>VZRI01004935.1:0-25936 GCA_013397515.1 Upupa epops
AAGGGACAGTTCTAAAAGCCATGGAGCACTCAACAGAAGGATAAAAGAAAGCACAGCTCCACCTGTAAAAACACCAGGCGGCAACGCGCAGGGCGGGGGTCTGAAAAGCCCTGGTCGGCCCGGCAGGCATCGCCCCTTGTCCTTATCTACCGCAGAACTGCCCCCACAAGCCGATTAAAACACCAATCAAGGACATCCCTGCTCCCTTCTGATCAAACACGTCACTCCAGGAGATGCGAATTAAAAACGGTATGCACCGAGCGACGCGGACACCGACGGCCGCGAGGGGCCACTTCTGCCACAGGAGCTGCCGTCGGGTTTCAACCTTCCCTCGGAGCACCGGGCGCAGAGATGCGCCGGGGCCGTGAGGCGCTTCGTCTGTCTCTAGCAGCCCTGTTAGTCTGTACCTGCCACTACATGCCGATCCCCAAGGGACTCGGTGCTTCCTGTCAAGCATTTCCCTCCTGTACCCCGAGGCACCTCTGGCTAGCCACCCACAGGGCGGTCTGACTCAGCCACACTGGCAAGGTCAGCACCACCTCAAGTTTTCAAAAAGGGGGTTCCAAGGAGGCACTAAGGAACCCCGGGACCCTGTGTCCGGCCCGGCCTGCCGCGGGCGAGGGGGGTGACGTGGGGTAGTGTGTGTGACGGGGATTGCACATCTCTAACAAACACCGAAAGCAAACAGCGAGCTGTACCATGGCAGCCATCTGGGAGACCAAGCTCTAGCGGAAGTCAGATCACTAAACCCTAGGGGGATGGACAACTCCTCCTGGAAGTTTGTCTAGCCTTAAAAAAGAAAAGCAACCGAAAATCCCGTTTCAACTCAGTTCAACAGCACAGCTTAACCATTGAATGACCGAATAAAAATAAATACATTTACCACATCAGCTGCTACTAGGATCTGTCGTCTCAGCTCAGGTTGACAGTTAGTTCTATAAATATACCAACCCTCGCGTGACAGGAGGCCAGAACAAGTGTACTCTGTTGGTTTGGCAACGTCTCGTGACAGAGGTTCCAGAGTCTGGTTAATTTCCATTAATTACACATAAGGTTCAGAAGATTCTGAATTGCAGCCTTATCATCTAGTATTCTTAGAGAAGATTTATTAAGCACACTTAAGTGATGTTACATAGATACACATTTCTGAAAGAGCCCTACAAAACTTTTCCCAAATGAGGTCACCAATTCAGGCACCAACAGACAGCAGAAAGAAAAACAGGTATAATTATCTGACATAGAACGACACTGTCAACTATTCAGTTAAGTGCCCTATTCCGGTTGGCCACCTTCTGCCTTCTCCGGTCTGACGTGACCAATGCCAGCCCATGTTCTTAAACCTATGGTACTTCTAGACAACGTATGTAAATTTACAGTATACAATTTGGATTCACCATGCATGAATACTTTGTGTGTAACATTTAATAAGCTCAATCTACATCCAGAATAATTTACATGAAAGGACAATATTTATTTAAACAGAGCTCAATGGGTAACCATGGTATCTGAGTGCATCCAGAGGAAAGAGGGGTCAGAAGTGAATCCATCAGCGGCACTCCCACACTTTTACTGTTTGATCTACGCTTCCAGTCACCACGTACGGTGCCGTCTTGTGGAAATCTGCGGGGGAAGAGAGGCTTGCGTTAAGAGCCACGGCGGCACTGGGGAGCCTTCCGCTCTCGCTGAGCGTGTCACAGGGCTCAGGAGCACGTCCCCGAGCTCAGTGCCCGCGCAGAGCGATACCTACCCAAAGAGGTAACAAAGTGTTCGTGCGCGTTGAGGGTTTTCATGCATCGCTTGTTCTTGAAGTCCCAGACACGGAGAGTCTTGTCGTCGGCACAGCTCAAAATAAACTTTCCCCCAGAGTGGAACAGAACGCCACGTACCCAGTTATCATGGCCCACCTTGTGCACAAGGAGACACCAGTGAGCAGGGCAGGCTTGGAGGCAGGTGTGTGTTTCAAAGCAAAGCGCTCTACAGTTCATGCTATGGCAACCGAGCGATCCCTCCCTGCTCCCACAGGCACAGCTGAGCTTTCTAAACCCCACCAGGAACCAAAGCTTATCTTTAGTTTCTATTACTGCATCTCCACCAGCAGCACCAACAACGCGAGCGCCCGTCCTTGAAGGCAAACAGAAGTCACCCTCACGTGATCTGCACCGATTCTGCTCCCCACCCTCTGCACAACGTCCCACCTGGGCCCAACGGTGGCTGGGAGGCAGCAGGAAAAGCTGCACACCAAGAGCACGGGGCTTCTTACGGGAGATAAACTCGGGCATCATCAGTGTATCTGCAGACACGGAGCTCCCCATCACACAAACTACAGCAGAGAGCTCCCGCACTCGTCCTGGGGACGCTGCGATTCTCAGCAAGAGCAGAAATACAGGAGCCAGCAGAACTGCGTATCCCCAGTGCTGGCCTTACCCCATTAACTCTGGCTGGCTTCTCTAAAAAGCATCAACAGGAGACAGAACTCCCTGCAGCAAAGCTGGCGTCACACGCAGCACCAGTGAACTTACGAGTGTCATAAGGCACATGCCAGTGCTAATGTCCCACATCTTGATGGTCTTGTCTCTGGACCCGGACAGCAGGAAAGGCCCAGGCTTGCCACTCTTCTTAGTCTACAGAAAAGCATGGTTCATGTTATGGCAAATACAACGCAGAGGGATGAGGAGGGAGGAAACAGATCCCTTCCAAGTGTTACTTCTTAGCAGCGAGACCAGCTCGTAAGCAGTGCCTAGCTAAGGAACACACGATGCCGAAGCTCAGACACAGGCTTTTTGTTACTAACGTCAGCAGAAGCAACCAAGAAGAAATGGCTGTGTGTCCTGCCGATGCACCGGTCAAACCACACTCTGAATCCACGCTTGCCTAGGGCAAGACCTCCTCCTCTGTCAACAGCAGACACAGCTAGCGCCAGACACCTCAGGACAAGAGTAAGGCAGCTCAGACATACCTTGGTGGGCTCCTTCTTCAGAAACAGCAGAGAGGCAGGTGTAAGAATTATTGGAAGCTCCTACCCTGAACCTGTTTCTGTCCGGAACCATGTCAGGTATGAAAGACAGGCTTAAGTTCTGAGAACTATTCCAAGTGAGAAGCCATGCTAAGGTGCTCCTGGCTCAGAGCCCAGCCCTGAGCTGTGCAGGACTGTCACACCAGCAGAGGGCAGGGAAACAGACCTGTGCCACCAGCCACTGCTGCTTCCCAAGGGAACCGACAGCTGCAGTTTAGCCTGGATTACTTCTAATTCAAAAGGCTGTAAGGACCTTCCAAGGATGCAAGTAAAACTTGGCTGACATGATCTGTAAAATCCCTCACTAGGCACACCCCCGTCTCTAGTGGTTCTGTTTTCCTCCTGGGCATTTATGTCCTCTCTGAGGAAGAGGGTACAGCAGAAACTCTTGGGGTTGCCAGCTTTAGAACGCCTTGAAGGTTTGGCATCTGGGATCACACACAGGGACTATTTTTGTTAGAGCATACCATCTCTTTGGCTTTGCACACTAGGGTACCGCAGTGAAAGCTCCACTCCAGCACAATACACCCCAGGAAGCTTCATTGCTGCATTCCTGACCCACTGCTTCCTCACTCAGCTTCCAGCTGCTGAGAATCAACCTTCATGCTGTGCCAAAGCCACCTTCCCATATTCCCCTCTGGAATGGAGCATCCCTCCAAAGCTCACTGCCACTGGTGCTAAGGTGGGGTCCTGCGTTAACCACCACAGCAGTTGCTCTTGTGAAGCCAAGATGGTGATTAGCAGCACCCAAAAGGCTCCTGTTTCTAGCTCATGCTAGGAGCCAAGCTCAGCCACTGTAAGACATTCAGTCAGAAAAATCCTGAGTTACAAGCTTACTGAACAGCACTCAAGTGTTACCTCTGATCCCGTAGCTTCTGATATGGTGGAGTACGAGCTCTCGGGAGCCCAGGAAATGCATTCTACCACATGCTCGTGCTCTCGGAGTTCAGCTTTGCATTCCTTTGTCGCTACCACCCAAACACGCACTGTCTGGTCATTAGAACAGCTGGCAATTAGGGTGCCGTCCTGGTTAGGCCGCACCATGCGCACCCATTCTCTGTGTCCCGTGAAGGTCTTCACGCAGTAACTAAAGGAAGAGAAACGCAGCACGGCTCAGTTAATGCCCCCCTGAAACCTCCGCACGCGCCTTCTGAGACTCTCCGACGCCTGACCTGCACTTAGAAACCAAGGTAAAATACTTGGACACGCACGTGTCTGTCCTGGGCAACGAGGGACAAGGCTGTAAAACAGCTCAGGGAAGGGAAGTCACCACGGGCACAGTGACAGCTAACAACTGGCAAAGCCTTGTTCCGGCAGAAAGCTGGAAGCCTGGGGCAAAAGTCAAGGCATCTGCTGTGCCAGCTCGCATCAAACGGAGGCTGGAGGAGCAAGTGGACGCTCACATTCCCACGGTCACACTTACCATGTCAAGAAAGGTAACAGCAGATCTCCCCTCCCTACTCTCGCCTCCCTTTAAGCTCACGGCTAACCAGGGAATTCCCCCCTAGCTCCGTGTTAGGGTGTTTGACTCCACAGCTCCCAGACACATAGAGCCAGTTAGTTTTAATTAGTCGGTGCTGAAGCACAAAGCTGCGCTTAACGATTTGAGGCAGAGTCCCGAGTGCAGGACCCTGAAGGGTCACCCTCATACCCCGATTCCAACACCACTTGCCCATACCCCAGACTCTCGCGCCCCATCCCCTCCCCGCAGCGCCGGGGCTGCTCTGCTGAGGTGCGGTGTTGGGGCAGAAGCGCACTTACCCTGTCTGGACTTCCCACATTTTGATAGTTTTATCCCTTGAGGCAGAAACTATATGATCTCCATTGGGCATGATGGCTACTGAAGAAACATTATGATCATGACCTAGAAGCAAATAAAACCCTCATTAAGCGGCACTGCCAGCAGCTTTTACTCAGGACCTGCTACCCATTCATCACGGGCAAGCAGCTCCAGCAGCAGCGCACACCTCACCGGGTAATCCCGACGCAGGAACCCGGGCTTTCACAAAACAAACACCTGCATTTTTTAAAAACCACACGGTCCAAACACTGATCAAGCGACAAACTGCAACCAGCGCTCTGTCTGCACACATCTGCTGCTAAGCTTTAACAAAGCACTGCAGCACGCTGATGCAACCACCAAGTGTGTGTACACAACAGCAGCCTTACTACTGTTGTGAGATCTGAGAGGATCAATACCGAGCCAGGACAGACCATCTGGGTCATTTCCTCGACACATGCTCCTTAGGGCCTTGTGCCTGCGGTCTCAGCTTTTTGCTTTGCTCCTCCCAGGAGCAGTGGGACATCCCATGTAGAGGGGAAGTGGCAAACATGGAACTGGTCTGCAATGCTGGCGTTATCCAGAAGACTGGGTAGGATCTTTCTGACAAGCCCCGTGTACAAACTTGACTCTGACTGTTTACATAGAACTCACTCGCTTGTCTTTCTTTAAGCTCTGCAATTGTCCTGACTTAAGTTGTCAGGAATCAAAATGAATCACCTGTGGGAAGTGTACAGAACTTCTCCACAGGCTAGACGCATTCAACGTCTTCCTTTTTCCACCTGAGGAGCTGGCAGCCTTGGTTTAAAAAGTTACAGCGGCTAAGTGCCCCCAGCACGCTGCCACGCGCCCCCAGCACGCCGCCACCCCGTTTTCATTTCCATTTTTGCCACTGCCACCTCAGAGCCCCCGGTGAACTCTACCAAAAAGCAAATCACAGCACCGATCGAGGATCCCAAGGGTCAGAGGACACCAACTGCAGTGCAAGTATTGCCCTTTACAACTCCCCACCACACAGATTGGATTTTCACTTGAAATGGAGTTGAAGGGATGCAAGGAGCGAGACAAGTGAAGTAAATTCACCCCCACTCACTGTCCCACATCCAGGTCATAAAATAACCCACATACTGTGCTCATACAGAAACCCTGCAAGGCCAGAAACCCTTGCAGCACTGCATGTTCTTGTTATCAGGCAGCTGCAACATCTGTCCTTCCTCTACAATAGCATTCTGTGCCGCTTAAAGGACTGGATGCACAGAAGTCAACAGCTTTCTGTTCCCTTTGGTGTATGGGTGTGTTTGTTTTCGTTCGCCTCAAACACTACTCCTGCTCACCACTTCTAGGATGAAAAAGCTTTTATATCGGGACTATGAAGCAATAGCTGCTGTCAATATCAGAATCTTACAGTTGGCTGGTTTAGTTTCGCCTTTTTTCCTACAGTTTGAGCCCAATGCAGAGGGCACATTCATTTGAAATCAGACAAAGATGAAAGCAGGAGCCTGCAGAGACACACAGAGCCCCGTTCTCACTGATGCTGCCTTCTCAAAGCGGCACATGGGGGAAATGGGGGGGTGAAGGTCATTTTGCACTGATTTGAAGGCACAGTTTTCTTGTCTAGTAAGCATTTAATTCTCAGCCCTAAACCCTGCTAGCTGCCACTTCTTTTCAGTATCATTATTTGATGTCGATGCTTCCCCTTAGCACCACGCACGGCAGATGTGAGCTGCCAATTCCCTTCTCAGACACCACACGTGCACCTTATTCAGACAGCACTCACCATCTCCCCCCTTCCTTCTGGCCAGTTCCCTGGTTTCTAACCCCATTCCCCATGAGCAGCGCCCTGAATTAAAAAAAGAAAACCTGCTCCCTTTACAGACTGCCAAGCCAAGTCCCTTTGTGCCTTACCATGCATAGTTCTGATGCACTCAAAGCCCTGGAAATCCCATAGCTTAATGGTCATATCAGCAGAACAGGAGGCCAAGAGTTTGCCAGTGTGGTCAAAGGAAATATCTTGCACAGAGTCTGTGTGTCCCTTAAGGGTTCGTTCAAAGTCTCCCGTCTCATAATCCCACACCTGACAAGTGAACAGAAAATCCGTTAACAGCAACCTATTACTCTTCTTGTTCTCCAGCTTTACATTTGCACTCTGCAGGCCAGTCTGGCACCCTACTCAATAATTAATTGAGCAGGAGACAAAAGACAGACAGCCCTAAAAAGCCCAGCAGCACAGGAAAGCCAGCATCATTTTAACAGGAGTCTGTTACTCGTGAATTAGCGCATCTCGCACGCTGGATTCCAGCTAACCTACAGCATCGTCAGCTCCGCACAAAGGTCACTTCCACTGCAGCCTTCAGTTTTAACCGCCCAAGACCCTTAAAAATAGAGATTCATTTAACTCCGGCAACACAGCTGCTCGCCTCCAGTGGGTGGGGAAAGCAGCATCTCTGACAGTCCCCTCACCTTTGTCCCCAAGCTTCACTGTGGCTCCAGAGTTTACCTGCTGCTTTAGAACCAAACGGCAAACATTCTGCTACTACAGAGCAGCGTTCAGAAGGCGTCAGCTGGGGAGCTTTTAATCCACTCTGAGGAGCTGGGTACACACACAGCCCATCACGGAACTTCTCAGATTAAATAAACATTCCCCGCTAATAACTGCAAGACAGCACCAAGTCCCCATTCTCACCTCCTGATTAACTCTGTCTTCTAAGAGCAAACAAAAGCCTTTGAAACCAAACAAGCCTCTGCAGATCTACCGTCTCTCTCTCGAGCACAAAATTAGACATTTTAAATGATATCCCAAAAAGGAAAACAAAGACTCAGAACCCCCCCAACAGCAGCAGTAACCCATCGTGTCACTAGACTGCCATCAGTAGGAATGCAGCAGTCAGAGATCAAGCTGCAGTTGACTTGAATAAGGGGATTCATCCACTCCATCTATCCATAAGAGGGAGCACACCCAGAGCTAATTAGGCTCCTCTAGAACATCTAACGCACACAGAGCTGTCAGTGTTTCAGCTGGCCCTGTCTGGTTCAAGACTAAAACACCAGTGGTCTATGTTCATGTCTGCTGCAGAAACAAGAACAGGTTAAGGCTTCTCACCAACGAGATCTGTCTGACACTTCTTATTCCCATCTCTCCCAAGAGGCAGCTACTGTAGAACCAGCTCACATTTTTAAGCACTTTGCTCAATACTCAATGTTTTTCCCAACATAGCTTTTCCCAACAGCTCTCAAAGCAGCACTGAAGGGAACAATGAGAAGTAGCCTTTGTTGGGATAATTTCCTTCCATTGTGATGTTCAAACAACAAGAAAATACATACTTGTGTCTCCCTGAGATGCTAACATGAGAAACCACTCGCCTACTGCAGCAAATCCCTTCGTGCCACACTACACTGCAATAAAGGCCTGGTAAGGCCATTGAAAGTAAAGGAAGACACCAGGGCTCCAAGAACTTGCGTGTCCCATGCAGAGAAATGGAAAGAACTCTTCTCCAGTTCAGAATGCCCCCACTCCTCACACACTGCACCACTCCTCTACTGAGCAGGCAAAATACAATCTTCCTCGCTGATCCTTCATCTCTCCCTCTGGTCTCTAAGACACACTAGGTTATTTTTTCCTCCAGTCAAATGACAGTAAAATACTCCCGACCGTATTAACTGAACCAGCACACACCTACAACCTGTAGACTGTATGGGGCATCACCCTGAGAGCAGTCCCTACTGGAGCTAAAGCAGAATGAGAAACAACCAGCCTTCCACCAGTACCACACACGTCCAGCTTGAAGCACTGGTGTCACAGCACACTTCCTGTGAGCTGTGTACCTGAAGGCTCTGTAGCAAACGCATACCTTTATTGTGGCATCCTCTGAAGCAGAGACCATAACACTGAACACTGGATGGAAAATGACTCGAGTGACCGGACTCCTGTGCCCACTCAGTGCATACTTCTCCGGAGGACGAGGAATCCATTCTTTAGGGTCTCGTTTCTGACCAAGAGGTCCCCCTGATGTAAATTCTTCCTTAGCTTCATTCAGCTTTGATTCTAATTCCATTACCTAAGTAGACAAATTCAAAGAGACCATTCACTTCTAGTTTTATACAAGATCTAATTCACCTTCAGTGATTAATACTCCAAATACCAAGTGGCTACCGAAGTCCCAGTAAAAACAAGACTGGTAACCAGTTTGGATCCACACAATCCGTTTGCTTCACTCATGCTGGTGTCTAAAGATCAAACCTAGACTAATCTTTTATTATTTATTCTTTATGAATGTAATCATGAATTCTTCTCCAGTTTCCAAAGATTTGACAGGAAAAACTGTCCTACAAAATCGCACTCGGGCAGACACACGACAAGCACGCCTGAGCGACTGTTTTACAATAGAAGAGAAGCCTTTGTTAACGAGAAGGATTGTCACTGCTGCAGAGATTGTACTGCCAGCGTGACACGTGAGCTAGCCCTCAGCAGACACACCATGGGTGTAATTAAACCCTTCACAACAGATAGGGCTGCACTGCTAGCACACTGACTTTTTTTTTGCTTTTAATGCACTCTGGACCCACTGAAGAATTCATAAAACGAGGCTGGTGCTGCCCGCTCGCAGCAGAATCGCTTGCTCTAATGCACTGGAATTAATGGTTCCTTCCCTTTAACGTAATGGCCAGGAGAAGTGGCAGCACAGGTTTTTACCCTCTTTCTAAGCCAGTCAAGCCTGCACACAGCTATTCCATCTTTCCACTCACTACCTGCCTTCAGGCCCCTCAATCCATTCCTGCTCCAGAAACTGCACGCGTAATCTACGAACTGAAGACATTTTACAGAGTCTGCTATGTCTCTGCTAGTACTGAGAGAGACAAAGCGTTTCCTGCAGCATGGGTTGAGCTATTCTCACTACTTGAGTGCTCAAAATTAATCTGAGGCACCCTTTCTAAACCCTACATGACTGACAAGGAAGATACATAACATTCTATTCAGTGACGGATGCCTCCCTTCAGTCGTAACTTTTCACACAAGCAAAACCACCAGCTCCTCACTTACCTTCTTCTGTAATCTTATAACAGATGTCCACTTCTTCTCCAGAAGTCCAGCATACTTCTTATCTAACTCTTCATTCTGAGGAGGAGAAGCATTGAAACAAATTAATGCAGTCTAGTTCCAAAAGCCAATACAGTAAGTGAAATCCCTCTTTGTGGAGCTACACTCGAATCCTTCCCCCTTACTGAAAACCCTGCCTTTGACGGGGTTTGGGTCATTTTACTGCAGCCCCATCCAGTTCAGATCTTCTCCTAAGAAAGTCACGTGGAACTTTCAGGAGCTACATTTCCTAATCCCCTCAGGGCTATACAGACTACTTGGATTGCCTGTTTAACCTTTGGGAAGATAGGATGTAATGAGGTTGCTAGCTAAGACAGATAAAGGAATGGTATTAAGGTTTTCCATTACAAGTATGGTATTCCAATGGATCACTTCTACTTATTAATTAGCTACTGGAAGCAGACTGAAGACATTAAGTCAGCCAAACATTTTGGGAAAATAACTACGCAAGATAGAGAGTAGAGAGAAGGATTTGTCAAGTCAGCACACGCAAGTTTACTACTGACCCCAGCAATACCCAGATGAAACCCACACCTCCTCTACAGTCAGCAGCAAGTGCAGAAATGGTACCAAGAACCATCTGTTACAAAGGCAAACCCCCAGAATGGTGTTGTGAGAAACGGCTGGTTTAAGGCATCAGCATCCACTCAGCTTAACAGACCCAGAGCTGCTTACCAGAACCAACAGCTTACAGGAACTACCGAGGCTTGCCCTCCCACTATACCATTAACCAACTGGTGCGCAGCAGGCAGAAGCAATAGTTTCACTACTGACCCAGTCCCGATCCCAGAACAGCCTTCCACTGTTTGCTCTGAACAACAGAGGACTAACACTTTGCCACGCGAAGCCAGCCCCCACAGCTGCAGAGCCTCAGACCATTTCAAATCTGGTTACTAGAGTCTTCAGGTTTCTAATCTGGGACTGTACAAAGTTTATGCTGTCATGCAGAATTCCGTGATAAGAATAAGCACAGTTAAGGAAACGAGGTCCAGGGAGGGGAGAGGGACACAACAGCAGGAAACAGCAATTAAATGTGCTATAATCAAACACATTCCTCTGAATACTAAGCCCAGAATAGTTCAGGGAAAGGACCCTCTGAGATCATCAAGCTCCCCGTTCAAAGCAAGGTCAGCTGGAACAGGCTGCCTATGGCTGTGGACAGGCAGGATTTGAGCATCTGCAGGGAGCAATAAGCTGTATCACCTCCAGTTCTAAAGCAGCGTGAGCTAATAGACAGGTAACAGATAAACACAGTCAGAATGGGTGCAAATGCCATACAACTCTTTAATTAAAACAGAGAAGAATCTCGTTTGAACTCACCACGTCTAACTCCGCTTCCTTTTTAAAAACTGAATATGCCTCTTCATAGCCATTAGAACGAAGATAATCTGCTATTGCTCGATTTCTGAAAAACAGAGACAGCATCTCCAGCCTCGCTTCCCAGTGTGAGCAGAAAAACTGGCTCAGGCTATTTACAGAGAACCAACACAACCAACATCGGGGTCTGCAAACACCTAGGACTTATTAGGCTTGTTAAAAGCCCAAGCACACTTTATAAAAACCTTTGGCAAACAGAGAGCAGCGACAACTGCTGCAATTAATAAATTAACATTTAAAGTTTAAAGAAAACACAACAGACTTAATGGTTCCTTACAGTTCATCTCGTTGCCTTTGTGACAGCACCATTGTGGCTGCAGTGTCAGGTTAACGTGATTCAGCAGGGGCTGCCTCCTCTAGATCTAAAGTCCTAGGAACCCTGGATCCACAATTCAGTCTGCCAGAGTGGCTTAAACCAGAAGTAATTTCCAAGACGTGAAATCCAACAGGAAATCTGGAGGCACTCAACACACAAGATTCAATCCATCTAGAAGGAAGAGAAAGAGACACCATTAATTTCCTGTAAATGCAATTTTGCTTTGTTAGTCTGGGTTATGCCCTTATAGCACATCACCAGCCTGGAGAGACTCACACCCTTCCTTTACTCCCCCTTCTTCCTCCATTACTCCTGCAGTCACAGGCCACCTCTAGTTTGTAGGCAACTTCATCACCGGGAAAAGAGCCCACTGTCCAGAGTCTAATTTTTGCACTCACTGCTCCCATCAAAATGTTCCCTCCCCAAAATCCTCTATCCTTACGCTAGATCCTCTGTTTTGTAGTTTTAACTCTTAAAATTAAACCCAGCAAAGTAAATTCAGTTAATTTTCAGCGCACACTAGATTCGCATTTTTCAAGCCCTGGGGGGGAGTTTAAGGAAAGAAGAGAATGTTCCAGAAAGGGACTACAGAAGATGCTCTGGACTGCTTCAGGCCACAGCCAAGAGCATGAAGGCACGCTCAGTTTGTCACTGTAGCTTAGGCAAAGCTTTGTATCAAGCAGTTCTCTGGGATGCACCCAGAGAGCACCTTTAAAGAGCAGGGCTGTCGTTCAGCACCAGAATGCTACAGGCAGGTTATCGCTCCATTAGTTTTCTGTTCTGGCAACACGGAGGAAGCCCCAAAAGCACCATGTTCTGAAGGACAACATTCACCTTCTTTTCAGTCTGGTGTTAACACAGTCTAACTAGAGTCAAATCTTTTACGTCGCTCACGTTTGGGGGATGGCAAATTTTTAAACATATTCAGCCTGATCAAAGCTGCAGTTACTGTGGTGCAGAGCTGCCACAAGCCCACTGCTTCAGCTGGATTCAGTGAGTAGACCACGACACGTGAGCTAGCTGGAAGAACAGCTGAAATCTGACGTGTTCAAGGTAGCGCTCCAGTAAGTCAGAACCGTGCCTTTCACACGCTGCTTGACACACACAATTCAACATCTTCTCATTCAGTAGCAGGAACTGCAGTCTCCTCAGTGCACGAGCCCCGTTTCTGCATTGCAGTGCTCTTTTTGTAAGCAGCACGACTGTGGAAAATGCTGAAGATAGCGATTCTTGCATACCTGACAGGAGTTGCACCTAACACATCATTTACTCAAGCTGTTTAGCCAGTTTGGCCAACCGGCTTTTAGCAACACGACAAACTGCACACAACAGGACACACAGACTCGGGAGACAGCAGTGGGTTTGTGAACTTTCTGCCAGCTGCTGCAGGAAGCACGTGTTCCCCTGTCTCTGCTCTGCTGCTTCTCCACTCCACACACAGGTACGAGAGGTTTGCTGTAGAAGCTGGGTGCCAATTTTGGGAAGGAGCCTGCTCTAGGCAAACTCTTCATTTACTTTTTCTATAAGAAAAACAAAATACTAAGCTAGTATCCTTAAT
The DNA here is from genome assembly GCA_013397515.1 of Upupa epops. Classification (NCBI taxonomy): domain Eukaryota; kingdom Metazoa; phylum Chordata; class Aves; order Bucerotiformes; family Upupidae; genus Upupa; species Upupa epops. Next base: position 13,140 of record VZRI01004935.1, read on the forward strand.
GTCTACTTATCCTTCACAGGATCAGGAGCTTGTTTCTAAACCTATCCAGGCTCTGCTGTCTGCTTCGAAACAAACTTAAGCTGCGAGTTGTTTGTATTCTCTCTGCTGGTGGACTGTTCCCCACAGCTGGGGGATCTGGACTCCGTGACAGTGCCCTGCAAGCTGTGCGGGCAGAAGCACTCCAAACAGGCACCACATTATTTAATTAGCTCAACCTCTTCCCTAACAGCTATTCCAGAAATAATTCCATTGAAAACCGAGAGCACAGGCTCCTTCCAGAGAACAGGAGCAAACACATCACTTATCCTTCCCACCAGCTCGCTGCCCAGCAGGTACAAACACAACTGGTTTTCCACAGAAGCATCCTGCTCACTGAACAGGATGAGCACCGCACAGGAATTACAGGAGATTTAGTTAATATCAGTGATCCCCTGACACGAGGAGCAGAAGTGCCCTCCAGAGGGCAATGCTGCTGTTCATGTGGGTCCTGGAAAGCAGAGCCTTATAATGGCTGACTCTCAGCACTTACTTCACTGTGAGCATAGCAACGTGTTTTGTAGCAATAAACACTGTGGAGAACAACATAACAATGCACTTCTTTATCCAGAGCAGCACTGCTCGAAGCACTGAATACCACAGCACCAAGATATCCAAAACCTGCCTCCAGTGCCGTGGTAAAAATCAGGGAACGAAAGCCAGACAGTGGTGGTTGTATCATCAGGTCCCACTAGGCACACAACACCTCATAATGCAGCATCCACGCAACAACTCCAGTAAAGAGAGAGAAAAAATAGTTAAAAAATAAAATCACACTCCACACTTTTGTCAGTGTGCCTGGGAGATGCAATTACAGCACTTGCCTAAACACAGCAGTAACTGCGTTTGTAAGGCGATCCTTGACACATCCTCTGTCAGAAAGGCTTTTCCCCACCTCAAACGTAAGGTAACTCCAAACTTCTGCTCCTGCATCCCTAACACTCAGCATCACCAGGCCTGCTCCATCCCTCTAAACCCAAATTGTGATTCAGAATCCAATCTCAGTCCCACAGCCATTCCAGCAGCTCCAGAGCAAGGCAGATATTTCTGCTGTTAGCAAATTACAGCTGATCCACAGTAAGCTACCTGACCTACAGCATCTTGCTCCCAAGCACCTGCTTGGCTTTCCTGACATTTTAGCTACAAAGGCACCCTAACAGAAGGCACAGACAGCCCTTTCAGGGCAGCCCTCTTCATACAAACACCTGAACAAAAGGCAAAGCAAAGCATGGAAACAGAACCCAAAACCTCACCCAGAACCCCAAAGAAAGCAACAAGCCCCGAAGGGCCCAACATTACTTACACAGCTTGTGCTGCTTTTAGAAACAGCAGGGAATGGCTGAGCAGTGTTCCTGTGCAGCACCCTTCCTCCAGCCCAAAAAGGCCCTGTGCCACACAGCTCACAGGGAGCAAGTCTAACCAGTCCTCCTCCACTGCCTATCGTGGTTTACAGCCACCACCGCCTTACACCCGCAAACCTCAGCCATGAAGGCAGCAAGGGTTTGAGGAGAACCCCTGGGATGAAAAACCACAGAGAGGCACCAGCTGGTCCTTCCACCTCACCCAAAATCAGTCCTTTTCAGTATCAACAGCTTGCTGGGAATAAGGGGGGGCGCCAAGTGTGAGCTAGGTCTCTGTTACGCACAACAACAGTAATTCGTTTGGAATTAAGTTCAGAAAGACTGAACTTAAATAGAAACATCCCTGGAGTAACAGCTCCTGAAACAGGATGTGCTTAGTAACGGCTCCACTTACACCACCCGATTTTAGTCCCTCACTTAAGACCTATCCAACCCCCTACTGCAGCCTGTACACAGCAAGACACTGAGTGGCAAACATCTGCATACACATCATCTTTCAAGAGAAGTGGCTACAAGTGTTTTCAGCCACATCAGTTGGGTTTTTAAGTGTTTTGAACCTGGGAGCTAAACCCGGCTGAACGTGTAACACTGGAACAGGTATGACACACCAGGCGTTTGCCTCTTGCTCCTGGCAGCTTTCTGCAAACAGGAGCAGGAACACCGACAGTCCCCAACGCAGCTCAGGTATGCACCTGCCTCATGAAACAACACAAACCCTTACAGAAGGGCCCCTAACATCCCACCTCAGCTCCATCAACAGCAGCGTATCTGCAACAGGCAACTGCTTCTCATCTCCACTGTGAACACTAGCACTGGGCTAAAGAACAGCTTTTACACGTCAGCATTAGGGATAAAATGCCTAATGCAATCCGTATTGCTAGAGGACTGAAGGGTGGCAAGCTAACACTTTTTTATTCATTTAACAAAAGACTCAGAGGCCAAGGGTTTTTCCCTTCTACACAAGCTTCTAAAACAGAACTAGTGATAAAGAGCAGTAATTTGGGCAGAAAAACCTCAAAAGCAGAAAAATCCTTCCCTATAAAGGAAGGTGGGAACAGCACAGGTTCTTCCCAATTCCTCATGTAAAAAAAGAACAGGAAGACCATGCCGAAGAATTGCCTCCCAACTTCCTGAACTGGGATTGGGAGATTCCTCAGCCCCACCACAGAGCCTTTTGCTGCGACCAGCTGCACTTACCACAAGGCCCATCCACACTGCACTAAGGATACCTTTACTCCTAACGAAACCTCTCTGAAGCTCAGCATCCTGCCCGGTCACACACTGACAGGGATCTCTACCTTTTCCCACCAGTTAGCAGTTGGGGCATCCGGCTGAGTCTTACTTCACACTAGAAGTGGCCATCACAGATCTGGTTCTGTAGAGGAACCACCCTCTTCCTGAGGGTGACTCAGACATTCCAACAATTCAGAAGACAGCCTCTTCCTGACTGTTGCGCTAGGCTAGGTCCTTACACCGATGCGTATCACTGTGGTTCAAGAGTTTCCTAGGCTGCTGTAAATCTCTGCCACAACAGGGATCTGCTAACCTCTCCTACACCGTGCAAGCAGCACAACGGTTGGAATCCAAAGCGCAGCAGCAAACAGGCAAAGCAATGAGGCAGGAACAAAATCAATCACTTTCAGGCAAGAGATAACCAGACCTCCGCTCCGTTCACTGTATGTCCTGCCAATAAATCACAAGCCTTGGCTCACGGGCGGTTGCGTGGTGGTGTTCATACTTGCTTCAGGACACATTTGAATATTATTTTCCGTAAGTACTCACTACACAGAGTTGAGAAAGATTATGAAATCAAATTAACCCTCCAAATTAATCCTTAGTTTCGACCTGCCAAAAACACCTGCTCCCTTACCTAAACAAACATCAAACACGAGCTAAGGAACTGGAACTGAAATTCCTGAACTGCCCATTCTATACGCATGAAAAAATAATCTAATTTATTCTGCACGTTCCCTCAAAGTTCATGATGGTTTTGCTTATCAGAGCATGCTGGATGCCGAACAGGAGGACAGTTTGGGCCGAATACACCTGTGGCTTTTCTTCCATTTCAAACCGATCAAACACTTGCAGACCTTCACAACGGAAACCAACTTTGCAAAGACATGTGAAGACAAAAGGGTTTAAAGCCCAGATCAGCCTTTCTTAGTGTTGACTAGTGAAACAGTGGTTGTGGGCTAGCCCCTGACTGTTAACTACTCCACGGTTCACCCAAACATTTGACAGCAGGATGAAAGGCTCATATTTTCTGTCGCAATTCAACTCTTCGCTTTACTACTGTCATGACTTTGTTTAGAGCTTGCTGCTACATCATTAAGAGGAAGGTTTCATCTGCATGGAGTGGGGTTCCATTCAACTCTTGCAAAGCAACACTCACTGCTCTGTGACAAAGCTCCAGCCATAAATATGGAGGTCAAAGAAACCAGTAGCCACACTAGGTATTACCTCACGAGGTAAATGCTCCCTTCATCGAGATGCCACACTGGACTCTGTGAGGCAGGAGTTCAGTCAGGGATCTGCATTCCAGAGAAATAAGGACTTTTCTCCTGTAAACTGCCTTACAGGAGTCACACTACAGGAAAGGCTGTACCTGGTGGTTGCCCACTGCCAGTGTGCGACAAGCAGCTTTTAACTTCCCCAGTGCTAGCACCAACAGGGCGTTTCACCTCACATTCTTACGAAGCCCTTCGAAACCCAAGGGTCTTCACAAACATATCCTGAGATACCAAACTCTGACATCACAACAAACCTTATCATCTTCATCACTATTTTCCCAGCAACACCAGCTCCAGGTTCTCCATTTTGCTTCCTATGCTCCCATGAGGTGTGTCAAAGTCCTGCTTAGGTCCAACGCCACGAACACGGCACTGACACAACTACCACCTATTCCTGCACTTCAGAAAAGCTCATCTCCACATCACTCCCCACTGCGACAGGATCCATCCCAACTGCAGTTACACAATTACACGTTTTATTAGAATCAATACACCAGTAAACGTGAAACACATAAACGCACCCTCATTGCACTGGGCCAGGCTGAGGGTGCTTCTGCAGCGTGAGCAGACCCAGCCCAACACATGGCTCTGGGAGAGAGTTCCAAGCTTTTCACGAACCACTGCTGCTTGCAGACATTTGGGGTTCTAACGAGATTGTTAGTCACCTCAATAAGGCTGCAGAAGCTAATGCACAGAAAGATGTGTTACTGAGTAAGGCCTTCACAATGTTCACAAATCTCATTTTACAGGCTCCTTTCATAGCCAACACTACTCTATTTAAGCCAGGGCTCCTGTCATCAAGAAAATCCTCATCAACACCAGGATGAAAGACAGTCTGAACCACAGGAACTCCAGGCTCAAATCTTTATCATCCTGGTAATTTAAGTCTTCCATCCTACAGAAACTGGCTCCTACAGAAAGCCATAGCGTGTTCTTAAGCACTTTTCCCATCTCCCGCAATTCCCACGGGCACGTTTGTCCCTTCTGTATTTTGTGTTTGAGTTAAACCAAGAAAGTCAGCTTCAATATGATTTCTTCATTCACAGGAGCAGCAGTGAGACAGATAAGCACCACCCAAGTCCCCCCTAACNACAGCTTCAGTATGATTTCTTCATTCACAGTAGCACAGCTTCATTCACAGGAGCAGCAGTAAGACAGATCAGCACCACCCAAGTCCCCCCTAACACTGCTGCTGCTCTAGCGATCGTCTGCTGACCAGTCTGTTACTGTACATCACTGAACACAGGCTCAGAGCTCCCTCAGGACCTTAAAAACAAATTCATGTAATGTCTGCAGTTATTATGGCCGTTGCTTAGGCCTCATGAACTGTCTTCTCCACAAAAATGCAAGCTACGTACACTAAACATGAAACTGTGGCTCGTTATATCCAAAACAAGAGGAGAGAGATGGCATCAATTACAGAGCAAATGTACTGGCAGATGCACAAGAGAGTGACTCTCCAAGCTCATCGACGGGCATGCACTGCTGTGCTTTAAGAACTGCACTGCTTATTTTGTGCAATCCTAACACCTTAACCTCAGCTACAAGCCTAACTGTTTTCCAAGTATTATGACAAAACCCTGTATTAAATAATATCCTACGGGAATGCTCCTTCAAGGAGACAAAGTCTGAGATGACACGGCCAGGCTCTCAGGTTAGCACCCCTAACCTCAAGCAGCTGGTGTTAGTAAGACACAGAAGCCATTATGAACACCAAGAGCACAGAACTGGGTTCACACGATGAAACCAGAGACAGGATTTTCAGATTGCTCACATTCAGCTCCAAATTTAAAATCTCAATTTGCAATCACTGCATCTTCCAATGACCCGTGTAAAACCCAGTACAATCTCCAGTGTCCAGCTACAGCCCACCAACGTGTGAATGGCTTCTCTAACATATCCAAATGTTCTTAAAAGAGGCTCCAAGTCCAGGTGGGTTTCAAACATCTCCAGAAAGGAGACTCCACAACCCGCCCCAAGGAGCCCCCTCCAGTGCCCCGTCACCCTCCCTGAGAAGTTATAGAATCAATCAGAGGTGGAAGGGTCCACAGGATCATCCAGTTACAACCTCCCTGCCATGGGCGGGGACCCCCCACCCCAGGATCAGGCTGGCTAGAGCCTCATCCAGCCCAGCTTTAAACACCTCCTGGGACAGGGCCTCAACCACCTCCCTGGGAAACCCAGTCCAGGCTCTCCCCACTCTCACTGTGAAGAGCTTCCTCCTCACATCCAGTCTCAATCTCCCCAGCTCCAGCTCTGCTCCATTCCCCCCAATCCTGACACTACCTGAGATCCTAAGGCCTTCCCCAGCTTTTTTGTAGCCCCCTTCAGATCCTGGAAGGCCACAATAAGGTCACTTGGGAGCCTCCTCTTCTCCAGTCTGAACAGCCCCAACTCTCTTGGTTTGGCTTCATAGGAGAGGTGCTCCAGCCCTCTGATCATCCTCATGACCCTCCTCTGGACTCGCTCCAGCATGTCCACATCCTTCTTGTAAGAAGGGCTCCAGAAATGGACGCAGTACTCCAGGTGGGGTCTCACCAGAGCTGAGTAGAGGGGGAGAATCAGCTCCCTCGATCCAGTTTGCTTATCCAACTCAAGCCACAGGACAATTCTTCCCTCAAACGTACTTGAGAAACAGATTTCCCAGAAGCTGCCACTGAAATACAAATCTAGTTTTTTAAAAGCCATATTTCTCTGACATATTCCCTGTAGCCTGAAAAGGTTTCTTAGAAATCTGCCTCTCTCTTTGCTTAGGAAATAAAACCAGTAACAAGCAAACCACACCACTCGTTTCACTCCCCTCGCATCGGGCCTACATCAGCGAGGCTTGCTCGAGGATTACAAAAACATGAGCTCCAACAACTACCTTATTTTAGGAAACAGCAAACCAAAAAGCAAATCCAATCTGAATTCCAACCCTGAGCCTTATTTTTAAACCATGTTTAGTGAGCCAGCGCGTTATTCTGCAGTTAAGTATTAAAAAGCCTGCAGACCTCCAGCGCTTTGCAGGTACCTCAGTACAGGATCACACCTAGTATTTTGGGCAGCATCTGCTCACTTCTCGCAAAAAATCCCCCAAAATATTCTCCAGTTCAGGTTTAGGTTTATCAAAGCAAATCTATTTTTAACACCAAAAAATGAGAAGCTCTACATCTGTTTTCTTACCCATTTCACCTACTTTTATAGGTTAATTGAATTGACTCTGCTAAAAGCTGTAGTTTGCATCTGATGACAATTCAACAATAAATCCATGGAGAACTAGAAAGTAGCCTCGAGCAGATCAGGTACAGCGCCTGTGCTACAAAGGCCTGGAATGCAGGTGGTAATTACATCTGAATCTATCACGCCAAGAAATGCCATCCAGCCACTGCAGAACAGGTGCCAGCCCCACACTATTTCACAGATCAGTTCTACATTCATGCTAACTGCCCCTGCCCGGGTCTTCCACCAAACTTCACTAGGAACCCAGGTGGTATTTTGGTCAGATGCAGGTTAGTGAAACCGGAGGACACTGCCTCCTTCCAGCACCACCACTCCGAACACCAACATCTATCTATTCACTCTCCCACTTAAGCCAGCAGAGTCAAGCACAGAATTACTTATTTCACTGCTGAAATGCAAGAACACCTTCAGATGGCACAAACCAGGGCTGTGACAGAGCAGATACCTGGCAGCAGGCACAGATGTGCACAACCCTGTCCATTCGCTCTTTGCTGATGTATACATTTGTGATAGTGGTGTACTTATTAGTGTTACAGAAGCACAGAAAGGATGCAGCATTAGCTAGTCACAAGATTCTAGGATGTGTGATGTTAGGACTTCAACCCCATCCTCACTATCTGCTGCAGGTGAACACTGTGCTCAGAGCTGGGGAGGTTAAGTTTCCTCAATCTAGTCAGTCCTCGCTGCCTACGAACCCAGCCAAGAACCAAAAACGTCTACTGTTACTGACTTAATAGACACCATCTGTTTCAAAATACGTACACACGCTCTGACGACATCATTCTCTTAACAGGCAGTAAAGACACCAGCATTCAAACAGACCAAACTGTTTATCCAGTCTTCTTCTTGACCCCAAACCCAGGTGAATCAAGCCCAAGACAAGCAGCCAGTCACTTATCTACAGGCACACAGGATGCAAGTCCCTAACTCAGCTCCCTCTGCTCTTACAGGATAAACTTAGCACCTATGCTTTAGCATGAACCCACCTCCATGCAAAAGTGATGTAGAGGCAGTCTGCAGGAGAGGAGGGAGCCTAATTAAACCGGGAGAACTTAACGCTTGTGGTGAACAATAGGACCAACTAACACTGATAAAGTCAAGAAGGCCTGGCTGCTATCTCAGCTCTAAACTACCACAGCACCAGGCCATAAAAGCTACTCCCTTTAGCCCTTGTCCAGGAACACCAGCTGACTCAACAGCATGCTGGAGAAACAAGAGGTGCTTCAGAAAAGCCTATCTACAAACTCACTCAACAGGGACCTACACAACAACGGATCAGAGAAAATTACAGGACAGGCATCTGCTGCAGCACCACCTGCAAACCTCAACCACCATGGACTGTCCTGTAACTGAAAACACCTTTGCAAGCTGCAGCACCTAGACACCAGTTAAAAGTATCAGGTAAGGCCTCCAGAATCAACAGAATCACAACCACAGAGCTGTAGGTATTACATTTATTTAATCACAAGCCTTACCCAGAAGTCCCCAAGCAGCCAAGTCAAACTGCTGGGCTCTCTTGGCAGCAGGACCAGTGAGGAGGAAATGGCTAAGGTACTTCTAAACCTATTAACTAACAAGTACTTTGAATTCATAAAGTTGATTTTTTATACAGTTGAGCATGCACCAGTGCTCCCGCCAGGGCTTGGTATGACAATGCTGCGCACACATGATTTGCTTTGAAGACGACTGTGTGTTTATGGTCCTGGTGAGATGGATCACAGCACACACTTCCGAAGGAACAGTCCTCTTTGGTTTCTCCTCATACAGTACATGCCCTCATTCAGTGACATGACAGGTGGGTTAAAAGATAGCCCGAGTCGCTCACACCTATGTACTCCCCTAAAGAGAGCACACGAAGTCAAAAACCCAAAAGAACGAGCTTTGAAGTGTGCCGAATGAGACAAGCACTGCCTGTCTCATCAACTACCGAGAAGGAACAGCCCTTCTTTAAACAACTCAGATGTGTACAAGTTAAACACACGCATTTGTTGAGGCTAACCTGCAGTACCTAGCAAGTTCACCAGGTCATGACTAGAACTATATTGTTCATCAGACAAAAACGGTTCTTTAAATGTTTCAAATGTCTGTCAGTAGGTCTCAAACCACAGCAGGAACAAGAAAAAGCATTGTTCCAAAATAACTGCAACACAAGAAGAACAGACATTTAACTCGGCCTAAGTTCAGGACGCTGAATAGAGCCTCTCACCTAACACAGCTATAGCTCAGATCCCACCATCGCGCTTTCCATCATCGCACAGGCCACCTTGCACACAGAAGGTGACCGTGTGTGCACTCCTGCTGACCTGGACCACATGTACAGTATGAATTTCAAAGAAGTAACATCATGTATTTAAAAACTAGTTCTAAACAAGCCAGGTTTATGCCTTGGAGTAAATGCCTACTTTTAAAAACTTAAAACTGAGGTGTAACCTTCCCTGCCAGGCAGATCAAAAGACCATTAATGAACACCACCACCCATTAATAAACACCTTTGCTCACAACACCCGAAAGCCACATGAGGAGCCCCATCCTCCTTGTGTCAGGTAATAACAGCAGCTCCTGAGAATGACATTCGACCCAGGCAGGGCTCAACCCATTGAATAGTTTGAGTAGGAAGATTGTTCTGCCAATGATGTTTAAGCTCTCATTGAAAGGAGAAGCAGGTGACCAGCTGTAACTTCATTAACAGATCTGCATGTAGGAGGAGTATGTAACTTACTGCTTCTCTGCAACAAACCTCACAGAAGAAACCCAGAACCACTGTGATTAACACACATGGCTCTGACACTTGGGAAAGTCTTCAACTGCCACCCCAAATTACATGTTACAGGCTGGGAGATCCTCCACCCCCTGCACAGGATCTGGAGGTAGGGGAGAGCCGACCAAACCAAAGCTATTCCAAAGCTGCTCCCCTTCATACCACAGCAACTTCAGCCTGTCCAGTCCATGAACACAAGCAGTGCAAACAGACTGTACCATACACGATGCATTTCTGAGCTGTTTGACCCAAATCTTTTACAGGACGGTAAAACAGGTTATAATTGTCACTGATGGAAGCTGTTGACAGAGTTCTTGAAGAACAGCAGGGTTGGAGAGTTGGGCAAGTCAGCCAACAGCTGCTGGTTCAACAGCTGTCCCAGTGGCACAAGTGGGAAAGACAAAAAAGTTGAGGGCAGACAAAGATGACAACCTGAGCACTGGAGGCTGGGTGGAGCACAAGAGGCGGCAGAAATCAGCACTGTTCACAGGACACCCCGCACGGGTGGTCACCAAGGTTAAGTGTGAATGCCCTGTTCTTGGTGGCACAGAAATGAACAAGTTGCTCCTGTGCAGGAAGGAAGTGCCAGCACTTCAAGGACAAAAATGACCCAGACTTATCCAGAAGCAAGTGTTTTATTTGGTGTTGCAGGCTCACACTGAACAGAACCCTGTAACATCTTAAGTGAATTAACCATGCCTTATAAAGAAGCCACTAGCCTTGGAGTTAATTTGAGGCTAATTAAATCCAAATGTAGTCTCATCTACAGCCATCTATCACCAAAAGCTGGTCTCTAGAACTGAGGTAGGCCCAAAAGAAAGCTTCCAAATCAATCATGCTTGGTGTTGCACCCACTCTGAAATCAACTGACTTCTGGTGGGAATGCCACAAGCCACATGTGGAATAGGACAGCCCTCCTACTGCAGCTCTTCCTCGGTGCTTCTCCTGATCCCTGCTGCATTCCCCAAACCCTTTGTTCTAAGCCTTTCCTACACAACTTGAGAACTAAGCATCAGTGTTACCCCATGATGCAGCAGTACTCAGTAGTACAGCAATGCTCTGACAGAGCCACATTGTTCAAAAAGGCTTCCAAAATCTTGAGATGCTATTTCATATGAACTTGGCACATGAAGGGAAGTGCCATTCAGTCCACATACTAACTGGAGCTGTGGTCACCAGAAAAGGCTGGGCTCGGCATTTCTTGCATGTCCACTCATAACCCTGCCCAAGCAAGAAGTTACATGGACAAATAATAGCACCAGGCAACAATACAGGGACTTCTCTGTATTTCAGAGAATCATGCGTGCAAAATACCCACGGAAAAACTGTAATTCTTATTTGACGTGTAAATAAAATAATGTCAACAAGTGACTACAGAAGTGGAAAAATCGAAAAGGTTATCAGACAAAAAACCCCTGGCTTTGCAACAGTGACTGGTCACTTCCCACTGCCAGACAAACCAAGATCCACCCTGCAGAAAAATACGCCTCAAAACAGAATGCAAGGTTTGTTTCGTTTCAGAAGGTTCCTGCACCATTAGATTCTTCCCTAAAGAAGAGACTTCATTGTTACGGCAATTAGTATTCCTCCACCCCAGCAAAGGGAAAAAAAAAAAGCTATGAAAGGGTAATCTAGCCATTTCGCAGCTTTGCCTCCTTACTCCACCCAGTCTCTGCTCTGCTCAATGGCTGCACACAGCATCCATAAACATGGCAATATCAAAAGAAACACACAAAAATGAGATCCCTGAGAACAAGCTAGAAATTTGCAATAAGCCTTCCTGTTTAGAAATCTTTTCTTTGTTTAGTCCCCTGAACGTAAATTCCCTGTTTAACAAAACGACTCTGAGGGCAAATAACATTTTGCTAGCAGACCCTCCCTCTGCCAAAAGCCAGCCGAATGCTGCACAATCATTTGTGGAATGATCGACAGCGAATGTAGGCTCTTTAACCTCTCTATCTCCAAATACTATGAACAATACTGTCAGAGGAATATACACTTGAAAGAACCTCCACGCATAAATACATCATTCAACCAGGTCAGCATGCACAAGCATTTATTTACAGTTAAAAGTGTTTATTAAAGATTTTTAATATAGCTCAGATTAACCTTCCCCCCTCCCCTGGTTAAGTAATTCGTTATGAATCGACTTGACCTGCAACAACCAAGCCCTGTGCTGCAGCACTATCAGCGAAGCAATTTTACCAGTGATACTATGGCAAAGAAAGGGAAGGTGTCACATTATTATTGGTATTAAAGGTCAAATTTAATTGCATCCACCTTAAGCAACGCAAAAAAATAACAAATCTCAAACCCACAGAGCTGAGAACCCCCCAAACTTTTTAAAGGGAGGCACCACTCCCACCCCCCAACTTCCATCAAAAGCCCTGCCTGCGCATCGCCTCCCGGCCAAACAAAAACCCGGCAGCAGCTAGAAATGGAGCATTTCAGCTAACCCCACTGCCACGAAAAGGTTTTCAGGGAAAATCTCTGCGGCTGTACACAAGCGGGCAGATATGACCCCAAGAAGGAGAGATTAGACCTCCCTCCCCCGGTTTTACTGCGGCTGGCTCTGAAGGTCTGAGCCACCTCCTTCATCTCAAGGCTCCATCACTGCGGGGAACAGGGTGGATGCGAAACAAATCCTTACAACACCGCCTGAGCGACTCTGCCCTGCATTCCCCATCGTCGCTGTGCTGAGCCACGGCCGCTCCGGACCCGAGCCAGCCCCGCAACGCCGGCCCTGCCCTGTCCGCAGGGAGGGCAGCGGGACTCCCGGGGCTCGGGAGAGCGATGCGGGTCCCCCCGCACATACACAGCGGCCTCCCCGCCTCGCACTGTTTGTCCATCGCTCTCCGCGCCCGTCGACTCTCCCAGCATCTTGCTAAGTCACCAGCCGGCAGAGGCGGC
>VZRI01004935.1:35659-57612 GCA_013397515.1 Upupa epops
CAGGTCACCCAGGGAGATTGTGGCTGCCCCCCAGCTCCCTGGCAGTGTTCAGGGCCAGACTGGCTGGGGCCTTGAGCACTTGGTCTAGTGGGGGGTGTCCCTGCTCATGGCAAGGGAGGTTGGAACTGGATGACCTTTAAGGTCCCTTCCAACCTGACCCGTTCTAGGAATCTGGGGATCTATGAATTGTTCATTCAGAAGCGAGCAGAGCATTCCAGCACTTGCAGTGCCTTTCTCTTTACTAAATTGAAGTCATGAGCATCGTTTCCATAGCATAACTGGGGGTGCGGCACCGAGTGACGGGGAGCGAACTCCAGCATTCTTCCCTGACGTAGTGCTGTGCGCTTGACTCTTGGTTTCCTGATGCCTTGCTCGTTTCCATACACACAGAAAAATCCCAGTCCAAATCCTGGCCTCTCTCACCAAGGCCCTGCAAGTGTGAATAATAAAGCAGGGCGCGAGGAAGCGGGCATTCTAGCCGCCGGGCGGGAATCTGCTGCCGTGTTGTGCTGGTGCAGCTTGTGCCTTGACACCGCTGGTCTCTATCAGCGTCTTCAGTAATTAACAAATATGCAACAAACGACACCATTCAAAAATCGCTGGGAAACTCATCAGCTAAAACAAGTGGTAATCTGGAGTGTCGAGCAGGGTGGTGAGGAACGCGGCAGGATGCCGTGGGGGCGGGGAGCGTGGAATAATTCAGAGCAATTGGAGGAGAAGGCGAGAAGCTCGTTTCGTTCTCATTCAGCAATTAAGGCCGGAGTCTGGCGTTACCCACCGCAGCCAAGAGAGGAAGGCAGGGGGGACAGGAGGGGTCATGAGGTGGGTGTATCATGGTGACCGCACCAGTTGTGATGAGAAACATGAATAGAGCGAAAGAGAGAACTTACTGTCAGTGTCTGCAATAAAAGCCGTCTTAGCAGGTTGGCAGTCAGCTCGTCAGAGATTCTGTAGTCCTCGTATTAGCCAGGTGGCCAGTTCCCCACTTAGCCTGCCAAGCGTGGTGCTGATCGGCTCGGAGCCAGACAGAGCGCCAGGTGGCCAGATCCGACACTCTGCATCCAATTAACAATGACACTGGTTGGGAGCCAAGTGGGAAGTGGCTATGAGACAGGGGAGGGAGCATCACTGGACCACCAGTCCCCTCCCTGGGTCACGTCCAGCTGCCCTCAGTTTTTCTAGAACGCTTGATTTATTTATGTATTCTTTAGTCTTTGCTTTGAGGTNAGCCGTCTAAATTGTTCGGATGTCTCCAGTATTACTCCTTGACAGCACTTCCTTACCTCCATGCTCAACGTGGAGGGTCTGTGCCTGCTGGAAAGAAACTGCCTGACGCATTTAGCTCTGAACTATGTTTGAGCATTAACGGGGTTTAGGGGTGTGTGCCCGTGGCTGGTGCTGGGTGTCAGGGCATGTGGGCTCACCTGATTACACCCGGATTATTCGGCAGGAAATCATCTTGCCCTCAGTCTCCAGCAAAGTATTTGTTCCATCAACCAGGGTCTGGGAGACGGGGCAGAGCCAGTGAGGCTGATGGTTCACATCAGCCCTGTGCATTGGGAAGCTGTTGTCCTCACTGGTGACCGTCTGGAGGACACACATGACATGCACGTGGTTGTTTCTGGAGCCTCACTGCTCTGCCAGAGGAGCGAGGCCAGGAATGAAACATAACATGTTTGAAGGCTTTTCCACTCGCTAGCTATCAGCTTGAGACGTGCAAGTAGAGAAAACACGTGCAGTTCATTCACCTACTGTGAACAGACAGAGGCCTTCAACTTGCAGCACCTTGCCTGAGCATGAGGGATTTGAAACAATCTGGAAAAGGGGAGTGTGCAAAAATGCAGCTTCCTTGGGCCTCCCTCGCAGCTGAAAATAGAAACGCACCTCTAGGCTGGCAGTTAGGGCAAGATAAACACTTCTGAATGAAGCCAGCCCGCTGGCCAGCAGTGAGATAATAGTTTGTAGAAACAGAGCTATATATAGCCTGAAGGATACAGCCCTCTGGTCTGAGCTGCTGTCCCCAGCGACTCCCGAACAGTGGGGCACGGTGATGGTAGGGGAGAGAGAGGCTCCTCTGATGGCTCAGAGCTGTCGCCACAGTTAACACAAATGAAGAGCTCTGGCAGGGCAAGTGTCAGGGGTTGGTGGTTCCACCTGGGGGCTACCAAGCAGAGCAGTGCTAACTCAGTTGGCCAGGCGGGGTATGAGGTTTGTCGCATCAGGCTGCTTCGTTATGCATTAGCGGAGGGA
This sequence comes from Upupa epops, assembly GCA_013397515.1. NCBI lineage: Eukaryota > Metazoa > Chordata > Aves > Bucerotiformes > Upupidae > Upupa > Upupa epops. The sequence continues at coordinate 37,910 of VZRI01004935.1, forward strand.
CATGCATATAGGAACAATTAGCTACATCAAACAGAGCTTGTTTACAGAGAGAGGGTGGTTATCTCGCCTGCCAGATGAAAGGCAGGGTATCAGAGCTCGTTTCAAGTTCTCAAATACGCGATTCGGTTAAATTGGGTAATCCTGCTCTGCATTAGATTTCCCGGCGATAAGAGCGGAACAGCAGTTTTGATCCGAAACTCCTTGAAAACAAGGGAATATCCCAGCATTTTTGGGTGAAGGAGTTAGTAACGGATGTGCTGGAATCCTGAGTTGGCTCGGAGTAGCCTGTGACTTGGTGTTAGAATCTCTTCTAGTATCCATGGATGCAAAAGGGAGCTAACAAAGCTTAATGATCCCCTTTATCTACTAAACAGGGTTAAGGCTGGGGGTGTTGTAACGGTGTCATCACTCTTGGTAATGAGCTCTGGAAATAAGTGGCTAAGAACCAGCATTGTTGGAGTAAATCTCATCGCTGCTGGATGAACTTTGTGCGGGTGGGGTGGGAAGGCTGCATGTGTCCAGGGGGTTGTGCAGCAGCTGCAGCTGCAACATGTCACTGCTGGCTCTGCGGTCCCAGCTCTGCACACCCCGTGATGGCATACCGAGCTGGGCTGGCTTGGGTGGATTCCAGCTCTTCATGCACAGAGCTGGGCTGTCTCGGGTGGATTCCAGCGCTTCCTTGCCTCTTACGAAAGGGTGCAGTCTAGCGATTGCTGAGCACGATGCCAAGCTCCTTGCATCATCCATTCTCCTCCCCCTCTCTCCACCACAGCTGTGATGGTAACAATTATGCTGGGAGGAGTGTGTGTATCTGTGGCATTTCTACCCATCTGATCCCTCTCAGGCAGTCACACCAAGGTGGGGTTTCTCTCTTGCTTACGTGTCTGTATTTTTAAACAAGCCTCTCGTGTTGCTGCTCTGCAGTCGGCGTTCCAGACACTCCGCACAGTACCGGCTACAGCACAGGGTCTGCAGGATGACAACCTGTGGCTGGCAAACCGCACACAGCCTTTCACAGGCACTGCCAGCAACGGCCAACCACCCAGACACCCCGCTCACCTCTAGAGCACCTGCTGTGGAGCTCTCCTCCTCCCGGACTGACCCGCCCTTTGGCTGCACGCAGAGAGAGGGACGTTGTTTCGGTGCGAGGGAACTTGGAGAGAGTCGAGTCTTTATTAGGTCAAGTTTTTGACTGCCAGGGGCAGGACACAGACTCCCAAGAGCACATGATAACTGCCCAACCGCCGCTGGTTGCCTCCGTCACCAAGCCCACGCAGCCCCACGGATGCGTCACTTCTGCCTCTTTCTGGCCGGTGTCTCTGCAGCTGCTCCAGCAGAGCTGAGGATGTCTGTAACCCCTGGCCAGATCGCAGGGAGTAAACAGGGCCGTTTTGAAAAGGATTTGTTTTGAATAACAGAGTAACAAGGTTTAGCTTCCGGCTAGGTTCAGAAAGGCTGCTCTGTCTGCGTGGAATACAAAGAGATGAGGGTTTGGTTCGTTTTTCTTACAATTCCACGCAGCTGCTCCTGGAAAATCTCCACCGTTTGGGGCCAGAAGAAAGATTCTCACGGCCGCGTCAGGGCGGTGAATTAATGTGGTAGGATGGGTGGATGAAGGCCGTGCCTTGTCAGAGAGAGAAAGCAGAGGAAGGCAGGGTGAGCTGTGCAGATTTCAGATCAAAAAGTGCCAGAGAGGTCCTTCCCCTTCCCGAGGATGTCTTTGCATTTGGATCAGTTCTTCCCTCTCTGTCAATGCTGTCTGCGGCGGCGTCAGGCACTATTTACAGTTGTTTGTTTGGATATCGGAGTGTTGATGACAAGCATGTGAAAGATCCAAACCACAGGAGTCCAGCGGTGTTATCACTGTCATTACTGTGTGTCTGGGCTCCTTTCTCAGCCGTCTCACAGTCTCAGATGCCACTTGAAATCCACTGAAGGAACCTAGAACTGGAACGGACCATCTGCCAGCCGTGGGGGTCCTGTCATCCTGTTCCTCAATGGCTGTGGCCGTAGGACGTTGTGCTTTGGCACAAGAGGACGGGTCTTCTGCAGGTTAGGAGAACATCTCCTGGCATTCTTTTCTCTGGTGGTTCAGAATCCAGACCACAGGGAGGCAGCTGTCTCCTTGCTAGGCAATAGGGGTGTTTTGCAAGATGTGTTAGGGGTAAAACTCTTTGCTTAGACCGCGAGCAGCTTTCACTGGCAGCGCGACTGCGCTCACGCTAATGGGAGTGCACATTTGTCATGCTCACCCTGCACGTTTCTGAGAGAGAAGGCAGCAACTTCAGATTTCCCTGCTCCGGCCCCTCCACTGCCCGCCTCGACAGCCACATATCCATTATCTGCTGCGCGCGACGCACCGGCACATGGAGCCCCATCCTTGTGCGGCAGTGCGGTCGTACGTGCCTGGCCACGGGCTCACAGAGGGCCTGGTGAAATGCAGAGAGCCCTGCCAGGTGCTGCCCCAAGGAAAGGAGAAATTGCCTGCCTGTTTTATACCCTTGTGCCTTACGGAGTGGAAGGTGGCCGTAGGTATTTGGGTGCTTTAAGCCTGACTGGAAGAGCTTTTCTCCCCATGGTAATGAGGTGAACTAAATAATCTCTTTTCCAATACAGGGCTGGTTTACTGGAAGGCTGGGAAGGGGGCTTCAGAGTCACCATTAAGCTAGGGGTGTTCTTTTGTGTGGTATTTTCAGCAGTGGCTTGGAGCAGATTACAAAGCCTGGCATGAATCTGGATAGTTTACTGATTAAAAGAGAAACAGAAGAGGACTTGATTTAAACGTTGCCCTGAGGAGCTGGCTGCTCCAAGCCGGCACTGTGGACTCGAGTCGTGGGGCTGCGAAGAGATGTTCTCACCAGAAGAAAAGGAAGCTCATCTGGTTGGTTTTGCTTTGCAGTGTTCCTCTAGCCCGTTTGCTGTGCTGCTAGTAACCCAGGGGCTTGGCTGGGTTCTGCCTTCAGCCGCACGGGCGAGGCGATTGTACCGTCCGAAGGAGAGGGAGGCGAGGAAAAGGTGGAGGGCTAGAGCTGCTAACGGCACCAGGGACTGAGGGAGAGCAGGGAAGGAGAGCAGCTCTCGCAGTGTGACCACCAGACAGGCTCTTCCCATTCATCCAAGCACTCAGCATGAGGCACAGTGTGAAGGAAGAGCTGTAGCATGCTGGAAGCAGCAAACCCCAAAGCCGCTGCAGTGATCTTTGTGGCACTTGCAGACATGGCCTGGCTAATCGAATCTATCTTTTATGTCCTGTCTGGTGCTGTTTGTGGCAGGATTGTTCAGTGAGCGTGCCACCTTTAGGCATTGTTGATGAGAAGCATTCAGAAATGGAACCTAGCAGGCTGCTCCGTAAGAAATAGGGAAGCACAGATAATGCTGAGAGCAAGTCTGGGGCTACACTGCAGCCAGCACAAGTAGCCGCGATGTCCTGCCTGCTGAGTTGCGCTCACGGAGGATGGGGGCTGCTGACGGTGTGCTATGCTTCAAGTCTCTTAACTGAAGGCTCCACATAGGAACACATAGGAGAAACACACCGGAACAGCTTGGAAATACTCGTGGAAGATAAAACCCCTTCACTTAGTCCTTATTTACAGGCCTGTGCAATCGTAAATAACACCTGAGTGTTCTTGTTAACATCCATATTGCGTCTTCTGACTGGTAATTAACAGGTACAGAACATCCCTGTCTCTGCTAGTGCTTTAGAGATTGTGGGGGGGTTGAATCAGTAATTAATATAGGGTTTTGGTGGATTATTTTTGTTGAGAACAGGACTGAATGTGGACTTTGGTGGTGGTACAGCTGTGCTGTAGTGAACACCATCCGGAATGGGTTCAGCACTTCCACTGCTGTGTCATCTCTGCTGCAGAGAATACCAACCCATATATAAATATATAATCATATATTAATTTAAATAGATACACACTTATACCTGGTTTTAGAGCACTTTGGGGAGGGTGGGGATAACCCTGACCCAGTTCTTCACGGCAGTGATTAGTAGTTCTCTGTGCCTCCAACTGAAACCCATTAAAAGGTGCTGCTGCCTTGTTAAAGTTTCATCTCTGGTGATCGAGTGTCTTTGGGAAGTCTGTAGTTAACCACTCAAAAATAGATGCACTAACAGCCACCGAGTAATTCCCGAGCATTTAGGTCAATCGGTCTTCTTTCTCATTTCTAGTTTTCAGCTTTTGAGAAAGAGCCTGGTGCAGGTAGTTTCTGCTTGGAAGTCACTTGTGTTTCCACTGAGGCCGGTGTGAATGTCACCAGTGACTTCAGCGGCGACAACTGCCTGTAAGGGAACAAATGCAGGCACACTGGACATCAGACCAGATGGTACCTGACCCTTTCCTAAGGTGAGACTCCAGCGCATCTGCAGAGCCACCCCACATGGCCTGCAGGCCAGCTGCCCTTTCACAGAGCACCAGTGCCTTTGGAGCTGTGGTGGGAGAGGTCACAAGTCTGAGGACTGCAAAGCTGCCTCTGGAACTGGTGTATTCATGCCTCCTCTTCCCAGGCTGCCACCCAGCCTGCGGAAGGGCACTGTAAAACGGCAGCTGCAGTGCCCTTGCTCCAGATCTCTTTCAAGCATAATCGCAGCAGAGTTGCAGCTTTCACCGCGATCGCATGTCAGGGCTGCTGTGCCCCCGTGTCTGCCCACGTTGCTTCGCGGAGTTAGGAGTTCCTTTGTCTGCAAGAGCTGTGCCAGCGTAAGAAAGCGGCTTGGGTTTTCTGGAATGATTTCTTCCCCTTCCTTTTCTGCTGTGTCACCTCTGTCTGAACTGGGGGCTTTGCTGAGCTCTAACAATCCCGTTAAGAGCAGAGCAGTGCGGTTTGCTGTAGAAAAGCTCTTCGTGCCGTTTACAGGGTGACACCTTGCTGGAGAGCAACCGGATTATTTTAAACCTCTGTTTCAAAACAACTGTAAAACACAGGGCTCATCCTTTCTCATAAAATGGCTTCAGGTGCCCTTTCTTCTCCTCTTTGCTCTGTTGCTGCTAAGAGGCCTCCTCTCATTCTGTCTCAGAGGCTGGCCAGCGCAGCCAGGCACTGGATCACTTGATACCCGAACGTTTTGGGAGACAAAGGAAGAACGTTTCTCTTTCTGCTCTCCTCTTTCAGCAGGGTGCCTTGGCAGCCCCTGCTCTGGGACGTCGAGTGTAGCTGGGGCTCTGGACACCTTTCCGTCAGGAGCAATCAGAGCTGCAGCTGTAGATCTGAAGGCACCGGCTGGGTGCCCGGAAGTGCCAGTAGTATAAACACCCATGGGAGGGAGGCAGCGAGCTCTGCCGGGTGCCGGAGGAGCTCCTCACCCCTGGGGCACGGACAGTGCCCCTGAGGATACCCCGGGAACCCGCTGCGGGGTCTGGCGTCCTCATGCTGCTTCTGAAGAGGTGAGCACGTGGCAGGGGCATGGATTTAGTGCCATCAGAGGAGTGGGACTGGGAGCGCATGGGCTGTCATCGGGCACAAATGGATGGCCCAAAAGGGGGAAAAGCTATTACATGGGGCACCTCCTCTGCCACAGACTCGATAGAAACGTGAGGCTTGAGCAGAGCCTTCGGCATCTGCGAACAGTGTCTGACGTGTGGTGCGATCAGAGCGCTCCTGCCCTCAAACATTTTCTGGTGCCAAACAAGTGCAGTTTGGGTTTCCCTGTTCAGACTGACAGTGACATCCAGTGGCTGCTCAACCCAACCACAGCAGCTGTAACCACCGTTGCCAGTGGAGAGGCCACAAGCCATGAGCTGATGTTGGGTTAGATCAGGAGGAGTCTCTGGGAAATGTGTGTACTTGGCCACCTTCGAGACTCGGGTGGTGGCCAGAACCGGGACAGCCTCGCGCTCATTCTTCAGGGAAGGTGACAGTGGCACCACCCCGTGTCTGGAGCTGTTGGAGGGACTATCCTGAGTGCTGGCAGCTTTGGACACAGGCTGATGCTTGGTTCAACACTCTACGTTTACCTCCCTGGGTGAGTGTCACTGGGTGTGTGGGCACTTGGGCACCAGCAGAGCTGATGGCTGCTGCTCTGAGAGCTGCCTTGGCACTGAGGAGCAGGCAGGGCTGCAGCAGTGGCACTGGTTCGAAATGGACAAGAGTGTTTCATGTGCTTGTGAGGCCTCCAAAATCTTTGCAATGCAACTGCAATGAGAAAATGTGGCTGGTAGAACTGGTGCTGCAGTCTCTCAGGTAGGGTTAGGGTACATGGGTACCCTAAAGCATCTGGTCAGAGCGTGTGCAGAGGCAGGTTGGATTTACTGCTGAGGTGGTGGTTCTTTCTGAGCTGAAGCCTGCTGTTTCCTAAACCAGACATCCTTTTCTCGTGCTGCCTAGTTTCTCCAGAGCAGGTCTGTCTTCTGTTTCCCAGAGCAGCCTGCACTTGCAGTGACGTACAATTCGCAGCCCTCTGGGACATCCGCTTCGGTAGCAGTAGTGTTCTAGGAGCCAGCAAGGTGCTTCAGAGAGAGCTCCTCCAAACCCAGTACCGTCTCCCAGCAGAAGCCTTCTGAGGCTCAAGTAGCTCGATAGGATAGCGGGTTACTTCCAGATGAACAGAGCTAATTTTAGACAGAAGCGCCTGATGTGCCTGTCAGCGCCGCAAAATGAGTGAGGAGAGATAAAAATAGGCTTATTGTGTGCTCGGGGGCACCGGGCCCCAGAGCTGCAGCGAGCACGGCACCTACTCGCTGCGAGCGCCCGGGTGAGGCTGCCCTACTGTGTTCTGGGGATGATTTCTTGGGGCCTGCTGAGCACAGCTAATCACAGTGGCACGGTGGCAAATGTTTCCAGTCCTGATGGCAACTACAGAGGCACCTGGTAAATCTGGTTTGATTGTACTGTCTTGTGGTTAACCCAGAGTGCCAGCCCTTCATTTTCTTCTGCAGTGAAGTCTGCTCGTTAAGACTGGCCTGGACAGCAACGTTGTCCTCCCTAGTCTGTACCACACACAGCAGAGCTGCAGAGGCAGTGGCGCTCCGCTCTCTTCCAATCTCTCCTGGACTCGGGAAGGCTGTTCCCCTCACTTCAGGGATTCCACCGACATCACCAAGTGTTGCCTGGTGGAACCCGTGTGAGATTGCACTGAGGGCACTTGAGGTGTGAACCAGTGTTGGATCTTCTCACCCAGCTGCAAGGGGTGCTGGAGACATGCGACCAGGAGCCCGCCAGCAGCACTGGCTGTCTCTGTCTGCCTCGACCGGATTGCAGACAGACACGTGAGGTATGCATCCCGGGAGCACACAGTACTGCGTGTGGTGCCACTGAAAGGAGGTGGGTTTGTTGCCCCTCACACCTCTGCTTATTTCCTGTGTCACCACACGCGTAGTGCCAGTAGTATAAACACCCTGCCACGATGCAACTGGAGCCCCAAGCACTTGCTGAGCACAGGGCTGGACCCGTGTAGGGCGTATTCTTCATAAAGCTGAACCAAGGCCATGGCAGCTCCACCGTGAGCAACCTCGAGGTTTAGGAAAGAAGTCTTTGCAGAATCCCTGCCAAGCAGACCCCTCCGTCCAGCTGCTCCAAGGGCTGAGAGACGTCAGTCATCTTGTAGACACAGACTTTATCTGAAAGCTCTTGTAGTTAGGTGCTTAATTAGCAACTGAGGAGTGAAGTCAGAGAGCTTGAGTTCATTATTTGTCAGGGATACAGAGCCCATTTCACCTGACTCGTAGAGTAATGCATTTCTGTTAAGACTGGTTCACAGGTCGAGATTAATCAGTTGTGACCTTGGAATGCAGCTCCTCTCTTTATGAAGTAAAAGCTGACTAAGGGAATCTGCAGCAAGGGTCCACAGGTTTATATATAGCTCGTCCTGATGGAGTGGTTAAAACAGAACTGAACAGCAAGAATAACATTCCTGTGCAGAGGAGGGATTGAAGTCCTTTGGAAAAGGAGAGGTGAAATGCAAGTCATTTTTCAGTGCCAGTGACATCATGAATTGGTCCCCAGCGTGGCTGAGGCTGATGGCTGTAGGGGTCCTTTCCTGCTGTAATTCTCCCTGCAGAGCAGATCTTTCTGCTTCAGCATCGAGAAACACGAACGTGGACACTGTCAAGTGCCAGGTGCTCTGCTGAGGAGGCAGTGGCTGCCAAACAGAAGGTGTTTGCTCACAGTGTTGTTACGTGCAGAAAGGGCCAGGGTCTCTGTGGTTTGTAGTAACAGAATGGACCATGGGAGTGGGCTGCTGCCTTTGCCCTGGCGATGCCCATCAGCTAGCAAAGGGCCAGCCTCTGCGCCCGCTGGGACTGGGCAGGAGATTTGGGCTCCTGCCTCAGCTGCCGGCCCTGAGGTTTCAGCTCTCTGTGCCAGTTGAAGCTGGGAAGGAGTAGAGGAGTAGCTTGTCTTGTACTCTGGCAGTGGGGTTTGATGGAAGGAAACGCGGAGCCTCTCCAGTAGGTTTTGTTGGAAATAACTCTCCTCTTGCACGCTCCCCTCTTGTACACCCCTCAGAGATCTCGGGCCTCCAGCAGTAGCTTCTCCTCACAAGGGGAACTCCTCACTCTCAGTCGCTGGCTGCTTTAGGGTTATTTGGTGCTGCAGCCAGGCCTGGCAGCAGACACTCCTGCCTGGCCGGTTCTGATTTGCATTTGTGGCTCCGGGAACAGAGAGCCGTTACCTGTCTGCGTGTGGAACTGTGTGGCAGTCTGTTCCGCTGGTGCCCTGGCTGCAGCTGTGCTCGGCTCTCCACACGATCGCTCTAGAACTGTCCACTGCACAGCCCACCCGCTGCCACCAACGCAGCAGCAACGCTGGATGAACGGCGGCTGAGCTCAGTCCCGCAGCGGCCTCTGCCCTGCTCTGTTCTGCCCGATTTCCAGGGCAACTGGTTTGAGCAACGACCCTTTCCCCGCCCTTCCGCTTCTGTGAGCGTCTCTGCCAAGCCGCATCGACTCGTACACCCAGCCTGTCTGCAGCCCGTGCCATCTGTTTGGATTAGAAGTCATAATTCGTAGCTTCCGGCTCTCCTAACTTCATCCCCCTGTCATGATGCTCACCTTTTCCTCCACTCGTGCCGGCAAGGCTTTGTTGCCTGAAGTATTATTTCATTTGGCAGTGGTTGATAGAAGCCCACAGGCTGCAAGGTCCGTGGGGGCATTGCGGAGCAGCAGCAGATCACTGAAATTGAGGTGCCGTTTCGGTCTGAGCTCCAGGGAGTCTTCACCCTGATTCACGGGTCTGGAGCTGCAGGGTTCTGTCTGATCTGCTGCCATTCCCTCTGATATTTCATATGGATGCTCCCGCTCAGAGGAAGGAACACCCAGTCACAGTTGCTGGTAGCCCTGGAGTAGCCCAGCTGTGACGCTGTCCCCACCAGCAGTACACGGTCTAAGGCAGAGGTGCTGGTCCCTGCCTGCCTGGGCAGCAGCAGCAGTGCCCAGGGCGACAGTGGCGGAGAAGCCGGAAGGACAGGTCAGCTTCGGTCCCCGCGCCTCATGCCTGGCACCCAGCCTTGCAGCCTCACGTGCAGTGTTCTGTGGATCTGTCCTGCTTGAACCCCGGCCAGGATTGCTCTGTCCACTTCCCAGCCCATGGAACTGTTTGTGTTTGTATCAGGCCTGTGATCTTGTTTCTGGAAGAGGAGCTGTGACCTTTGCCCCGTGTCATCTGCCAGGCTTCCTCCAGGCTCTGCCATCAGGTGCCGTGGGGATAATGGGGTGGTCAGGTCATTGCTCCGTCGTCCCCCGGCAACTGGATTAGTTTGGAGGCATTAATGCAGCGGCCATGGGTTAACCGACCCCTGCAATCCGTTAGCCTTCCCTGGCTGTGGGTAAGCGAGGAGCTGAGCGACTCACCGCGTGTCGAGGAAAATCACGTGCGACTGATGAATCTGGAGCGACTCTGTAGTTAGTGTCAAAGCCCTGCGGTCTCCCGAGGGTCAGGAACTCACTGATGGCTTCACCGCTGCAGTTCATTGCACCTGCAGAGCTCCCCACTGGCTCTGGAAGAGTTCTCTCCAGCACCTCTTCAGGACTGGAGCTTCTGGTGGGCACCAGATCCAACCAGACATGGCGAATTTAACCACCAGAACCTTAGGGGGGGGGTTGCTGCTGTGCAGAGAATGCCTCCTGGGCCGCACAGGCTTACAGGCCGTGCTTTTGTTCTCCATAAGGATGAATTTCTTCAGGAAGAACTATTGCAGAGCAGGTGTTCTCGGAGTGAAGGAGCTGTTTGCACAGGAGGTCAGTGAGAGGCTGCTTCTGCACAGCTAGAATCCAAGGGCAGTGTAATTCTGGATCAGTTGCCTCTTCAGCACCCGGCGCTTGGCTGTTCCGGACGGAGTTGTTCTGCACCGAAACGCAGTTTCCCATTGGAAGAGCCCAGCGATGCTCAGATGAATCGGAATCCCACAGCACCGGCTGAACCTCGGGCAGTCTGTTTACTGCACACACACACTTGTTCCTGTTCAACATTTTCAGCTGGTCTGTGCTCAGAGACGTTCCATGCTGCCAACACCGGCTGCAGGCAGGTCCCGTTGCTCTCCTCAGAGCGTGTGCATCTGAACAGCGCCTCGTAATCCTGGATTAGCTTCCCTCCCAGCAGACGCTCGCGAAACTGCTGCATCCAGGCGAGACCTTGTGTCCCACATGCTCCTGGCTTGCTGAGTCTGCACAGAAACACCGTCTGGCTGGCTCGGGGCCTCTCCTCAGGCTCTCCAGATGCGAGCCCGGTGCCTGATACCACTTTGGCAGCAGGAACTGCTCTGTCTGGTTGCTTAGGCACTGTAGTTAGCCCTCACTTTCCAAACCTTTCATAGTAGCTACCAAATATGCTCAGTTATTGCACAAGCTGAGTGTTGTCTTTGGAACACAACCTCTGGAGGACAGCAGCGCGTTTATGTGCCAGTAGCCCAGAAAGCAACTTGAGATTCATATCAGATCCTGGGGAAACTTCACGCGCATCCTCATTTCATGGCTCTCATGTGCCAGACAACAAAGATTCTGCCACTGTCTTCTGACCTTCTTCTCAACCCTTCCTCTGGAGCTGTGTCCTCCCCTTGCAGAGCACCGCTGGGGTAACGCTGGCATTAGCTGAGCTGCTGCCAGGACAGCAGCCCTCCTGGGAGAATGGATTCCATGGGGAATCGTGCTGCCTAACGTCTTTCTCATTGGAAGAGGCAATTATTCCGTAATAGCCTGACCGCCCTGCCTCGGCGCTGCGCTGGGAATCTTAGTGAGGTGACGCGGAATAATTCTACCAGCCTCTCGTTTACGATCCAGATGCCCCTGCGGTGGGAAGCTGACACCCACGGCCACCGGCTCATTTGGCACAAGGTGCCGTGCAGGTCCTGCTGCAGGATGTGCATTTGGGGAGCGGAATCTGCAGCGCCCTCGTCTGAGGTGGCTCCACTTTTCCCCCAGGCCGGACCTTGCGGTGACGGCCCAGATTCTAGCATGGGCTGCGCTCCAGGTTTCAGGATCCCTTGGAGCTGTGGCTGCTCTGCTAATCCCTCCTGGGTCACCTGGCAAAGGCAGAGCGCCACAGACGTCAGCCAGCTCTAGCAGTGCGGGGCGAGGACAAGTATTTTCCTCCATAGAAATAAACGACTGGGAAGTCAAGCTAAGAGCTGATGCATCTCATTGTTCTCCTCTCTTGATCTAATCAGCAGTTCATTTTCGAGTACTGGCGGGATAGGAACCGGATGCAGCTCTGGGTCCGACCACCCAGCTAGGAATGGGAGGGCATCTCTTAAAATGCGAGGCCTGAAGCCTCCCTGGGAGCAGACAAATTGCATCACGCTGGAGAGCAGAGAAGCTGCCAGGGACAGAGTTCAGTCCTTCCGGAACGTTTTCTGTTCCTGCCTTACTCGTTGCAGAGTTTCCAGCTTCCGAAGCAGAGCCTGTTTGTGCACAAGAAATCTGACCCAGCCCTGGCCGGTTGCCGCTGTGGCTGCAGGGTGCCCCTGCGCAGAGCAGCGAGTTCACAGCGTATGGAGTGCACACAGAGCCAGACAAGTCCCCGTGTCCGGCACCTGCACAGGTTTGTGTCCCAGGCGTGGAGAAAACCATGAATGTGAAGAGAGGGCAGAGCGGAGGTCATCGCTGCGTTACATAACTGGGGGATAATTTACCGGGCCAAGGTCGTACCTGGGATTACAAAACCAGGAGTGTCAAACTTCCAGGCTGAGCCTGTGGGTGCAGAATGCCTGATGAGCCAGTGCAGCCTGAGTCCTCTGTGCAGGTGCCCGAATGTCAGGCTGCTTACAAAGCAGTTACCCAGTTCAGATAAACCCAGCCCACATGTGGAGTACTGCCTCCCGTGCTTTGAGCAGAGAGAAGGGCTGTGAGGAGACTGCTGACACCGCTGTGGTGCTGTGATTAAAATATGGCTTTTGATTAGTAAACAGATGGGGTTGGATCTGCATCGCGAGCCTGGATGGATTTGTTGCCAGTTCTCGGAGCGATTTATGTCCCTGGAATCAAGCTCCCAAACAGGAACAGATGTGGGTACATTGAGCTGTCAAGAGCTTAATGAAGTAAAGCCCAGACACCACCCACTTTGAGGGCAGGGTTAAGGGGATCCCTTTCCGAGGGGTAGTGGCTGAGGACAGCGCGCCTGGCTTTAGGCAGCAGAAGACACCAAAAATTAACGAGGATCTCACGTGAATTCCTGCGCTGCCACTGTGGTTGGAGTGATGGGCAGAGCCGTGGCTCAGAGTTAACGGAGCTCTCCAATCTGCAGAAAATGGGAGTTAAAAATGCTGTAGGTTATTAAAACCAGTCGAAAGCACTAGCACAGCATGCTGCCTTTATTAGGAAACACTTCCGCTCCGTTCCGATACTCCAAAACATTTTGCTGCCCAGAGAGCTGATAGTTCAATCCAGCCCAGGAAATCGGACATCTGCCGCCAGCGTGGCGCGGCAACGTGCGGAGGAGCTCCATCCTGCAGGGGAGGCAGCAGGCGTTGCCACAAGAACCCAGGCTTTTGGGTCTGCTGAGGTCTCCGGCTGTGGATGAGTCAGTTGGTGGTGACACTGGGAGAGATGCTTCCCTGCCTGGTCCCTGCAGGCTTCAGCCCTAGATCTGGCAGAAGCCGTCCCGCCGACTGGGCAGTGCCTGGCGTAACTCGCCCTTTGTGCAGCCACAGGCTTCCTGGGTGGGTGCAGAGGTGGGCTGCCAGCACGATGCCTTTGTTATGTTGGCCTGAGCGAAGCATGAGCTTCATCAGTAACTGCAATTCAGCTTGGGCAGGACTTGGGTGACCCGGTTAGTGCTGCTCAGTGACCCAGGAGATGCTCCTTGCCTGACCTAGAGATGGAAACGTAAAGGCACAGCCAGGGCTTTGAAGATGAGTCTGCCAGGCGGGGTGTTACTGCAGCACTCGCTCGGTCGCTGCTGAGTGAACCGTTTGGGTTGGTTAATCACCGGTCTTCGCCTGTCCCACCGCTGCTGCGAAAACAGCCGCTGCGAGAAGTCTGTCTGCTGGATCGAAGTGGCCTCTTCCGAGCGCTTCCCCACAAGCGGCTGTGCAGGGCAGAAACATCAGCTCCTCTGCTTCTGGTGCCTGAGGGGCTGTTGGCTGTGAAGCCATCCAGAAAGATCCAGAACTACCAGACCACGCTGCGGTGTAAACCAAGGCCCTGCTGGCAGAACACGCAGGGGGAAGACTCCGTCGCACCCGTGTTCCCACAGCATCCGCGCAGCTCCTGCGGGGCTGGTGACCATGGCCGGCTCTGCCTGGGGACGGGACGGCTCGTCACAGCGCTGGTTCCGTACGGGTCTCTGCATGTGAGCAGTTCCAGTGCTGCGACTCACGTTTAGAATCCATCGCCTGCTGCTGGCCGGCGCAGCCTTTAGAGCCCCGGCCTGGCCAAGGTGGCTGGCTGGCTGGCAGCAGTGCTGTGCGGCACAGGGAAGAGCCTTTGTCAGTGTGTCTCGGTGGCAAACACAGGGTGCCCCTCTCTGACCTGGGGCTCCCTCACAGAAGAGCGGGGTGGTAAGTCCCAGGAGGGGACAGTCCCGGGCGGTGTTTGTGCAGGGATGTGGGTGAACGCAGAACCACCCCCATAGGAGCCTTTCATCATTTAGCATCCTACCGAGAGCTGCTTTTCCTCTCCACAGGGAGCCTGCCCCAGACGGCTGTAAATGACCAGGCAGAACTCTTTGGTCACTCCCCAGTTACCTCCCCTCCATTCAGCACACCGAGCTCTCTCTGTGAGGTAACTCCAGGGACTTCGGCGCGGACAGTGACATTTCAGATCGGCGTATGGGGAGTTACCTGGGATTTATGACCGATTTGGAAGTTTCCTCTTACACCCCTCCTTTCCGTGGAGGCTTGAACCCCCTGTGGATGCTTGGGCCCGCTCCTGGTGCAGCTGCTGGTACCAAGACTTGAACCAGGGCAGCCTGAAGTCGCTGGGCTTCCCTGGTTATTTTGGTGAGCGGCGGCAGCTTGCAAGCAGAGAGCTTGGGATGGAGAGAGAGCTCTCACGTATTACCCTAACTTTGGGGGGTTCCTGGAAGATGATGGGACGCAATACAGTTGTCAAGATCTGCTTCAGCTTAGACAGGCTCAGCTTTAGCACTGCCCCTCAGCTCAAGACCTTAATCCTGTGCTAAAATGAAAGCACCTCAAAGACACCAAATTCCTCCTCCGTTTTCCAGAGCTGTGAAGAGGAGGAATAGGACTGGGGGGATGTCCAGGCAGGTTTCAGTTGGTAGCACACGGACAGTCGCTGCACCAGCCTGCCTGGCAATGGGCAGTGATGGAATGGGACCTGGGCAGTCTTCAGCACGGACTCTTACGCTGTTAACTACTGATCCCATTGAGTATCATGTAGTCTCCAGCTCTCTTCTTGTCGTGAGTTTAGGGCTTCTGTTCTCTTTCCTCTGCATTACTTTACCTGTCCCTTCCCAGAGGGAAGTGCCCCACATACCGACTCAGCAGAGCGGCAGCCACAGAATTAATGATCGCCTCCCCTGTGAGGACCCTGCAAAGGTTCCTCTGGATTGTGCTCTACTTCTGCTAAACCCACGCAGGGATTCTTAGCTGCACGGTCAGCCCCACCGCGTCCTGTGCTCCCGGAGCAGGCACCTAGAAAGCCCGGTGGTTACCATTTGTATTCCAGAGGCTATTAAGAAGCTGGGGGCGTTCGTGTGGGCAGCCCGGAAGCAGGCAGGGCGGGAGGTGGGAAGGGCTGGTTTGGCAGTGTTTCAGGCAGTGACAGCAGCGTCATCAGAAGGTCGTTGCTCTGGTTCACACCCTTAGCCGGGTGAAGTCCATGCGACCACCACGTAACACTGCTCCCACGGCAGAAGGGCTCTGTGCCCGCGGAGCGCTGCTTTTCAAAGGACAAACCAGTTCCGCTCGTTCTTTGTTCTCTCATTCATTACTCTGCGGCCAAGAGGAGGCTTCATTCACGGTCAGTGGATGAAAACACGGACCTGGGGGGTCTGGAGGTCCTACTAAAGACAGCAGTCACATCCCCGCTCGGATGACACAGACCACCTCCACATTAAGATGTCCCCTTCCTCCCCTGACCCCACCTTCTTTCAGAAGGTTCCCCCATCACCTGTCCCTCCAGCTGTCAGGATCCCGAGTCAGTTCATTACAAGCGAGCAGCTCTTACCTCCTGCACCTGTCGGTGTGTGGAGCTCACGTGTGAAACATCCTCCCTGTGCTCGGGGGGTGGGTGGGCGCTGGGCTTTACACTGCTCCGGGCTCGGTGCTGCTCTGTGCCCAGCTGCAGTTTCAGGCACCTCTGCTGTTACCTATTTTACCCTGTAAGGGAGTCACAAGAGACGAGAGGTGAAGAGAGGGGAAAGCGGCTTTTCTTACCGGTGGTTGTGTCTACCTATAGTCAGTTCAGCCCTCTGCCTGTACAAGGCCACTTGTCCTTTCTGCAGCTGCAAGGAGAGGGAGAAGACCAGAAACAAAGCGGCCTTCCCCATGTGTGCACGTAGAGGAAGAGCCCTGCAGTGCCATACGCCCGGGGCTGGCTCAGCACTGGGCACTCCTGGTCAGGCGTTAAAGTCTTGCGGACACTCGTGCTTTTCCTAGGTGACAGCCCGCGCAGGGGAGCAGCCTCGGCCGATTTGGAGCCATTGGCTCCGTCCGTTGGGTTCCTAACTGTTGGTCCCAGTGTTAGCTGCTGGGTCTGCCTCGGTGGAAAGCTCGCCGGGGCAAGCACGGAGCAGCAGCTCTGAGTCTGCACACGTGATGGTGGCCCCTTCCCTTGGCCGGCGCAGAGGACCTTATGTTCAGTCACGACCGGTGTGAGCTTCCACCCTACGGCACGGGGGACGGGCCCTGGGTTAAATCAGACAGGGCTGGAATAACCCAGCACAAGCATTTCGGTTCAGACCCTTCCTTCCCAGTGCTCCCTGCCCCGCTCCCAGGGCAGAGGGGTGGTTTCGGGAGATGGGCATTGCCCAGCCCTTGCGTATACTGCCCTCCCCATCGGGGCCGCTCTTCAGCCAGCAGTAGCCTTACGCTGGCCCAGCCGCTGTGGTGCCCTGTCCCCGTGTGTGTCTGTGTGCACACAGAGGTGTCCACCCGTGAAGCTGCGTCTTCCTGAGGCAGCAGGGGCAAGGGTGTTCCTCATGGGGGCAAGGCAAACGCAAGTTGCTAGCAGAGCCCTGGGACGCCAGTGGGCTGAGGAGCGCAGCGAGGACGGGAGCCAGCTAAGCAGAAATATTGGCCTACATTTTTTTCTGCTCCTGGTGGAAGGCATGCGAGTTTCTATGGCAACTTGTGTTTTCTGTTGATCAGGCCTACTGACTCACTTCTGCGGGAGCCCGCAGACAGGAGAGCGTTTTCTTCCCCTGCCAAGTCAAGTGGCTCCGTTTCTGTAGCCCGTTGCGCTCTGAACTCATCTGGTTGCAGTATGAGGCTGGTGTGGCTTTGCAGGAGCAGGTTAGGGCCACAAGAAAAGAGAGTCAGACACTACCACATCCTCATCCCTTGGGAAAATCACCGGCAGTGAGCTGAGTTTATCAGCTTCACAAGAGGATGGAGAACTGGGCTGGCTGGGCTGGCTCCGGTGGCTCCTGTGCTCTCTGCTTCACACATCTGGGGAAGGGCACAAGCTGCTGTGGCAGGGCCGTGGCGTGGGCCAGGACACACGCTCTGGGAGCACTGGGGAGGACCGCTTGGACAGGGTGGGCAGAGGCCTGAAGGAGACTGTGGACAGTGGCCAGGCGGGTGTTGTGAGGTGAGGGCATGGCTCAGTGTGGACTAGTGTCGGGAGCCCAGGGCCGGGTAGTGCAGAGCACATTTCTACGCAAGGACCTTTGTGCTAGTTAGTCTCTTTTCAAGATCTACGAGTCCCTTGCAGCTCTCAGTGCCACATTAGGTTGTCAGCCTGGCTTTAACAGCTCTATCCCAGACGGCCTCCCCCAGGCAGAGCTAAAAGATGCGATGAATGGCCTCGTGGTGGCCTCTTGAGCTTCCTTGATCAGGACGGGTGGGGATGGACTGGCATTCACTCGCTGCTCTCACCTCATCCTGCAGTTCTCCTAGCTGGGAAACTTCCATAGAAACACAGAGCCCCCGGATGCTGAGTAACCGTCTTTCCCCGAAACACAGGGGGAGCTTGGCATCTGCTCCTCATGCCAGCTGAGCAGAGAACGCTGTGAGCACGCAGGGCAGCGATTCTGCGCAGGCTCTTCCTTCGGCCGAGTCACGAGCACACGCACACTTACGGGAGATAATCTGTACGCTGTTCGCTTCAGAGTGCAGCCTCCTTCCAGCTTCACGAGGGCAGAGCAGCCGCCCGGAGAGACGGCCGCGCAGAGATGAAGCGTTAACGCAGCGTGACCTCGGTCAATCAGTTAATCTTTCTCTACCCTATTTACTCCAGCAAAATAACAGTCCATCCCCACATGCTGCACCGCGCTGGGGTGAAAAGGACATCATAAGCCAGAGTATTAATTATTTAAGCCCTGATAGCCCGTGTGGCACCGGAGGGAATACAGATGAATTTGCTATTGTTGTGTTCGTTTATGCTCTGACTTCCCCTGGCTGCAGGGACGGGGTCAGCAAAGCCAGGGCTGGAGTCTGCAGGCATGGCTGTGGCTTCTCCCGCTTCGGGATTCACCGCACTAAGGTTTGGGAATGGCAGTGAGGGCTCAGGCAGCAGCAGTGTCGCTGCTTCAGGGAGTGTGAATGTTTCAGAAGCCTTATGTCAGCATCTCGGGTAGAGCTCCTTATCAATTACACTGCAGGGGGAGGCGGGCTAGAAGTGGCCAGCTCTGACAGCCACAGTGAACCGTGAGCCCGGCATGTACCCTTTGAAGTGGGACACGCGTGCGACACAGGGAGGCAGTGGCTCCGTCCTCTTGTTTGTGCTGCGGGTGCAGTTGTTGGGGGTTTGTGGGAAAGCCTGGCCTGAAATTGTTCGTAAATGGCTTGCTGGATGTGGCAGAGAGCTGGGCTGTGCAGGGCAAAGCTCTGCTGCTGAGGCTTTGCAGCCCCGAACTCGCTGGTGGCAGTGCGTTGCCTTGCCCTGCTCAGAGCAGATCCACGCAGCAACTGGTTTGAAAACAGAGGCCGTCTTTGGCATCTCTTGCTGTTCAGTGTCTGCTCTCGGAAGGGGGCTGCGGGGTGTCGATGCTTTCCAAGTGTGCTGTTCCCGAGGCGCTGTTAGACAGTGGCCAATAGTGCCACCCGACTGCAAGCACAGCACACGGCTTCTGGAGCTGCTGCTCCGCAGAGCCTGCTCTTGCTGTCCCCTGCCTGAACACGGCCATAAAGTAGCGTGGCGGGGTTCAGTGCTGGCGTGAGCACCGACGGACCGAGAGGGAACACTGGCTTTCATGAACCGTGCAGCTGGTGAGCAGCAATCTAACCGAAATCCGTCGCCAGGGCCTGTGTGCAAGGGAGCTGGCTTGTTTCACGCTCTCACACGCGTGGACAGCAGGGCACATCTAGAACTCGGTAACGCGTGGGCACGGGACTCACTGAATTGGGTGTCCGCACTGCCGCGGTGCTCCGAGCAGCTTAGCACGCGTGCGGATGGGCTTGAGTCACGAGCAGAGAGTGACGATGGACGGGGAGTTTCTGCAGCAGCTCCACTGCATTTGCAGTGGTCTGCACCTCCACCGACTGCGGCAAAGGGGGCAGAGAGTGCTCGTTGTTCTGGGGTCTGGGCAGCTTTGGCTAAATCATCAAATCCGAGGAACATCTGTTAAGAGCTCTTTCGCTGAGCCCTCGCTTTAAGCGAACTTGCAGGGAGCAGCAAATATTTTTCCTCCCATTTTCTCCAGACCAGGTTCTGCCTCCTGCAGAGGTCAGAGCCTCCCCAGGGAGGAGCCCCACTTCTGAGCATCGCGGCTCTGAGCGGCTCCAAATGTTCTTCAGCAATGCCAATAATCTCACCTGAACGCGCCGGCTCCCGTCAGTCAGATGATTGAGCCCGTGAATGAGAACCCCTTTTGCTGCGGGATCGCACGGTGCCGGCTGGCACGCTGGGCGGCGCGCGGGCCTTTACCAAGACGGCGCGTTATCCTGACCCAGTGAGTTACTGACCCCGTGTCTGAGGCTGACGTGTGCAGGGGGTTATTGGCAGTGATTGTTTGCTGCTGGAAAGAGATGGATGGCTGCTCACGGTGTCCTGCCCCATAGTGCTTACCCTTGGCTTTACAAACACAGAGAGAGATCGCTCCCTGGGCAGGGATTGCAAGGCCAAGGCCATGGCCGTGGCTCTGCAGGGCAGCACTAAAGCCAGAGCCAACCTATTCTGGAGCCCCTATCACAAGAAGGATGTGGA
>VZRI01004935.1:62797-94007 GCA_013397515.1 Upupa epops
GCCGGGACCCGCCCGGGGCTCCCGCCGAAGAGCCGGGATGGGGCCCAGGGGCAGCCCGGGGCCGCGGCGGGAGCGGCGCTTTGTGTGCGGAGCCGGCCCAGCCCGCACCATTGTCTCGTGATGAGTCATGCGGGAGCGAGAGGAGCCAGTGAAGCAGCGGGCAGGGCCGGGGCAGAACCGGCGGTTACCGGCCACTCGTCTTCCTCGCTCGGTCCCGGCCCCCCCGTTCAGGCGCTGTCGGAGCTCCCCGAGCCCCTGGCAGCCGCCTGGCAGGCTGTCGGAGCCCCATAGCCTCCCCCTGGCAGCCTGTGCAGAGCCGTGTAGCAGCCCCGTGGCCGTTCTCAGCCGCGGGGGGCTGCGGTGTTGCCAGCTCTGTGGTTGCGGTTGGTGCGCTGCATGCACTCTGGGTGCGGCAGAGGTGGAGCGTGGTGGAGCGGGGTTAAGCAGGGCTGTTGGTTAGGGCTGCCGCTGCTGGAGGATGACTGCTTGCCCGGCTCCGCCAGGCGCTGGGAGCGGTTGATGCGTGGATGCAACAAGTGAGGAGCTGGGGCGCGTAGGAAGGAGTGTGGGCTGCCGGGCAGGAGGGGCCCTGTGGTGCTGGGCAGAGGAACCGCTGATGGCAGGAGCGGCTGTGAGCAGGGCCTGGGCCAGTGCAGCCAAGCAGGAACGGGCTGGGTTTCCTAGTACCAGGGAGCAGCGCCCACAGATGCTTGGGGATGCTGGTTCATGCCACAGCCCGCTCCAGGTGGCACTGAGCTGTGCCAGCTCTCCAGCTCTCCCGGGGTGCTGGCCGGTGCCGTGGCCGTGCTCAGTGTTACCAGCTCCGCTGCAGCAGACATGGCAGGGCAGAGCTGGCTGTAGGAGCGGCAGCGTCAGTGCAAACGTGGCCACTTCAGGGAAGTTGTGAGCACCAGGAAGATGGGTGGCATGAGAGGGAGGAGCCCATCGCTTGAACTTTGGGTAACAGGAAGGTGCCAGGGGACAGCACAAACAGAAGGAGCTGGGAAGCACTGTTTGGGCAACACCAGTCATTCTGGGTTGGCTCCCTTCCCTCACACCCTGTGCTTCTCCTTGCCCTTCAGATGAGTGGTCAGAGGAGCTTTAAGGGCTGTGTTACAGCCACAGTGACCCTGTGCAGCCCCGGGGGTGCAGCCCGGCCCCAAACCCGCTGGCTTTGAAGCAGCATTCACGGTGTGGAAGAAAACCCGCTGAAGGCTGCTGGAGGTGCTGCAGAGCTGGGCCTGGGTTTCCCATCAGCTGGTGGTAAAATACCTGCGCTGCCTCAGCTGTTCTCTCAAACCTGGGGCAAAGGAGGAGGAGGTCTTGCATTCACCACATGGTCCTCCACTTACGAGGGAGAAAGCTAAGAGGAGGCAAACCCAGAGATGTTCAGGGGAAAGCAGAGTGGAAGGGCCCTGGGGGAGAGAGCCTGTTCCCACTCACAGGGATTCCTGGAGAGGAGCACTGCAGCAGTAGCTGCTGAAACCAGCGTGAGGCACAGCCGCTCTCCCTGCCTGCCTGGAGGGGGCCTCGGTGTTTCCCAGCTGGTGGGAGGCAGCGGCGGGCTATCTCCATGTGTGGTTTGCGGCCGAGAAGGAGAGATCCTTCAAAACAGAAAGCATTTGGGTCTCCACGTTCTCCTTGGACTTGCCAGGAGGTCAGGCCAGTAGCTTTCATCACTGCTTCGCTTTTCCTGTTGGATAGTCCCTGGGGTGCAGCTGGAATCACCTCGGGCTTCGGGGAGCTGCTCGGGGTGCGGCTGCTGGGAGGGCTCCAGGAGCCAACCCCAGATAGAGTAACGTCCTTCAGGGAGGGCAGTGGTGTCTGCGGGGCTGTGAGATCAGCACTTACTCCAGCCCCTTGCCCTCTCCTTCACGTCATGCACGGTGCTGCCTGGGGCACAGACCCCTGCAGCTCCAGGGGGAGGCCAGGGGTGCAGGCAGGAGGATGTCCCCGGGTACCCTAGCGCTGTGTTTTGCCAGCCAGGCGGCTCTCTCCGTTGGGGTCGGGTCTGTGTTGATCACGGTGCTGGTTGCACGAGCGCACGCGTGGTGTCCAGTGCTCTCAAACCTGGCATGAGCTGCAGGATGTCCCGTTCCTGAGGCCTCTGCCGGGGTCTGTTAGCCAGCGCGTTGCTTGTACCTTTTCCTGCTCCTTCAGCCTCTTCCAGCAGTGGAAGATTAAACCGGACAGCCTCTGCGTTCTTAATTGGTAACCAGAGCCAGGCCGGTTCTGTGCCCTCGGTCCTTGGGGGCTGTTCGTTGCGTAGGGGGTTGTTTCTGGTGCTGGCTGGGCTGGAGCCCCAGTGCAGGGACATGCGAGTGGTTTTGGTGAGGAGCCTGTGCACGGCGGAGTCGCCTGTGTGCGCCTGAGCGATCGGCACCCGGCGCAGAGCAGGCCAGAACGGGGTTGCGGGCTGTTTGCTCCAGCGCCTGTTGAATACTGCACAGTGTGCGCCGTCCAGAGACGGGAGGACACCTGGGCACGAGCTGCCCACACTGAGCTGTGTGCAGGTCTGAGTGCTGGAGTTGAACGGACACGGTGCAAGGGGGTGGCAGTTCCCTCTCGAGTCAACGGCAGGCTGAGTTTGAGGGAATTACGTGGTTGTTAATTAACAGCTACCCACACCCCTCGGAGGGTTTGTTCGTCGGCGGAACCCCACGTTTGATGGCACTGCCACGACGCAAACGTTTCTATTGACTGACGTAAAGCAGGGTGTTCGGGGGCTCTCGGGTGCTCACTGCACGTCCCTGTGTGATGCCGTCCACGCGTGGACTGGGTTTGCTGCCTGCCGAGTGCTGGGCTTCTGCACCTCGCAGAGTCTCTTGCAGATGTGCCCGCTGGATCGATGTGGACTCACTCCATGCTTTATCTCCCCATCCATCCTGCTCTTGCACCCTCAGCAGCCCCAGCCTCCTCTGCGATGATGGGCACTGTGTACGGGAAGGTGCCAGTGGCAGTGTCGTTTGGATCTCGTGAACCCGCGGGGAAGGATCCCAGCAGGTTTGGGGGAGGCTGGGAGGCTCCCCGCTGTCCTGGATTTCGCTGTGTAGTACTGACGCGTCAGGAGTGCCAGGCGGGCCCTGGGCAGGCACCGCGAGGGGCATTGTCTTCGGCCTTCCTTGTGTTTGGGGGAGCTGGGATTGTGAAGCTCTTGTCTCATCCACTGCCGCACTTCCACCTTGCTGCTGCTGCACCTTGTTCTGTTAAACACGGGGCTCACGTGCATGGACCAGCGTTGGCACCCACTGGGCCCGCGGGCTGAGCTCCTCTCCTGTTCTTTGCAAACCCCAGAGACACTGGACTTGAATTAGAGAGTGGCTGGTGCCTGGGCGAGGGTTGGTGCAGGACTGCTTCACGGGCTAAGAAAACAAACGTCTTCCTGGTTGCAGGGAGCTGACGTTTGTTTTCTCAGGGTTGTTCCCATCGATCTGCCTGCTGCTCCCTCAGCCTGTGCTCTGGCTGTGCCCGGTGCCGCTCTGCTCCCTTCACAGCCTGTTGCCAGTGACCGAACAGCTAGCGTGGCTCTGGGCTTCTCTAGCTCATCCAGCTGCCGCTCTGGCACGCTGCTTCGTTGCGCGGGGTTGATAACAGCGTGTGTGCTGCCAGGAGGCTCCTCGGGCTGCAGCGCTGCAGGGTGAGGAAGAGGACAAGCCCACACTCAGTGCCGCTGTGCTCCGATGGCCCTGGCCCTGCCCTGGGCTGGCTGCCTCAGCAGGTCTCATCAGTGTGGTAGAGAGAGACATCTCCAGAAGTCCCTCAGGGGGTTTGGCCACGACTGGCTTTTGCCTGGCCAGCTCAGGATGCCCCTGGTCCTGGACAGCCCTGGGTGCCACCAGTGGCCTGTGGCCAGCTGGACATCCACTGGACTTCTTCAGCCAGAGAGCCTTTCCTGATAAACTGGGGGGTTCCAGGCACAAGAGCTGTGCTGCAGCCCCGCAGGACACCGGGCCGTGGTGATGGGAGAACAGAGCTTTGCTCAACAGGAGCGTGGGCTTCCCTGTCCGGAGTCTGCGTGGCCCTGCCCAAACCTGGGACTGGGCTGGCAGTGACTGCCTCACGTACTCCTCGCCTGCCTTGGCCCTGTGCTGGCCTGGCTGCGGTGGCCCCCCCGCTGGCGTTTGCCCCCCTTTCTTTTTGTCTGCACTCTGGTGGGTGCAGACCTGCTGTGGGCCATGCAGCCACAGCAGTGAGGGTGAGGGACTCAGGGTTTCCCACCGCAGCACGAGGTACTCCCTGGTTTGGGATCGGGTGGGATCTTGCTGGTGAGGATGTGCCATGGGGTCGGGTGAGTGTGGACCAAGCTCCTGTCTGTGCAGGAAGCCGAGGGGGTGAAGGTCACACCGGGTTTTAGTGAGGAGGAGCACACTGAGTGTGAGGCTGCACCGCTGGCCCCTGCTGCTGGGGTTTCAGGGGGTTTGCTGTGGAGGGGGCAGAGGCACTGATGCCGCAGTGTCTGCTGGAGGAGGATGCAGCCTGTCCCCAGGACCTGCTTGTCCCCTGGGGTATCACCAGTTTGCTCCCGCCTCTGCGCGGGTGTGTGGGCAGATGGCCCTGGGGTCTCACCTCTCTCTTTGGGCATAGAGGGGGTTCTGAAGGGCACTTTGCCATCCATCTCCTTGAGAAGAGCAGCCCCAGCACAGCCCTGGGGTGGAGGTGCGGCGGAGGGCTCTGTGTCATGGGCAGGGGGGGATGTCAGGTGGACGGTGCGAGCAGGTGCTGCCTCACCGGCTGGTAACGCTCCGACAGGGCTGGTCCTGCCGTGACTCAGCGTGTGGCATGGAGTCACGTAACCGCAGCGTGTCTGACCTGGCCTCCCGCGGGGCTCAGCCCTGCTAGCGAGCGGAGCTGAGGTCAGGTCTCGGAGCTCTGCTGCGGGCACGCCAGGTGTCCGGGCTGCTTAACAGTGCCCGGGCTGCCCTGGCCGTGCACGGAGTCAGTGTTTGCTGCTCTTTCCCGGCCCCTGGGTTTCGCTTGCGTCGGCCTTCCCCGCGTTTCTGCAGAGCTCGGAGTGTGGCACAGTCCCAGGGCCCGAGGGGCAGCGGGTTCCCCATGTGCGCTGCGGCAGGTGGGGCTGGATCCTGCCTGTCCTCAGTGCTGCCTTTGGCTCTGGGCTGCCGGTCAGTTTGCAGACAACGAGCTTGCCCCCACGTTGTCTCTTAGGAGCAGCTGTGCCACGGGGAGCGCTGGCACAGCCTCTGGTACCGGAGCAGCGCTGCTGGGTGTCCGCCCGGGGAAAGCTCCTCGGTCGGCTGCCCATCAGGTGCTTCTGGTGCTTGCTCTGCTCTGCCAGCGCTTCCCTTCACCCAAACCCCGCAGAAAGGCTCCCGAGTTCCACCAGTCCTGCCCGCCAGGCTTTGGTGCCCCAGTGCCACAGCAGAGAGAGCGCGCGGCGTGCTCAGCACCTCTGCGGCGTGAGGGCACCGGGGAGGTCTGCGTGTGCAGGGCTGCCCACGAGGGCTTTGTTTTCTCAGCCTCTCAGTCTGTTTGCCTTTCTTCTGTAGTGCTGCTAAATCCCAGCCCGCTCGCCCGCTGCTCTCTCCCCTGTAACCAGAACGCAGCCGAGACCGCTCTGTGGCCTGGGTCGGGGTCCCGGCGAGGTGCCGTGGTAGCCAAGGCAGCACTGTGTGAGTGGTCCGTAGGGATTTAGGAGCTGGATGCGTGAGAAGCGTCTGCAGGTGTCTGTGCCCGCCGGTTGTTCTCTGGGGCCCGGGACACACGTGGGGACAAGATCTGTCGGGGGTCTTTCCAGCCTCCCTTTCTGCACTCCGGGAGCTGCGGTGGCCGTGTCGAAGGGAAGCTCTTCCCTGTGAGCAGCTGTCCTGCCAAGGCAGCAGTGAAGCCAGTCTGCTCCCTGGGGTTTGTCGGGCAAGAGGAGCATCCTCTCGCTGCCCGGGTTCATGTCGGGCTGGACGCAGGTCTCTGGCTGCTGGAGTTACAGTGGGACCACGCGTGTCCGTGTGGGCTGGCGCTGGGGAGGGCTGGCCGCTGTGGGGGCTGACTGCCCTCTGCTTTCAGAGATGTGGGCTAAACCCGCCGCTGTCCTCCAGCCGAGGAAGCGGGCTCTCGGGGGCTCTGGCTCGCGGCAGAGGGCCGGCAGTGTGTGCTGCGCTGCTGCAGACAGCAGAGCTCGGGCAGGGCTGCCGAGCAGCAGCGTTTTGGGTGTCTCGGGGCTGCTCGTTGCAGGAGTTGCGGTGCAGAGGGACGGATGCAGACACCGAGCTTGGCAGAGCTGGGGGCTTGTGTTACCCCCTTGTCATGCAGAATTGAGAGGGACTTGGAGAAGGGACTGCAGTTGCACGGGGTCTCGGTCCTCCAGCCTGTTTGCAGGCACTGGTCGCTCTGGCTGGTGCAGCCTCTTGTGTCAGCAGCCCCCTTATGACTCAGAGGTGGCCTGGTGCAGGGCGAGCGCTGCTGCTCTCCAGTTCTGCTGACTCTGTTCTTATCTCACCCTTCCTGGTTCTCCCCTCCGGAGCCTGGGACGTGCAGAAACAGAAACCAGGCTGCAGCCTGCGCTTCCTCACAGTGGGGCTGGGCAGCCTGGGAAATGGGAACAGCTGGAGACTCCTGGTGCCCCCAGCAGCTGCCTGGTGACACTGAGCAGGGGTGACTCCCGCGGGTGCCTGTGCTGCTGCAGGGCCTGAGTGAGCGCAACCCAGGGTGCTCTGGTGGTCCCCACTGCTGGGGACATTACCCTGCGGGGGTGCCTGTGGTTGCTCGGAGTGGGGAGTCGCCTCTAAGCACACGTGGAGGTGGGGCACCTGCTACTGGTAAACCCCGAGTTCTGACAGCGCCCCTAGGGCAGAGCAGGACAGAGGGCACTGTCAGTGCCCTTGACAGAGGGCACTGAGGTTGGGCAAAGGCACCCGTGCAGTGATAAGTTTAAACCCCGCAGTTCATTAGGTGGCCGGGTTAAGCCTGGCTGCCCCTGTGTACTCCTGGGCCACCGGGGCCCGATCGTAGCTCCAGCCCAGTGCTCAGGAGTGCTGACCCTGTTTCCATGTGCCGTGGCAGATTCGCTGCCCTGTGCTGGTGCCGCTGTCACCCTCCATCACCCTGCGCTGCCCTGGGGGAAGCCGAGGTTCCCCTCTCACCGTGTGGGGCTGTGGGCAGGGTGAGGCTCCTCTGCCCCAGTGCTGGTCCAGACCCCCCTGAGGGTCTGTGGGGCTGGCTCCCTCACTTGGCTTGTTTCGGTGCTGGGTGCCAGGCAGGGGTGGCAGTGACGGAACCGTGCTGGGCACCCTTGGGTTCAGCTGCTCCTCAGAGCCCAAGAAAATGCCCTGCAGCCCCGTGAGAGCCTTTTCCCTGCTGGGAGCCTTGCTGTTCCAGCTCTCTGTGCCTGACTCTGCTCGGTGTTGGTGAGGGGAGGAGGGTGAAGGTTCCTCACACGGGAAACCAAGGTGCTTGTGGGGTGCCTGTAGTGAATTTGCACGGTGTGAGGGCAGCGGGAGCAGGAGACAGAGGGCTTCGTCGCTCAGTGGATGCGTTTGTCAGGGAGAGGTGGCTTGGGGGACCCTCTGCAGCAGCCAGACAGAGGAGGGAGAGCGCCTTACTGGTGTCAGGTTTTGGCTACAGGAAATCCTCGGGACAAACCCCTTCCCTCGAGGGAGCTGAAGATTTGTGACAGCCAGGACCTCCCTGGCGGCCTGGCAGCAGCCCTGGGCTGCAACCTGCTTCGCGGAGACCTTCACAGAGCAGGTCATGGTGCAGGCCTGTGCCTCCACTCCCTTCCCTGTCCTCTCGGCTGCCCCACAGTGAAAACGACTCCTCTAGGAGTTTCTCTGCTGACCCCTGCTCCTGCTGCTTCACCCCCAGCTGCAGGGCCCCGGGTCCCCTCTGCAGTGGGATGGCAGCCAGTGCGGGAGCCAGCTCGGCATGGGCAGGTCCTGCTGGCCCCTTCGGCCCTGCAGCAGTGCTAGGAGCTTCCAGTAACTGGCTTTGCTGCCCCCTGGTCCGGTCCGGCCCGTGAGGTCTGGGGTCTTGGCTGGAGGCCGTGTGACGTTTGCCCGCTGCGTGCCCGGGCAGCGCCGGGACGCCCCCTCCGCAGACACGGGTGACCTGTGCCCCGTGCCGGCTGCGTGGGCCAGCACGCGCCCGGGGAACGCGGGTAGTCAGCAGGTCAGCAGGGCCGAGCTTCCTCGTGCGTCCTGTGCCAGGACAGGCTGGCGCTGGCTGCCAGGCAGGCGGCAGAGCGGAGCACAACTGCAGACAAAGGGCTTTTATTTATCGGCTGTTCGTGTGCAGCTCAACCCGGCTGGAGTCTTGGGGAGCTGAGGGCTGCGCTACTGGCATCAGCGGGCTCCCGACGGGGGGGTCGGCACCCCGCTCTGCTTTGCTCCTTCCTGGAAGGCGATGCGGGGGGGTCATTTCCAAGACGCCTCTGGGCAGAGGAATGCCAGCGCTCGCGCCCCGCGCTTCTGCCCGGGTCTGGACTCGGGGGTTCTGGAGCTCAGGCACCCCTGACCTGCTGCTGCTGCTGACCTAAAACTCGGGGTCTCAGTCGTATTTTACCACGGGAAAAGCTCTTAGGGTGCCAGGCCCCTCCACGTCACTGCGTTTCGGGGGAGTCGGAGTCTGGGGGTGCTGTGGGAGCTTGGTCTGGGAGCGGCTGTCTCCTCACGCGGGTGCTGGCAGCGTCAGCTCTGTCGGCTGCTGCCTGGCCTGGTTCCTGGCCCCGTGAGCAGCGTGTGCCCGGGCTGCTGCTGCCGCTGAGGGCTGAACTGGGGCTGTTGAGGTCTGTGGGTGTGGGGCTGCCCTCCCTGCAGCTCACACTGTCTCCTCAGGCACCACCGAGTGCCCTCCTCACCTGGGGTCTCAGGTGCTGCCCTGGGTCTGCTGGGGCTCTGGGCAGGGCTCCTACCAGCAGAGCTGCGCCGGCAGGCTGCTGGGACTGGAGGAGCCTGTGCTGTGGAGCTCCCAGGCCGGAGCTGCAGGAGATCACGTCTGTGAGTCAGGGCCAGTGATGCCACGGTCACGGGTACCAAAGGTCACCCAGAGTCAGGAACAAACCCCGTGTTCCCTTTATTGCCCTCTGGTGCCTTCGCACTGCACCCCTTGCGGTCGAGGGCTGGGTGGGGAGGGCTGCTGGGTGAGGGCTGGCAGCCCCAGGCTGATGAGGTAAAGGTGCTTCTGCCTCATGTTTGCCCTGAGAACGAGGGAGCTGGAGCTCCCTGTCCTACTGCAGTGCCTTGGGGGCTACCCCGTGACCCACACTGCCCTCTCGAACGCTGGCAGGGGGCGGCCAGCCTGGCTAGAGGGGAGCAGAGAGGGTCGGGAAGTGCCGCTAACCGCTGTCCCTGCTTCTCTTTCAGAGGAGAATGAGAAGCACGAGAAGCTCCGTCTGGAGAGGGAGCAGGAACAGAAGAAGGCCAGCAAGGCCAGCGTGCCGCGGGCAAACAGCGCCATTGCCCCAGAGGAGCCCCGCAGCGAACTGCTGGTGCCCATCTCCCCCCCAGCACCGGCCCCGCCACCGCTCCCACCCCTGGCAGCCCCCATTTCAGTCATTCCCANGTAAGCACTCCCGGTGTCCCTAAGGAAGCCTCTTCGGTCGCCCCCGTCATCCAGAGGCCACCCGGGCCGCTGCTGCCGGACGGGAAGGCCGCAACCCCCCCGTCGGGCAGCCCGAAGCAGCTCCAGCATTACGCGGCGCCGGTCCTGGCCATCTCCCAGCACCATGTGGTTCAGCAGCCCATCCAGCCCCAGCCTCACCAGCCCCTGCAGCACCCGGGAGCCCCCCCGCAGCTCGGGGCTCTGAAACTGGCTCCGGCAGAAGACGCCAAACCGAACGAGCAGAAGAAGAGACCTGGAGGGTGAGTGCTGCTTGTCTGTGGAGGCTTCTGAGGCACAAACGGTCCCGAGAGCTGCAGCGACCCGGGGCAGCTTCTGCTGTTGCACAGTTGCCAGATCAGCAGTGCCAGGGTCCCTGGCAGCGTGGATGTCTGCCTGGTTTCTGATGGCAGGGTTGCTTAGCTTGATGGTGTTCACGTTTCCCCCCGGCTGCTCTCCGTAGGAGTCTGTACCAGGATTTCTTTCTCCGGGCCAGAACGGTGCTGGAAGCAGGGGCCAGCGCCGCCTCTCGGCTCTCGGGTGGCTTCTGGTGATGTGTTTGGCCGTAGAGCTCTGTGTGCACCGGTCAGGGACTGTTCTTGGGCGCCGGGGGTGATTCCCCGGGACAGAGACCACCTGAGCTGCCGTTTCAGTTCCTTAGTGCTGTGAGTGCTGGGGGCCTCCTGCTCGTTCTGGGCGGCTGCAGCTGGGAGGGACTGCAGGCTGTAATCTGTCCTCGCCCTCGGACAGGACTCGTGGCTGATGTGGCTCCGGGTTAGTGTTTGACTTGTTCTCGAGGACCTTGGCTGGTGGAGACTCCTGCCTTCTCCTTAGGCAGCTCCTTCCAGACAGCAGTGTCCTGGTACCTGCCCTGGGCTCGTTTCTCCTGGACCAGGAGAACAGGTTGTTCTCTTCTCGCAGGGAGCTGCTACCTGTTTCCGTGCTCCGTCAGCCCCCCTGACGGGTGAGTGGCTGGCTCTGCTCAGTCTTTCCTCTTGGGGCCTCTGCTAGACATCTGACTGTTGGTAGCTCCAAGCCCTGAGGCTCCTGCCTGTTCCGAGCAGTAAGGCGAAGGCACCCCCACATTCAGAGCGGGACGGGGGCTCTGAGCGGGTGCTGCTGGGCGCAGTGCCGGCCCGAGTGCCCCTCTGGGGGAGCAGTGGCGGCTGTGTCCCACTCCGGTACAGCTCAGGCTGCTGTGCTGAGATGGACCCAGCACAGCTGGGCCAGACCACGTGCAGTCCAAGGGGCAGACGAAGCTCAGTCATCCCCAGGGCTGATGAGCTGCTCGGGAGGTGCGTTCTGCCCAGGTCAGGATCTGCGCTGTTTGCTCCCTCCTGCTTGAGCTCAGGTTCTGGAGGTCTGGGAAGGTCAGAGGTGGCAGTGCCCTCCCCGGGTCCTCTGCTCCTGCTGTCGTTTGAACTGCAGCGCAGAGCCTGGGTGACCCAGTTGGGAGGAGCTGGAGCGCCAGGCTGCTTTCCTGATCCATCACCTTGTGGGAGCAGGAGGACAGAGAAGGGGCTCCTCTCTGGAGAGCAGAGATCCCAGCGGAGGTACTGCAGATCAGAACTTGTGAAGGTGGCTGCACGCTGCCAGGGCAGTTCCCTGAGGCCAGTGGGGATCCCCAGAGCCGGGCGGTGAAGGGCTGGCTGTGGGAGCAGCAGGTACGTTGGTGCTTCGGTCAGACCAGCCTGGCACTGACTGACTGGGGGTCTGGAAGGGCGTGCAGGGGGCTCCCCATGGCCTGGGGGTACTCGTGAAGGCTGCAGGGAGTGTTGCTTTCTTGGCCCTGGGAGGACTGCGTCTGGACCAGTAAAGTACTCCAGCGCTGTCACACTGAGCTCCGTGTCTGGGACATCGAGAGGGCTCTTGTGCCAGTGCGAGGGGCCACGCAGAGGTCCTGCCGGGCAGCATGGCTAGAGTTCTTGGCCCACAGTTGTACCCGTGTGGTGCTGAGGGGGTTGCAGAGGTTTCCTGCATCTGGAGGGCTCCCCCATGTGCACCTCCTGGTGTCCCGAGCTGCCCCTTTAGACACGAGCACAGAGGAGGTCTGTTCCCTGCTGTCAGTGCTCCGTGGGAGCAGGCTGGCCGTCGGCTGCCTCCTTCAAACACCTGGGTATTTATAGAACTCTGAAGAACAAGGGTGCTCAGCCCCGGGGTCGGGGTGTTTCCAGCCCAAGGCAGGCAGAGCGCATGGAGGGTTCCCTGCGCCTCCTGCTGCACTGCGGCCCCCCTGGAGCCAGAACCCCGGGGTAGCGGCCGGCTGTTGGCTTTCCCTGGAAGCAGCCCTGTGATCTGGAGGGTGGGCTCGGAGCAGGACCCCGAAGCCAGAAGCTCGCCCCGGTTTGCCCTGTAGCGTGTCTGGAGGGCTGTTCCTGGATGACTCTGCTCTGTACTCGTGCCCCGCTGTGTTATTTCAGGCACGGTGGAGCGCTGCAGCGGTTGGAAGGGCGGCTGCCAAGTCCCTGCCGCGCTCTGCTCCTCTGGAACGGCACGCGTCCCGCGCTGCCGGAGCTGCCAGAGCGCGGGAGGGAGGGCTCGGAAACGGCTCTGGTTCGGGGCTGTCCGGTGCCCTACGGATGTGCACGTTCGGATGAGGTGCCTCCCCGCGCCGGGCAGTGCAGACACGCACCGTGGCGCCCGCTCGTGTCCCGCGAGCAGGGTGCGTGTGATGCCTCCGCACGCGAGGCCAGGCTGTTGTCTAGGTGTGGGTAGCGGTACCCGTGCGGCCGGCTCCTCCTGGACGGGCGGGACGCAGGCTCCCCGACCGCTTCCCCTCGTTGCCCTGCGTGTCCCGGGCGCCGCCGAAGCGCAGGGTGAGCGGTGGGAGTTGTAAACCTGACACTGAGTGTATCTCTGTTCTGTTTGGGTTACAGGGTTGGGACCAGGGAAGTACATAATAAGTTGGAGAAGAACAGGTGCGTAGAAAGCCAGGGGTCGGGGGTTTTACTGCCGTTCCCCTCCTTCCGTTTCCCTTTTGTTTTGGCCTGCAGTCTGTCGGTCCTCCTTTGGCTTTGGCGTTCTGTTTGCCTGTTTTCTAAACGACAACAACAACCCCAGTGCGAGCGGCGGCGGCCGAACCGACCGCGCAGCGCTGCTTGGCCTTCCTACAGCTCGGTTCTGCACCTCTCGCTCCCCGGAGCAAGCCCTGCGCTTCCTGCCTTGCGATCGCCCCGCAGGGCCCCGGTCCCGCAAAGCAAACCCACGTGCGCTGCGGCGGCGCCAGGGCAGCAGCCAGGGCCGGGGTGGCGCAAAGACCAGCTCCTGGCCCTAAACTCGTACGGGTCGCTGAATCGGAACCTCAGTGCAAGTGGGAGGAGGCCCAGGGAGAAGAGAGCGCTCTCCTGAGACCCCGCGCTGGTTTCCTTGCAGAGCTGGAGGGCTGCGGCCCCTGCTGGCTCGGGTGGCAGCAGCGGGTGGTCCCGGTGCTGCTCTGCACGAGTGGGGGTGCTTTGCTGGCCTGGGGCCCCGCCGACGCTCTGTCCCCCGCTGAGGCAGCGCTGCGTGTCCCGCGCTGGCTGACGCAGCTCCTCTGTTTTCTCTAGACGCGCGCATTTGAAAGAGTGCTTTGAGACTTTAAAGCGCAACATCCCCAACGTAGACGACAAGAAGACCTCAAACCTCAGTGTCCTAAGGAGTGCCTTGCGATACATCCAGGTACGTCAGCGTTCGGGGGGCTGCTGGGGGCCCTGCTCCCCTCCAGCTGTTGGCTCGGAGCTTCGGGAGGGCGGCCAGACGTCCCCTCGGGGGCTGCCAGCGGGATGGCTGGGTGTTCCTCTCGCTCTGGGCCCGCTCTGTTCTGCGGCTGAGGCACGCAGCTGCGCTCTGCTCCCCGTGCTGTGTGTACCCACAGCTCCGGGGGCTGCTGGCAGCGAAGCTCTGCGGTGTCTCTTTGGAAGAGTCCTCAAGGATCTCGAAGGTTCACACCGAGTTTTGTTGCCCTTAAGTTGCTGCCGCTCAGGGTCCATGTCAGTGTCGCCCTCGAGCTGCCTCTCCCGGCCTGGATCCCCTCTGGAACAGCTGGGATGGGGTGTGTTGACCCGGCTGCTCTGCTGTGCCCACGCAGGTCTGCGTGCCCAGGAACTGGGGGCGCGGGATGTTCCCATTGCAGCCTGTTTGGTCGTGGGGTGCAGAGGAAATGCAGAGGAGTGGTGGTTAATGGCCCTGCGTTTACACCCCGCTGGCTCTCCGGGCGTCGCACCCTGCTTAACCTGCTGCGCTGCCTTGTGCATCGCTGTCACCGTGGGTCAGGGTTGTCAGAGGTGAACCGACTCGGGTGTGTGGTGCCGGTGCCTCGGGAACTCTGCAGCCACCCGTGTGGCCTCTGGGCTGGCTTTGGGGAGCAGCCAGCGAGCTGCCCCCCACCTCGCCCACCAGATTCAGCACAGAACTCTCTTGTCCAGTTGTCTGTCTGGCTTTGCACTTGCCGGTGGCCTTAAGGCTAACGGAGCTGGCTCTGAGGTGGACACATGGGGCTGGGCCACTGCAGGACCCCAGCACTGAGGGCAGGGGCTGGGAGATGGCGAGGAGGCCTGGGGGGGGTGTGGGGGGGCAGGGAGCAACAAGCAGAGCAGCCCGCTGAGGCCCCAAGACCCTGGGCTGTGGGTGCAGCACCAGCCCCCCTGCGGCACCTCCCTGGAGCAGGACCTGCTGCAGAGCTGCCTCTCACCCGCGACGGCTGGCCCGGGGACTGCAGCACGGGAGCGGGGCTGCTCTGTGCGCTGCCACGTCTGTCTGTCGGCCGGCCTGTGGCCAGGCACTCCCCTGCTTGGCCAGCGAAGGTCACAGCGGCCTCAGGCCCATGGTGGCCAGCCTCCCTCCCTCCACGTGTGCAGCGAGCACATGGCCAGCGTGGAGGGACTGCCCAGCCGGTGGAGGCGAGTGGCCAGCGGGCAGTGTCATCCCAGCAGCAGGGCTGGCTCACTGCCTCGCGGGTGGTGGACACAGCGTGACCTCCTCGCTGGCCAGCAGCCACCGCTCACAGCCTTCTCCTCCCGCCGGGGGTGAGAGTGTCTCCGGTGGCCGCTCCTCAGCTCAGGAGCAGCAGGGAGTGTCCCCACAGCCGCAGGGCTGTGCCGGGATCGGGGGGTGCACAGCACAGAACGTCTGGTCGCTCTGGAGTTCTTTTCGGCCTGAGAAGGACTGGGAGAAACTGGGTTTGAGTTCCTGGCGCTCCGCTGGAACAGCGTTCCGGTGGTTTGTCCAGCTCGCGTCCGTCTGTCTCCGCAAAAACGAGGACGGGGTTGGAATGAGCTGCCCCCAGACTCCAGCGGGGTCACAGAGTGCAGAGGTGGGGCTGGAACAGCCCTGCGCTGCAGGCACGGTGAGGTGAGTGGCAGCCTGCTCTGCAGGCAGGAGCAGGGAGTTGGGATGGCTCCAGCAAAGCCCCCCCAGAACGTCACAGCCCTGGCACCGAATGGCTCCAGACTGGGTCTGTTCAGCTCAGCAGGCTTGGGCCTTCCCTCTGTCCCTTGAAAGAGAACGGGAGACCTGTGCAGGGAAGAGTCAGAAGTGAAGCCTCCGGCTCTCAAAGTAGTTCTTCACTACAGAGGGACACCCCCTGCAAAGCAGACCCCGGGGACCCTTGCGGGGGTCAGTGCAGAGGGTGGCCCGAAGCTCTGTGCCCACAGGAGCGTGACGGTGCCTCACTTCCTGCAGCACCCTGCTCTCTGCTCCAGCTGGAACTCCTCAGGAGCCAGCCTGTTTGCTTCCCTGGCTGGGCTGGACTGTCTGTGTGTGCTAGCGGTCAGATAACTGGGAGCCGGCACTGTAGTTCACCCGTGGAGCTGGGCTGGTGCTCTGCAGCAGCCACTCGGGGTCTCTGCAGTTAAAGCCGCTCTTGCACGAAGGAAGCGGGGCTGAGGGCAGCTGGAAGGTAGCAGTCCCTCTGAAGGGTGACTCTGGTTTGGGCGGTGGAGGCAGCGGGGTGGGCTCCAGTCCCCAGCGCTCTGCTCCTTCCTCCCTGAAAGTGCTGGAGACCTCCAGAAGGCGTGAGGTGACGTGGAGAAAAGACCACGGGCAGGGCCAGGACCTGAGCCCTGGCCTCTGGGGACGACCCAGAGCCCTCTCACCGCAGAGCCCCGCTGTGCCTGGCTGGATGGTGCTGCCAGGAGCAGAGCCCTGCGCAGGAGACGTCAGAGGCGGCTCCTGGGCGGGATGTCAGCGCAGCTGCCTGGGGTGGGGTGGGGTGACTCTCTCTGAAGGATTCCTGCCCCCCCAGGAAATGTTGTAACGTCTCCGTTGGAGGCTAATTGGAGCCCTTAAGCCAGGCTGTTTCTCTCCGTGCCCGTCTCTGCGGCACCCCGACGCCCTCCGGTTTCAGGGTGCTTTGCTGCTGCCGCGTGCTTAGCGAGCGACGACGCGCAGGCGCTCCGCTCCCGGGTGACGCGGGGACAGCCAGAACGGGCGGCTCAGCCCCACCTGGCAGCCGGGGATCACGCTGCCAGCCCTGCCTGCGTGCCAGCTCCCCGCGACTGGCGGCACATGCTGACTCCAGGAGAGCCTGCTTGCGCGGTGTCAGACAGCGCTTCTCTTCCTGGGGCGAGCGCTCGCAGGGGGAAGCCCCGTGGGGTTCTCAGGGCAGGGTGCCCCTGCAGCCCCCAGCTGTGTGAGTGCTGCCTGAGGGGCAGGAGGCGCTGGACTCAGAGCTGCAGAGCAGCTCTTGCTCTGTTTCAGACTCTGCTTGTGGACTGGTGGAAGCCACCCGCGCGTCCTGGCTGCTGCTGGGGGCGTGGGGGACACAAGACAGCGGCGATGGGCCCCGGGTTTGTGGGGTGAGCGGTCTGCCAGTTGCCTCAGGGTTGTGTTCTGGTTGTCGTGGTTGTGTGCCCTTGGGGAGGGGTCTGCAGGGCTGGCAAAGCCTTTTCCGAGGCTCGGGAGTGCCGCTGAGCACGGGCTGCGTG
Organism: Upupa epops; assembly: GCA_013397515.1. NCBI lineage: Eukaryota > Metazoa > Chordata > Aves > Bucerotiformes > Upupidae > Upupa > Upupa epops. The sequence goes on from VZRI01004935.1 coordinate 79,246, forward strand.
CTAGCGAGGTAAAACAGTCTCCATCCTCCATCCTCGCGTCCCCGGGGCGGGCTGGGGCAGGCACGGGAGCTGCAGCTCCCTCCCGGCTCCTGGCAGAGGCGGGGAGCAGCACCTCACAGTTCCGCGGTCCAGCGCCCTTACCTTCCTGCTCAGTTAACGCCGGTGGTCTGCAGCCGGCTGCTGGCATCCCTGCGGAGCCCCGCGCCGACCGCCGCTCTGTCCGCGGGGTGGGGAATGGGCCTGACGTCCCCCTCTGCCTGCAGCGCCGGCTGACCCGGCTCCGCGCGCTGCGCCGTGCCCCCGGCTGACGCGCCGCCTCGGGCCTTGCTGCCCTCAGCTGCCCTCAGCTGCCCTGTTCCTGCGTCGAGCTAGCTGCTTCAGACACGCTGAAGGGGGACAGGAGCTCAGAGGTCTCAGATCACTGCCAGGTGGAGGGACCAGAGGGGAGGTGGTTATCCCAGGCGGCAGAGGGGACTCTGTCCCTCGGTGGACAACCCCCACCCTTTAGCCTCCGCTGCTGAGCTCGGGCACGGGAGGCTGGCTTAGCTCCTCACCCCTGGTTACTCTGACTCCGCTGCGGCGCGGGTGGCTCTGCCCCTTCGCTGTGCCCGTGCTGGGTCCCCAGCGGGGCTGAGGGCATCGGCTGCTCTGTAGGGCAAACGGAAACTGCTGATCCTGACCTCCTGCCGGGAGCAGAATCCATCGTGAACCGGCTTACCCGTCGGTTCTCAGCAGCAATGCCGAGGGTCTGTGGGAGCCCTGGGGGTTGTTCATCCTCACAGGGTCTCCTCTGACTTCTCCCTCTGCCTGGAGCAGCACGTGGGCACCTTAGACCGATGCAGGTCCCCTCTGTCCCAACAGACAGTGGTTTCAAGAAGCAGTTGAGGTGGCAGGAACCAGCGCCCCTGCAAGCAGAGCACAGCACCGGGGTTTGGTGGAGCCTGTTGGGTGCTGCTGCTCGTGCAGCCTGTCAGCGCCGTCAGAGCAGGCTCCGACAGACCAGGGGGCACGTGAGGTGAGGAGAGCGGCAGCAGCTCGGTGTGAGAGCTCAGATCATCTGTGTGTGGAGCTGCAGGAGCCGCCTGTTGGGGCAGCAAAGCAGCACCCCCACAGGGTGAAACCCCCCTCCCCGGTGTCCTGACTGTGGGGCTCCAGCGTGAGCTGCGGTTGAGGGGGCTGATCCCAGCACCCTGCAGGGTGCAGCCCTGGCCCCTCTCTTGTCTCTGTCTTTGCTGTCGCTGCAGGGAGGGACCCAGGCAAGAGCAGGGCAGTGTGGGGAGCCCGCGGAGCTGCTGCTGCGCGGGATGTTAGCTGGGGTGTCCGATGAAGCAGACAGGTGCCGGGGGTGTTGGTTTGTTTCCCAGTCTTCTCTCTCTCGCAGCCTGGGGGGTTGCAGGACGCCGGCCAGTTCTTGCTGGTGCCTGCTGCTCCCGAGCAGGGTGAGTCGTGCCCGGCAGCTGGCACCTCCTGAGCTCTTCTCAGGGGGGTCTCAGCCTGGGGGTGTGCTGTGCCACGCAGAGGCCTTGGGTCCCCAGCTCTGGTGGGTGCTGGCATGGTGGGCACCACAGGTGCTGCTGTGGCTGCCACACGCAGCCCTCCAGCCGCTGGAACAGAGATTCTCCCTGCAGTGCCTGACCTGACTCCACGGGGCTGCAGCCAGTTTGTGTTTAACAGCTGAAAGGCCTCCCCCTGCCGCTGCGGCTGTAACCAGGAGGGAAGGGAGGTCAGGAGCAATCCTCTGGTGACCCAGATCTGCTCTGTGGGCCGTAGGTGGAGTCGTCAGGGTGTGAGTAACCGGCACTGACCTCCTTAGGAGGCTGCAGGGGCAGGGAGCGAGGTGCTGTGGGAGGGTGAGGATGCCATCCTTCGCTGAGTCACCAGGCCCTCTGCCTCTCTGAGCCGCTGCCACAGGGCCCTCCTCTGCTGGGGAGGGTGGTTCCCACCTCATGGCTGCTGGGCCACCACCAGCTGCCCAAGCTGTGTTCTGGGAGGTGAACTCCTCTGCCAGGACAGGCTGTCACCTCCCTGCTCCCCTCTGCAGTATCGTCCTGCCGTCCCACGGCCAGCATGGCGTTGAGAGTGATGGAGGTGATTTTAGTGGGAGAACCCAAGCACGAGACCGGACCGGACGGCTCACCCTTGCAGGCAGCCCCGCGGGGGCTTTAACTCTGCCCTTCTGGCCCCCGTGCGGGTGGCACCAAGGGGGAACCCAGCCGCGTGGCGCTGGGCACGGCGCCGCCTGTCCTGGTTGCGCTGTTCCGGGCTCGCTGCCTTGGTCTTTTCCCTTGTCTTCCTGGTTGGGATTGTTCCTGCCCTCTGCCCTGGAGCCTGTCCCGAGAGCAGGGCGCCAGGGTCCTCCTGGGCCGGCGAGGCCCAGGCACGTAGCTGTCCCAGCTCTGGACTGGTTCCAGTGCTGCCGGTGCGAGTAGCGCTGTGAGCAGCCAGGGTGCCCTCCTCTCGCCCGGGGTTCCGTGCTGCCGGCACGTCACCAGCTCTGAGCCGTTTCTCCGCAGACTCTCATCCCTTCCCCGCAGGGCAGCGCCGGGCTCACTGCAACACCACGAGAGGCCCCTGCCCGGTGCATTGCTCTTGCAGCAAAGCCGGTGCAGCCCCTGCAGCAGGGGCCTGCTCGTTCCCTGGAGGAGCCGTGCTGGGGCAAAGTCACCTCCCTGAGCCCAGCTCCTTGGCAGCGGCTCCTTGGCTGCCTTCCTGCTCTGGGGCTTTGACTCGTGGAAGAGCCGGTCACGAGGCTGCTGGCCCGGGAGAGCTGTGGGCAGAGCTGCACCCTGGGTTCGTGCCCATTGCCTGGGGGAGGACCTGCAGGGTGGCAGCCTGGCATCGGAGCCCAGAGCAACCTGATCTGGTTGGAGATGTCCCTGCTCAGGGCGGTGGGCTGGGCTGGGTGACCTTGGAAGGTCCCTTCAACCCGAACCGCTCGGGGATCCTGGGCTGCTTTCTGCTGGTGCTGGTGGCCACTCCGCCGAGGAGCGTGGCTGGCGTCTGCTCCGCTCAGCAGCCTGTTGCTTGGTTTTGGTGCTCAGTGTCCCCCGGCAGGGCGCTGGAGGCCGAAAGCAGAGCTCAGCCAGTCCCTCTGCTTCTCCTGCCCTCCCTCCACACTCCTCCCAGTCTGCATGGAACTGGTCCAGCGGGAGCCCTCCCCACAGTCGCCCCGGTGCTGAGCGCTTCCTGCGAAGTCCCGGGGGCTTTGGGTCATCCCCGTGGCCCTGGGGAGAGGAGCACCCGGACCCTGTGCTGGGCAGGGGGGCAGCTGCTGCAGTGGGCGCTGGGGGGGGGTAGTGGCCCTTGGGGGTGCCGGGGCGGTGTTGGGGAGGGAGGTTTTGGGGGTCCCGGGAGGAAGCTGGGGAGGGGGTGCGCATGGCAGAGCTGGGTGCCGCGGCAGCTCCGCCGGCTGCTGCAGTGGTGCCGTTGCGCTGCCACCCGTGTCTTCCCATCGGTGCCACCGGGCCGGTGCATCCGGCGCCGCTGCGGGGTCTGGGCTCCGCGAGCCGCTGAATGAGGCAGTTCCCATGGAAACCGGGGCTCGGGTTCCCCTGGCAACCAGCCGGGCTTCCACAGGAGCTGGAGGTACCACTGGTACCTCTGCCCGCGGGCCCCATCCTGCCCCGGGCAGAGGTCTGGGGCGCAGGAACAGCTTCTCCGCAGCAGGGTCTGGTGGGTGCTGGCACCAGTGCCCTCCCTGAGGAAACTGGCAGTGCCAGCCTGGTTCCCATCCCCCGTGGTTCCCCCGTGGTTCCCACAGGAGCTGCAGGAGCGGCAGTGCTCGCAGTGGGGCGGTCGCCCCGTTCGCGGCCCCGCGGGTGGGCTCACTTGGAGATGAGGGAACCATGAGGGGGATTTCTCGGGGGGCAGCTCAGCCTCCCCCAGCGCAGGTCAGGGCCTGCTGCCTCTCCTCGGCGACTGCTGCGGGGCGGGCGAGAAGGACAGAGGACTGGTGAAGTTGCAGCTCCTGCAGCTTCGCTGCGGAGTCCAAGTTGCCTGGGCAACCGAGGCTTCCACCTTCTCCCTGGTAAAAAAGGAAACCCCGCAGCCCTCCCTGCGCAGCCAGACGGAGCCGAGTCTGGGCTGAAGTTTGTTGCCTAGAAAAGAGCAGCCGGGGGGGCTGCAGCCTTGGGGGTGGCGGTGCTGCTGCTGCTGCCTCGGGTGCACGTGGGCTGTGCTGGCACCCAGCTCCCTGCGGCTCTGAACAGAACGAGGATGGAGCTGCGGGTGGCCCGACCTTGCTGTCTGCAGGGCCTGGCAGCTCCCGGGGCCGTCGGTTCTCGCTGCTCTGAGGAAGTGGGAAGGCAGAAACGCGGGTGACTTCAGCCCTGCCACCGCGGGGAAGCGGGGCTGGTGCTCCGGGCACCAGGCTGAGCGAAGCAGTCGGTGCCAGGCAGCTGCGGCTGTGATGCCAGCTGCTGCAGCCGATTTCTGTGTGGAACAGGATGCAGCGTGGTCCTGCTGCTCTGGAGAGGTCCCCTCGTGTCTTACAGGAGGCTCCGGTGTGGGAGTGGGTCAGTGAGCACAGCCCCAGTGACTCCAGTCAGGCTGTCCCTGTGCGCTGGCTGGTGGGAAAACCCCAGGCTGAGGTGGGCAGGAGGAGCTGCAGAGGGAGCAGCTCCCGGGCAGCTGCCAGAACATCATCTGAGCAGTGGGAGGTGTGAACCCACCCCCTTCCAGACCCGCCAGCACGGGCGAGAAGTGTGAAGGCAGGAGGGTTCCTGCTTCCCGTCCCCTCTCCAGCAGGGTCTGGTGGTTGCACAGCGGCCAGGGGGATGGATTCGGCTCTGTTCCCAAACTCGGGGCACAAACGATCCCTCCCGGAGAGCCTGGGTGCCCCGTGGAGCCCGGCACTGCCTGGAGGGGAGCTGCTGCAGGGGGAGGGAGGCTCTGGTAGTCACGCCGAGTTCAGTATGAGCCAAGAAGCTGCTCAGCTGGGAGATCCGCAGTGAAGTGTGTCCTAGAATAGCTTCTGCGAGATCGCTGCTGCCAGCAGGGACTCCAGCCCATCTGCTCCTCCCCAGCAGCTCCCCTTGGAGCGCGCCCAACCCTGGAGTGCGCTGTCTGGGGGTGCTCTTGCGAGAGCCCCGGGAGCAGTGTGGTGTACTGCAGGTGCCTGTGGGAGCTGCTAGCCCCAGGAGCTGATGCCCCAGGAGCTGGCGCCGTGTCAGGCCGGTTCCCAGCCAGGGCAGCACAGCAGGAGGCAGAGCCCTCCTTGGATTCACAGTAGTCGGGCTCTTCGGGTGTGGGGGTTCGTGGCTCTGCCTGGAGGAAGGGGGCTGGAAGCAGCTGGCCGGTCACCCTGTGGGCTCTCCCGGGCAGCTCCCGTCCTTCCCCTTCCCCAGGTTTCAGACAGGGCGCTGAGCACGTCCGGCCCAGCGCAGGCGGTGTCAGAGCAGGGGCTGTGCGCGCGGCACTGAGCGGCCTGGCCTGGCCTGGCCTGGCCTGTAGCTCTCTCTGTTCCCCTCCGTCATCTTTCCTCCCTCTGCCCTTAGACTTTGAAGAGGAAGGAGAAGGAGTACGAGCATGAGATGGAGCGGCTGGCAAGGGAGAAGATCGCTACCCAGCAGCGGCTGGCAGAACTGAAGAACGAGCTGAGCCAGTGGATGGACGTCCTGGAGATCGACAGGATCATTCGGCAGACAGTGCAGCCCGAGGATGACCAGGCATCTACCTCCACAGCTTCAGGTAGCCGTTGCTTTCCCCCTGTGGGCAGGGCTGCGCCCCGCTGGCCCAGCTCTGCGGAGCCGGTGCCGATCTCTCTGGCGCCGTCGGGGTTTCCTTGCGCCCAGCTGGTGCAGGGTTTGTGAGCTGAGTGGACCCTGCGCCGGCACAGAGGGCAGTGACAGCCAGCGCTGGGTGGATGCGGTCTGCTGATAGCTCCCGAGGGGATCCCTGCTCCCAGAGCCCAGTGGAGTGTGGGCACCCCCGCACCTGTGTGTGGAGGCGGGAGGGCGTTCAGCCTCACGAAGGAGCCGGCACAGGAAGGATCAGCAGAGCATCTGCTCAGCCCATCCAGCCTCCCCGTGGGGTGGGAAGGGCTGCCAGTGAAGAGGCAGACGCTGGCAGATAGCTGCCGCGCAGCGATGCCCAGCGAGCCCTTCCTGTGGGCTGCACTGCTGCTTTCCCAGCCCAGGGGCCTGCAGAGGCGAGGAGGCTGGAGGAGCCTGTAGCCGTCTGCAGCAGCTCTCTCGGTCGTGACAGCAGTTACCTTGCTCTCCCAGCAGACAGACGACCCTGGAGGGTTCCAGGAGGGGAGGCGTGAGTTTTCGGCTCCGCTCAGGCCTGGCTCAGGCTCGTTGTCTTTGAATGGAGTTGCAGACTCTCAGGGCTAGGCTGGTGGAAGCTGGGAGTAGGAGTTCACTGTCCGCAGGAGCAAGAGCCGTTCACCCCTCCAGCTGGCCCCAGCTGAGAGCCGTCGCTGGGAGCCACCGCTAACCGCAGGGCTTGTGAGGGGGAAGCCTCTTCCCTGCTTTCCCTGCAGCTTCTTTCTCTTCTGAGCTGATCTGGACGGCACGGCTGGCTGTAGGGAGGCAGCGCGCGGGGTCCTGCTCCTCTCCTCATGGTCAGCCTTGTCTGCACTGTTTGCTGAGCTCCTGGGCCGCACCACAGCCCCGCTTCCAGTAGGGCGTGAGGGGCTGGCTGTCCTGCGTCTCCACGGCAGACTCCGATTCCTTCCCGCTCTGGGAGCAGGGGGGCTGGCACTGACGGGTGCAACAGCCAGGCAGGAGAGGAGACCCTTCACCCCGGCCAGAGCTCAGCCCAGCTGCTCTCTTGGCTGAGGTCTGCCACTCCGAGCCAGATCTCAGCCTGGTGTGAGCACCCCTCTCCGGCTGGAGCTGGCCTGTGCTCTCACCTGCTTGGCCCCGGGTCCTTGGCCCTCAGGCAGGGAGCAGCGTGCTGCCCGCCCGAGGCTCAGTGACTCCTCCTGCCGTTCCCGGTGGCCCTGCTGCCCCCGAGTTGGCGGGCGAGTCCAGTCGGGGCTCTGCTGCCTTCTTCACGGGAGTTTCTTCCTTTGTTGTTTCCAGAGGGCGAAGACAACATGGATGAAGACATGGAGGACGACAGGCCCGTGAGCTCGCTGCCGAAGCTAGCGCAGCGCCAGCACCCGGAGCTCCTGAAGGCCGTCCCTTCCAGCGCTGCCTCCCAGCACCCGGCGGTCCTGCCGCAGCACCTGTCCGTGCAGCAGAAACAGAGCCCAGCGCACGCACAGCCCCCCCTCCCGACGCAAGCACTGGTCCAGCCGCAGGCGATCGTCCCCGCACAGACTCACATCGTGGCGGCCTCGACGGTGCAATCGACTGTTATCGCCCACACGGCCACCACCCACGCTTCGGTCATCCAGACTGTCAACCACGTGATCCAGGGGCCGCAGGCCAAGCACATCGCCCACATCGCACCTTCCACGTCCAGCCCCGTGCAGCTCAGCACCGCTGCCCAGCCCATCGGCCACATCACTGTGCACCCGGCCACCATCAACCACATGGCCCACCTGGGCCAGCAGCTGCCCATCTACCCTCAGCCCGTGGCCGTCAGCCAGCCCGTGGTGAGCCACATCGCCCACACCATCTCGCACCAGCAAGTGAACGGGACGGCGAGCCTGGGCCAGCCGGCGGTGATGGCCAAACCGGCCGTGGGCACCCAGGTGGTCCATCACCCGCAGTTAGTGGGGCAGACGGTCCTCAACCCCGTGACTATGGTGACCATGCCGTCGTTCCCGGTGAGCACGCTGAAGCTGGCCTAGGGGCACCGCGCGGCGGCCGGGGCTCCCTCGGGAACCTCTCCGAAACTCCATACATTCCAACCGCATCCGACTCCGCGGGAGGGCGGCGCGGCGGGACGCGGGGCCGGGCCGTCCTCAGCCGCCCGCGAGAGACGGGGCCTCTCTGCACTTGAGTTTTGCTAACCCCCGAGACCTTCAGAGACGGTTGTCCGCGGTGGTTTCCTCCCCTCCTGTGTACTCGGTGAACCTTGGATTTGTCGTCCTTCAGAGTTTCGTTTGCCCCTCCCGCGTGTCGCTTCTTTGTAGAGGACAAGCTTGCCGCTCTCTGTGCGGAGACGCCGCGCAGCCTGCGAGGAGAGGCGCCGCCCGGCCTGTGGTGGTGCGTGCGTGTGCACGGCCCGTGGGTGTCCAGACGCACGCGTGGAAGTCGGACCCGCGCCCCGGCCCGCCGCGCGTCGCCTGCTTTGCAGGGCCCTTAGACCGAGCCCGCTGGTCCGGAGGAGGACGACGGGGTGTCCTCTCTGAGCAAGAACCTTCCAGGCCGGCGGTTTGGCGGACCAGGGTACGAGCGCAGTGCCGGCAGCCGGCCCCCCCGTCAGCGTAGCGCGTTCCAGACAGACAGCTGCGATCACTGTGACTTGTTACGGCGTCTCCAGAGAACCCTCTGTCCTGTCCAATAAAAGGAGAAAGAGTGCAGGCCCCGAGTGCGTTCCTGGCGGGTTCAGACGAGACCGGGCTCGCAGAGCCGCGGCCAGAGGAGACCCACGGTCTCCTCCTTCTCCGGGCTGACGCCGCTGGCTCTTCCCTGGGGGTTTGTCACTCGTGGTGCCGGGGTTTGCTGATGCAGTAACTGCCCTGGCAGAGCTCTGCTCTGTCTCCACGGGGAGCTGCCGAGGCTGCTGGGGTGGGTGATGCTGCCACCCCAGGGCTCCGTCCCGTGCAGCTGCCGTCAGTGTTTGTCAGCTTTGGCGTCTTCCTCTCCTGGGAGAAGTCCTCCCTGCAGGCTGGGCCGGGGGGATGCTCCCTGCTGGTGTCTGCACGGGTGCTGCTTCACAGTGCCTGCAGCTCAGAGGAGGAGGAGGGCTGCTGGGGCTGAGCTGCCCCCTCACTGGGCCGGCTGCAGCCGAGCTCTTCTGCAGGACGATGTGGCCTACGCTGCCCAGACTGACAGCGGCCTCCAGTGGGGCCAGGACTGGCTGCGGAGGGCCGGGGTCTGGCTGCGGACGGCAGGAGCCGTGGCAGAGGTTTAAGTCAGCCGGTTCCGGTTCCATCTGTGCGGTGGCTGGAGGGCTGAGGGGGAGCCTGACTCTGCCTTCCGAGCCGACACAGCCCAGGGCTGCGCTGAATCGGTTCCTGAAGCCCTGGGTGGCTCCCTGGTCGGGGGATTTTGGAGTCCAGGGGTCTGCGGCCTGGGTTTCTGCAGCAGGACGGTCAAATCTCGAAGGGTTTCCTGTCCTGATTGTCCCTTCCCTCCTCACTTGTGCCCCGTGAGCACTGGGGGCAGGGGACGCACCGGGGTGTCGGTGTCGTGGTGGTCTTGTCCTCTGGCTGCTTTCGCCAGCCCAAGGACTCTGTTCTGCGCCGCCCTCGGGTCGGGCAGGTGTCAGGGCAGTCGATCTCACTGAAACTCGAGGGCAGAGTTGGCCACAGGGTCTGCTCCTCCTTCGCCTCCATCCCCTGCATCGCTCCCACCTTAACCCTGGAGGCTTCTTGTCCCCAGGGACGCTGGGAACCGCCAGGGGCCCAGGCACAGAGCTGCTCTGTGTAGGAGCTGCCGTCCAGGATCCAGCCCAGGGGGCTTCCCGTGGGCTCTTTAGTGGCCTTCGCTGCAGGGACGGGGGTGCTGCTGCTCTCTCCATCTTTTCCTTCGTCCTGGTTTGGTGGTAACGGTGTCTCCACCCCACTCCCGTACCCGTCCCAGCCTTCACCGGAGGAGCCGTTGGGTCTCACCCCCGCTGGTCTGAGCCTCTGCCCGAGGAACTGCTGTCCCATCAGGCAGCCTCTGAGCCGGCCTGGACGTCTGGGGTCTCCCTGTTCCCACCTGCCTTTTCCGTGGCCTCCTGAACGGGTTCCTCGGGGGTTTCTGTTTGACTCTGAAGTCGGGAAACGTCTGTTCTGTGGGGAGGGGAGTGGAGCTCAAAGCTCAGCTCTTCCCTCACCTCACGCCTGCCGTCCCCGCTTGGGAACCCGGGCCCGACGCTGCTGCTCGCGGGAGTCCCGTTCCGTACTGTACGAGGGGCACTGGGGACTGACTGCCTCTCCTCGGCTGCACCCCGTGCTTTCCCTGTGGAGAAGGCGCTGTCGATGCCTGTGTGTGCCGCGCGGGTTCGGCTGCTCTTTGTCCCAAACAGCGGTCAATAAAGGCCAAGTTTACAGGAAATCTCCGCTGTCCTTGAGTGACCTCGGCCGCCGAGGGGCAGCACTCGGCTGTCGGTGCTGCTGTCCCGGGAGAGGTTTCTGCCCTGGGCCAGGGGGGCAGTGGAGGGGCTTCCAGCGGGGAGGCTCTGGGTCCTCCTCAGCTGCAGCTCTGACTCGGGGATGCTCTTTGCTTTTCCTCTTCCTCTCAGCCCCAGGGGAGCAGGGGGTGGGAGGGGGTGGTTGTGCTCTGCGCTGCGGGGCAGCTGGGGGGGCTGAGCTGCGGGGGTCTGTCCGGGGAGCGGCAGGGCAGGTGGGTGCCCACCCTCCGCTCGCAGCGGGGCTGTCTGGGTGCGGGCTCTTTCTGCAGGTCGCAGCCCCTCTCTCTGCTGGCCCTGTTCAGCTTCGTGTGGGTACAGGGCTGTGACTCTGCTGCTGAGCCCTGGCCCTGGGACTGCGCTGCTGTGGAGGGGCTGATCCGTCAGCAGAGCAGAGCCCCTTCAGGCTCTCGCTCCCCCCTGTGGGGTTTGGGGTCCGTAGGGCTGAGCCCCCAAGGGTTGACACCCGGGTCAGGGTGTGATTCCCCAGCCTGGTGCCAGGGCTGCTGTCGTCAGGAGCTGCGTGGGGGATCCAGGGCTGATGAGCAGCAGCAGCAACACTGTTAACACTTAATTAGCTGTTTAATTAGTTCTAATTAGCTGAAAGACTTAATGCAGCAGCCTTCTTGCTGTGGTTGTTGTTCAAGGTAGGGAGGTGCAGGAGGATGGTGCCCTGGAACCAGCCCTTTGCTCAGCCGGGATCAGCCCAGACCCACCCGGAGCCCCCCGGGCGCCGCCGATGCCTTTGGGGCGGCGAACGGCTCGCTGCTCCGCTGCTGGCGCAGGGGGGCTCTCGGCTGCAGAGGGGCAGAACCTGGGCCTCGGCCGGAGAAGAAGAGCAGAGCTGCCGCTCTGGCGGGGCTGTGGGAGGGGGCGCAGAACGAAAGCAGAGCGGAGTGTGAGTGCCCCCTGGGTCCCCGGTGCCACCACACGAACGGGACGACGCCAGGGGCCGCGGTGGCCGTGGTGCCAGCGGGCACCCTTCATCCTCTTCCCCGGGGCTGCTGTGGAGGGGGTGGCTGCCCCTACCCCAGGGCAGAGGCAGCTGTGGGGTGCTCCTACAGTTGGGTGGGGAAGGGCTCCGTCACCCCAGGGCCCCTCCTCTGGGCTGGAAAGCAGCTGAAAAGCCAGCAGCAGGGACCCAGCCAGCGGGCTCTGCCTGAGGGAACAGCCCGGCTGCCCAGCAGGAGAGTGGGGACTGCGAGCGGCGGCGGAGGCTCCTGGAAGCCTGACTCAAACCCACCCGCAGCGTCATCCCGGGGACACGAGGAGCCCCTGGCGCTGGTCGCTCCAGCGGCCGCTCTGGTCGGGCAGCCCTGGGCCGGCTGCAGCATCACCCGGGGAGGGAGGAGAGGAGGCGCCTGCGGACGGCGGAGCGGAGCGGGAGGCCTTGCTGCCCGACCTTTATTCGCGGGTGACACCGACACACAGGGACGGGGGGAGCGCTGGGGGGAACAGGCTGCTCCCAGCGGGAGGAAAGGGGTCACGACACAACGTCAGGAGACACAGCTGGGCTGGACGGACCGCTCTGAGGACGCGCGAGGTGCGAGTGCTTGACCCTGCCGGCCCGGCGCAGAGGGGTGCAGCCGCCGCCTTCACAGCCCTTCCCCGGGTGCTGGGCGCCGGAGGGTTTCCCTCTCCTGTGGGGTCTTTAAACAGTCGAGTGCCCCGACCGACGCTTCGGAGCCCAGGCAGCACCGAGAGCTGCCCTGCAGTTGCCGGACCCGGCCCGAGGCGACAGCGGTGCCTCGGCAGCTCCGGGGGCGGCTGCTGGAGCTCCCTGGGCCTCCTCCCGCGGTGGTGATCTCAGCCCGGCTCTGTGCACAGAGGGAGCTGCCTTCCCCCTCTGCTGCCTCTGCCGCCCCTTTCCCAGCTCTGAGGGGGCTCAGCTCTTCTCGCTGCTGTTTTGTGACTGCGGAGCCCTGAGAAGAGGCTGAGGGTGCCAGCAGCGGCCGGGGGCTCTGGACTGCCGGGTGGCTGTGTTTACTCCCCGACCCCTCCCCTCACACTCGTAGGGGGCAGCTAAGGGAGGGCCGGGCTGCTGAGCCGAGCGCTCCTTCCCCTTCTGTGACCGCTCCATCCACTTCAGTCACGAAGCTCCGAGGGGCCTTGCAGGACTCGGGACCAAACCCCCTTTTCCCTGCGCACGCCAGGAGCCGCAGCAGCACAATCGTGCTCACGCTCGGGTCCTCACAGGAGCAGAGGTACCCAAGCGAGTGCCCCTGCCTGGCAGCTGAGTCCTCAGAGCCCCGTTTTCCTCCCTGAACCCTTCCTCCTGCAGGTCTGATTCTCTCTCCTCAGGGCAGAGGGTCCAGCTCAGCAGACAACTCTGAGCAGCCCGCTCGAGCTGCAGGCGGTGGTGGCTGCTGGTGTGGGGTGCTCTGCAGGAGGCTCAGCTCTGCGCTGCCCAGCCGCAGGAGCTGCTGGCAGGGGCAGGGACCTGCTCCTGTGAGCTCAACCTGTGCCCCCCTGCTGCAACCTTGTCCTGGGGGAACATCCCTGCGTGAAGCCTCGACGGCAGAGGCCGACCGACGCCTCTCGCCGGGGTGGCCAGGCTTTCACCGCTCCCGTTCACCGAGGCCCCGCGTCCCGGAGCACTCTCCCAGCTGGTCCCTCAGCCCCGCAGGCTGCCGCTCGGTTCTCTGCTAGGGACGAGTCCCGACGCTTCAGCGCCAGGCACTCGCGCTCCTCCTCGTCTGCATTCAAAGCACAGGCTGAGTCCATTCCCACCCCCCCGAGGACCCAGTTCGACGCCTGCAGTACTGGTCCGAGGCTCCGGCCCGAGCTCCCCGGAAGGCTCCAGCAGGACTCGGGCGCTGCCAGGCTGTGCAGGAAGTGGCAGCAGAGAGGGCCCGGTTGGTCAAATCCCCCCTCTTTAATCTGAGAGCTCTGGAGAGGGAGGAGGGAGGAGGATGCCGGCTCTCCTGCCTGGACGCACAAAGGGCTCTAAGAGGGGCTCTCGGCCAGGAACCTCATCTGCTGAGGGGACAGTTCAGGGTCTGAAGTCCGTCAGGGCTCTCTGGTGCTCGTCACGTCCCGGGGGTGAAGGCGCCGCGCTGACCCCGGCGGGCAGCGGCGCTGCGAGAGCCGCCCCACACAGCCCCGCTCCGCGGCGTCACTTGTTCTCGATGAGCGTCTGCACCCTGTGGACCAGGTCTCTGGCGATGCTGAGGATCTCCTCGGCGCTGTGGTGCTCTGCCATTTCTAAAGGACAGACAGACAGACAGCCCTCACTGCCTGCAGCACCCGCGGCGGTGAGGCCGCAGCGCGGACGCCTGAGCCCCCGTCGGGTCCAGAAGCAGCGCCGGGGGGGTTAGCTTCGCGCGGCTGCAGACGGACCGAGAGGATGAATCCCTCGGCGGGGCAGGTTCCGGCACCAGGGCCGAGCTCTCCCGGTTCTCTCACTGTGTCCTGCGACCCCAGAGCAGCAGCGGGAGGGCTGTGCCCCCTGGTGCCTGCGACAGCCCTCTCCGGCATCAGCGCAGAGCTGAGCTCAACCCCATCGAGAGAGCCCTCTCCAGGCAGGGGCTGTGCAGGACTGGGAGGAACACGAGCGGCTCTCACACGCAGAGTGGCTCACCCACGCAGAGTGGCTCACACACACGCAGAGTGGCTCACGCGCAGAGTGGCTCACACACACGCAGAGTGGCTCACACGCAGAGAGCAACGCGCCTGTGCGGCTCTGCAGCTGAGGGTCAGGTCAGGCAGTAGCTCCCAAGCCTCCGCCCCCCAGTAAACATCTCCTTCAGCTCTGGAAGCACCGAGGGGCTTGGGTGCTCTGGGGTGCCTTTGCAAGGGAGGTGCTGCTGCACAGCCTTGGGGGCTGAGGGGCTGAGGCCAGCGTGGGGCTTCTGCAGCAGGTGGCTGGCAGTCACAGCGCCCCGCGCTCAGGAGACCACTGTGAGGTCAGAACTCACTGCCAGCTTCCTAAACGCCCTCACAGGGGCCCTCGGTCAGCACTCTGAGTGCAGCCCGAAGAGACCCTGTTCTCCCTCCGGCAGCAGGTGCTGCCTGGTGCCAGGGGTGAGCAGGGGGGTGTGAGGCCCCTCAGCAGGGTGAATGAAGCCCTGGGAGCAGAGAGGGGCCTCTGGCCCCTCAGAACCTGCAAGCGAAGCTCCGAGTCTCTCGGGGGACCTGTGGGGGCTGCTCTGTGCTGAAGGCGAGCGCGGGCGCTGCCTGCGGTCCTTGCAGCTCCTAAGCCCTGGGGGGAGCTGTGCCCCGTCTGCCATCCAAGGAGCAGGTGAGGGGCAGAGAGCGGATGGGAAGGGGCGCGGGCGCGGGGGCGCCCGGCCTGCCGTGTGCCGCAGCGACGCCGGCAGGGAGCCCTCTCTTACCGTTGAAGAACTTGATGATATCGGTGAAGTCCATGTTGTTGTCGCGGATAATCTCGCGGTAAAGCTCCACCAGGGCTAAGGCGATGAAAAGGACGAAGTGTTCTGAGGAGATGTGCCTGGCTGCCCAGATGACTTCCCACACCGTGAACACGTCCTCGTACAACAGCTCTGCACGGGAACAAACATTGCAAGAGCGAATGATTACTCCACGGGCCAGCTCGCCCCACGGCCCCTCTGCTGGCTCCTCTCCTC
>VZRI01004935.1:94025-132069 GCA_013397515.1 Upupa epops
CCCTCCCTCCCTCCGGCCACCTCCCGTCATGGCGACAGAGCTGGGGCTGAAGGGAGCCCCCCAGCTTCAGCCGCGTTCAGCAGTGCGGGGAGGCCCGGCTGCCGGCGCCAGGGCGGGCTGCCAACCTCGGCCGTACCCAGGGCCCCCCTGGCTTTGCAAGGGGCCCGGCGGTGCCAAAGCTCTGCCCTTCTTAGCTGGCACCGAGTGACTGTGCAGCGGCTGGCAGCGCGTGCCACGCGCGCCCATACAGCCGCCTCTGCGGCCTGGCCTGCGTGTGCAGACGGGCAGCTCTGTGACAGAGGGTTTGCTCTACAGTTCAGAGCCACAGCTCCTCCCCTCTCACTGCCAGAGTTGCCCGTACAGACAGCTGGTGACCCAGTACCAGCTCCCTCTGCCACCCCTGTGCTTCAGGGTACCCGAGCGGGGGGCAGCTGCCATCTCACACAGCACAGCAGGCTGGAACTCGGAGGAGCCGCTGCCTGCCCAATCACAAGATGGGTCCTCTGGAGAGCAGGGGTGCTGTGCAGGGGGCCCGAGACCCTGGGGGGCTCTCACAGTGCCTCACTCGGCAAGGCAGGACAGCTCCTGAGCTACTGCTGAGCTGTTCCCAAACGGATTAGAAAGGAGGTACCGCAGCTCACGGAGAGGGCTGCTCAGCTTGGGATCACCCTGGGCAACCGGGCAGCTGCACGGGGCAGACTCCTGGCCCAACCGCGGGAGGAGATTACAACCCTCTCTGAGCTCTGACTCCAGTCCAGTGCTGGCTCGAGCTGCAAGCCCTGCTCTGAGCGCAGCTGCTCTCACCCTCCAGTCACTTGGGCTGCCCCAGGGAGCAGCTGACGGCTCTGCGCGCCCGGGCGCAGTGTGGTTACCTCTCTTGAAGTCCAGCAGGAACCAGCGATAGCAGAAGTAGAAGTGGGTGTAGTCTCCGTTCTGGTGCATCAGCTCAAAAAGCTCCGAGTCCAGGATCTGAAATGCAAGACACCGGCAGTCAGGGCCCTGCGTGGAGGGGGCCGGGACCAAAGGTGACGGAGTCGGGCACGGAGGCGGCTCTGGCCCTCTGCCATGACTGCTGCTTTCAGCGAGGAGAGACTCACCTGGATGAGGGACCGCATGTTGGCGAAGTGCGTGTCCATAGCACCCCCGTTGGGGAAGTTCTGGCTCATCCTCTTCATCAGGTGGCTGAAGCAGCTGTAGGCCAGCTGATCTGCAGGCACAGCACAACCCCGGGTGACCCCCTGAGCCAGACCGCCTCGCTGCTGGGCAAGGGACAAACAGGGTTGGCTGCTCCCAACCCCACCCCGGGGCACCCTGTCGCTGGAGGAGGCGGCACCCGTCTCTGGGCCACTGTCACTGGCTGTGCTTCACGAGAACCAGCCTGCAGCCGGGTTTGCCGGGGCACAGCTGCTTGGAGGAGGCAGTGAACCTGCAGTGAACCTGCAGGCGGGGGCGGACAGGGAGTCCCAAGGTTTCAGCCATTCCAGCAGCAGCCCCGTGTGGAGCAAACAGGGCCCAGGAGCTGCAGGACTGCCTTCCCGCTGAGCTGGCCCTGGCTAACCGTACGGCTCCCTGCACAGACAGAGCTCCCTGGGGACAGCAGCTCCCTGGAGGGCCCCTTCCTACCGTTGTCAAGAATGACCATCAGCGGGGCCAGCAGGTCACACATGCCCTGAACGTAACCAACGTCTAGGTGCTCCCACACGTAGCTGCAGGAAGGAAAACACAGGGGTACCGGGCTGAGAAACCCTCCGGCTGCACCGCGGCCTCACTGTCTGCCAGCTAAACCAGAGCTCCCCTTGCAGGGCTCTGTCTTGTCCCAGGGTGCTGCCAAAGGGAAAGGCAGGAGTGCAGAGCCTCCAATGCTGCGACACACCGGCGTGAGACCAGGACCGGCTCTGACGGGTTCAGAGCCCAAGGGCTCTGGGAACAGCCCACCGCGAGCACAGAGCAGCACGGGCGCAGGGCCAGCGGCACCTGTCCGTGTGCTTAGGTGCCCCCCTCAGCACTGCAGCGGGGTGCTCGCGGTTACTGTCGTCCCTGGAGGTGCCCACTAGAGCAGGGGCACGCTGGCATCACGAGACCTTCTAAACCCGCCTAGGGCTCTCATACGGGCAGCGTCGGAGCTCGGAGAGGAGGGCAGAGCGAGGGCAGTGCCGCTCAGCGCCGTTACCTGCACATGACGTTGCGGAGCTTCTCCAGGTTGTCGGCGGTGAAGTACCAGTAGTTGCGGTCGCACCGCTGCACGTCCTTGTCGATCCTGTGCAGGTTTAAGGCAACCGTGTCCAGTAACTCCATCTGGGAGGGAGAAGGCCCGGTTAGTCGGCTGCGTTGGGAGCGGTCCCGGCACTCTGTGCAGGGTCACGCTGAGGGCTGACAGAGCTGCCCTAGCGCGGTCACCCTCTGGGTCTGTGGGCGCACTGTCAGAAACCTCAGCCAAGGGCACAGGCTGGCAGGGGGGGATGCTCCCAGCCCCCCATAACCCCGACAGCTCAAACAACTTCAGCAGGGAAGGAGTCAAAGAGTCAGCTCCTGATCTGCTGGCCGCAACGCCAGGGTGGAGGGTGCAGTCCTGGATCTGGCTCCGGGCTGTGGTTCCCCCTGCCTTAAGGGGGTTTCAGTTCGAATGGACGCTGCCATCTTACAGGTGGTGCGTGGGGGGCACAGCCCCACGCCTCCCCAGCCCCCGGAGGCTCTAGCCTCTACCACGTCCTTCCCCTCACCTTCCCTCATGCCAGAAGACCCGCGTGCTTTGCGCGGTCTCCCTGCCAGCCCAGCTCAAGGTCCAGCCGGAAGGATGGGCAGGCTAAAACCAGCCCTTGTCCCAGCACCTGCAGCGGGAGGCTCTGGCGCCTCACGGACGCGCGAGCCTCAGCTATCGCGGCCCTGACGCACTGAGAGCGCAGGGTACACGCGCGGTGACTCACCGTGTAGGATGCGGCGCAGGCAGAGGCGACATCCATTAGATAATCCTCCTGGGCACACGGCTGCTCCTCCGATGCCGGATCCTGGCACGGCAGCACGACTGGCTTGGCCTTCTGCAAAGGCGGGGGGTCCGCCTCTGCCCTCTCCGCGTCAGCGCTGCCCTCCTCTTCAGCCCCTTCTTCAAAGGACACGCTCTGCCCGTCGTCGATGCTGGACAGGATGCCCGAGGCCACAGAGTAGTTCCTTGAGGACGGCAGCCCAGAGTCGGGGGAGTCAAACTCCACAGACTGCGGCTCTACAGCGGCCACAGCTGCCGGGGTGTCAGCAGGCACCACCGTGAAACTGGGGTCATCCTGACCCTTCGAGTCCCGCTCCGCCGAGTCCGTCTCATCTACAGATATAAAGACCTGGGGGTGGGCAGGGAAGAAGGTTCAGACAGAGCAGGGAGAAGAGAGAGGCAGGAAGCACTAACGTAGCCCACAGACCCCAGCTATGAGACAGAAATGCCTGCACTGCTCCAGCGAAGCGGGTCACCGAGGAACGCCGCTCCCCTGCCTGCAGGCTGTGGGGAGCTCCCTCCTCACTCAGCCCTGTTCTGAGACTGCAAATCTAAACCCGATACCAATTTACTTTGCTGTCTCCTGTGATGGAGTCGCCCCTTTCATCCTCTTCAAGCAGAGATACCTTGGAAGCAGTGGAGCTTGCTGACCTGCGGCACCAGCGCTGAAACCAGCTGGCCAGTGCAGAGTAACTGAGGAAGCCCAGCTGCTGTCTGAAGTCAAGACTGGCCTTCAATGCTGTTCCCCGTGCAATCACTTGACCTCTTCCAGTGCTAAACCCCTCTCTGCTGAACTACTTCAGGTCCTCTTCTCTCGCCTCACTGAATCCATTAGCTGTCTGCAGGCTGCACAAGGAATGGATGCCCAGAGACCCTTCTCACACACAGACACACACAGACACAGGCACACACACAGGCACACAGACACACACACAGAGACGGCAGCTCTCCTGTCCCACAGTGGAAAAGAGCCCCCTTTCCTGGACACTCAAGTTACAGAAGGGTTAACGCAAGCTGCCTAGCATCTGTCCCTAGGCTGACACTAAGGTCCCCCTCTCAAAACAAAAGCACACCCAGCCCAGGGACCAGGGCCACAGCAGACCCAGACCAGAACCCAGACGGTGCCTCAACAGTGGTGCCGTTGGCTCTGCACTGGGTCTGAGTAGAGGACTGGCAGGCTGGTCCTGCATGCCCCGCAGGTGAGCCTTACGGCCTCTTTGGCAGGCCCTGCTCAAGAACCACCAGAGACCCCCCATTCCACAGCTTCAGATCCTGTGCAGGGCTCAAGCAGCTGCAGAGTGAAGGAGCTGTGGGAACGCGAGTCTGTGCTAGCGCCAGGCCTCCCGCGCTGCCTGCACACGGGGGCGAAACGGAGGGGAGAACCTACATCATTGCTGATGGTGGAGTCCCTGTGAATCAGCCGCTGCACGTGGCTGTCAATGCTGCTGCCCGACGAGAACTTGGCCAGGGTGGCAGAATGCGACTCCTTCTCTCGCTGCTTCACAACCACCTCGCAGGCCTTCCACTCGGCCATGACCTTCTGATAGCGGAGAGCAATGTCTTCATCCACCTGCCGACAGACAGACAGGCCCTGAAGGCTGGTCCTCCCCCAGAGATGCTACTGACAGCGAGGGGAAGGCAGGAGGGAGGTCTGAAGGAAGGGTGATGCCTCAGACCCAAAGGCTGGTGGCTCCCGACACCCTGCTGCAGCGCTCTCAGTGCTCTGACGGGCCAGGGCAGTGCCTGCCGCAGCAGCAGGGGGTTGTGTAGTCACTGCAGGAATAACCCAGCGCTGCAGACACAGAGAAGGTTGGTTTTAACCCGTGCACGTGCTATCAACAGCACTGCAGCCCTGCCCCTGGCTCTCCTGTGAAGCCCCCCCCGAGGAGACACATCCAGCCTGATGGAGCACTGCCTCCTCCAACCAGATTATTCCCAGGATCATTACAGCTCTGTCCCAGCACCTCCCGTGTTCCAACTCTCACGCAGCCCTTGCAGACACCAGCCTGCTCAGAGTTAGACGCTGCCAGACGCCCGAGCAGGAGCAGTCCCACTCACACAGCCCAGTCTGCGGCTGAACCGCACGCGGCCAGCTCCAGCCACACGGGTTCCCAGAGAAACAGAACAGCCTTCTGCCACTTCTGGCTTGAGAGAGAGAGACACAGAGCCCCCCTCGAGCGACAAAGGGACACGTAGTAATTTTACTACTCTGTCACTTGTCGAGAGCCAAAGAGAAACTGCACTTGTGAGTTGGCTTCAGGCTCTGGACTCTGCTGGCTGGAGCTGCTACCAGAGCAGTCCTGCTGGGCGCCGCAGGCTCTGTCACTGGAGGTAGCTGCCGAGTCATCCATCATCAGACACAGCGGTTGGTGGCAGGCTGGAGGGCAGCCACGTTTGGGAGTGCCCAGAAAGAGAGGGATGGCTGCAAAGGCATCATCACAAGGCAGAGATGATAAATCACCCACAGCGGCTTCGGCGAGGGAGGGCCAGCATCGGTTTCAAAGGCCAGGGCAGTTCTCACGTCATTCGTGTGGTCTGCTCTCCCGTTCCTGGTGTTGGAGTCCAGCGGGCTCGGAGGGGTGGGTCACTACTGCTATTTACTCTGGTGCCTCCTGACACCCACCCCTCGCCTATTCAGAGGCAGGAACGAGGTCTCCCCTCAGCCTCCTGTCAGGTCCAAGCAGTGTTTTGCCACCACACAAACGCTCACCTTGGCCACAGCGCAGTACCCTCCTCTGCGAAGGGGCACGTCCCTTCTCTCAGGCACCAAGGAGAAAGACCAGGGGCAGTGCTGGGGTCTGCAATGGCAGCCTGGCACTCCCACCACCTATGAGCCCAAGGACTGCAGGAGACCCCAGCAGCAGGGGCACTGCCCAGCGTGCCCATCAGAGCAGGTCTGTTCCCGGGCTCTTGCTCTGGCGTAACCCAGGCGCCGGAAGGCCGCGCTCACCTGGTCCATCTCCTTCTTGGCCATGCCGAACTTGTAGTGACCTAGCAGGAAGGGCCACACCTCCTTCCGAATCTCGTGCTGCACCCCACCGTAGTAAACTCTTCTGAGCAGTTCCAGCTCCTTGTAGTTCTAGGGCAGGCAGGAGAACGGCGCTCAGCAACGCGTGTTTTCCCTCAGGCACACTCACACGGCTTCACGCCCGACAGAGCAGCTCAACCCCAGACAGCCCGGTGGTGACCACCCCGTCCCCAGGAAAGCCACCTCCCTTTTAACAGTCACCCCCAGATCGGCTGCTCCAGCAGTAGCCGGTCGCTGCCCTCGCCAGAGGAGCGAAGGGTAAAAGAGCACGAGAAGGAGTCAGCCTCTCTCGGAAGAGCAGTGACCCTGCGAAGACCGGAGGACGGCTGCTCACGCCGAGGGGCAGCGGTGCAGGGGAGCTGGTGTAGGGGTCATAACGGTGCTCTGTACTCACCTTCTTGTCCTTCTGGTACTTGCTCCAGACCTCCTTCGTCAGGCCTCCCGCGGCGCTGCACGGCTTGTCAGGGGGGATGATCGTGTGGTTCACAAGGGCAGAGAGGTGCGTGCGCACGGTGGACAGGTGGCGGCAGTGGGCCAGCCCTGTGGTCGGGGCAGGAGAACGCTGAGGAAGGAGCAACCTACCCGACAGCAACAGCCCCCCGTGTGGAAGATCTGCCGCTAGCAGTCCCGTGGGAGCTAAACCTGCACTGCCCTGCGTGGGAAGGAAGAACTGCAGCTGCCCCACGGTTAAACAGACCGTCGGCAGGCGAGCGAAAGCCAAACACGGCACCACGTTGCAGTGTGAAACCGCACTGCTCGCCGAGCGTCACCCCCTGCTCTGTGCAAACCCCACAGCTAATGGCACTAGGAAGCTCTGACTCTCGAGTCATGGCCACCGTCCCGCCCTGAGGAGCTGTGACTCACAGGGCTCGGCTGGGTTTGGGCAGCTCTCTGATGCAAACCTCACAGGGCTTCTAGGTAAGGAGGAGGGGAGAAGCAGCTTCACTTACACCCATAAAAGGCTCTGGAAACTATTTGCCTCTTCATGCTTTCACACAGCATCTTCAGCGGAGCTCTGTGGAGACAGCAACAGCAACGTGATGGGGCACGAGGACGAGATCACCGGGACTTTCACGCTGATCCTATCACCTACACAGAGGGATTCCTTCTCTGCCTCGGGATTTACTACCTAAACGACACCCACCACCACGCGTGACCCGGTCTAAAGCTCTCTCTGCAGCAGCATTTTGCCCCAATACAGCCTCGCCTGGCGTCGGAGCCCCAGCTGCTGCAGGTGCCCTGGAGGTCCCAGCCAACGGCACAAAGCGCCGCCTCCCCGCGGGCTCGTGGTGGTTAAACCAGGGCAGACGCTCCCCGCGCTGGACTGGATCAGACTGGGAGAAAGAAGTCGATGCCATTTTTCTATCAAAACGTGACTCGGGGGTAGTCGAACGGGTCAGCCTCTCGCTCCAGAACTCCATCTCCTTGTGTCAGAAGCTGCCTGAACACCGTCACTGTCTGCCTCTCCTGCCACAACCAGTAAGCCCTCCCAGCTCTGTCCTCGGCACACCGCTTACCTGTCATGGATGCAGCTGCAGCAGCTGGGTATATCGTAGGGAGAGCTGCCCGAGGAACAGGAGACGCATGAGGAGCCCTGGCTGCAGTGCTCCAGCTGCCAGGAGAGCAAGCTTGCCCCAAAGCCCTGCATCTCTATCATTTCGCTGGTGTCTAGGGAAACAAAGAAAGACAACAGCAGGCCGTCAGCCCTTTGTTCCTCTTCCCCCCTCTTCCTTCTGTGCATCCTGATGGCTTCATGCTTTACTTCTCAGCAGGCTCTGGACCTTGACTCCAAGAAGGGGAGAGGACCATCCCAGTGACCTCAGAGACACCGCTCTCAGCACACCTACAGCAGCTGCATGCTGTGCCCCGTCACGTCCCACGGAAGCAGATCCCTTCACCGGTTTCCCCTTCCTCGCCCATGCACATCCCAGTTCAGGTTTCACGAGAGATAGAAGAGGGTGCTGCAGTAACCACTCAAGCTGGTTCCGGTGAAGGCCACGGTAATGCCACTGACGCCCAGAAGAGACCACCCAACCCGCCTGCGGGTCAAGGCTCAGGACTGCAGTCAGCAGGGACTGGCTAGTCCAGCTAGAGGGAAGGGCTGGGCACGGAACGGACTCACACTGCTCAGCTCTCTTCAGAAGATGCTCCTTTCCCTCCAGAAGCAGACTCTAAAACAGCTTAGCGTCAGGTTCAAGCCCTCCTCACACTGACACTGACTAGAGAGGCAGGATACTCCACCAGCACGGAGCAGCCCCTCGAGAGGCCAGCTCCACCAGGTCTGGTTGCCTGTGTAACCAGCTTCGGGAAGGCAAGGCCGAACCCCGCCAGCAGCCTCCAGAAAGGCTGGCTTCAGCTCGTGCCCTGTCCCCGCTGGCATTTGAACTCGGGGAGGGGGTCTGATAATAAATAACTGGCCTTTCAGCTCGCCCGTGACTGAAATTAAGGCAAACGCCGTAGCGCCGGGTCACTAAGGAACGTCCCCTGGGCCGTGCTTTTCAAACGTACGTTTGTTGGGTGGTGGCAGGGGCCATTCCAAACCATCTCATGCATTTGGAATCAAGGCAGCGTAAAGCATTTTGGTAGTGCCTATTGGAAAGTGGGCAGAGGTGAGGGAGGAGTGGAGTGGAGACATCTGTTAACAGAAAAAGCACAGGCTCATGCGGAAGCAGTCACGTGTATTTCAGTTCACAACACAACGTGTGATGCAAAAATGCTCTTCACCTTAATTCTTCAGGAAGGAGCTGAATGACCCAGTATTTATTGCAGCTTCCCATTGGGTTCAAATGAAAACCACCGGGCAAACGGCTTTTAGATGGGTGGGTTTTGCCTCCCCCCTACGGACACGGAAAGTGGGTTTTTCAGGCTGAATTTTTTGTATTTTCTTCTCTTTTTTTTGGAGAAACGAGGAGAGAACCCCACAGAACCTAAAGATTCAGATGAAAGGTACCTGAATTAGTGAAGAATTAGAGTGAACAGCATCTTTTATTCAATTGTAGTGGTGTTATCTGTCACTTCAGCCACATGCAGAGTCGGGCATGTTGCAAATGTAGAAGCGAATGGCTGGCAAACCCGCTACAGCAGTGTTGTCACCACCGGAAAGGGATGCGATGCTGCTGGAGAGACAACAGGCAGCGCAGTCTGTTCAGCAAGAATCACTCCCCAGACAGCAGACGTACTCCTAACCCTGCCGGTACCTTCCAGACTGTGCCAGGGGAAGCAGACCCTGGTGGGGTAACTGCAAACCTCCATCACCTAACGCATCCTCAGCTTTAGCCCACAGCGCTCAGCCCCTGACGCGTGGAATGGCAGTGCTGGAGCTGCCTCCGTCCCGGCAGCAGCAAACACAGGCTGGCTGAAGCACTATCCTTGCTCCACGGGGAACACTGTGTTTCCAGAGTTCCTTTCCATCACACTTCCCAAGAGCTCTGCATGAACTCGGCCTGAGCTTTACCAGCTTCCAGGGGCTTCTACCCTGGGATAAGTGGGCAGCTTAGAAGGAATGAGGAGCAGCCCCTCGGACCCACATCCATACTCTGACAGCCCTCTGGAACCCCAAATCACTGCTCAGCTTATTTAAAGGTACGGGCTTGGGGGGGTCCTGCAGCTGATGCCCTCAAACCCAGCAGGCTCTGAATGCCAGAAGTGGACCCAAAGCACCTGACTACAGGAAGGTGCTACAGCTCCTTACAACCTCCTGTGCACAGGGTGCTGCCTCATGGTGCTGTCCAGAGTGGGGGAACACACACCCCTGAACCTTGTCTGGGCTGACGCCGTAACTCACGGCACTCCTGCCCTGTGCTGTCTGCACTCCCCAGACGGGACACTCCATTTCTAGCCTTGCCCAGTACATCACCACTACTGCTGCGCTGGTTCTCTCATCGTTCCGGGTTACACCTCACCTCACTAACTCATGGAGGCAGAATACAGAGACCTGTTGTTACACCGCCTCCTTCTCCTGTGAGGACATGCTCCAGCGCCCAGCTTTGAGGGAAGAGGGGCAGGAAGCCTCTGCGAGGAGAGAAGGTTTGTCTGTCCAGCAGCATACACGCTCAGGGAGAGGGAGGACGCTGTTGTCTGCGCTCCCCACAGGTTGCGAGCCTCTGTGTGGTCTGCTCTACGCCAGACCTGGCGGCTTGAGCCAAACGCTTTTCCCGGCGGGAATGCCAACACTGCTGTATGCATCAGTGGAACGAGCTGCAAGAGAGCTCTGGGACACAGGGGGAGGAGGATAAAAACCTTTCATCCTATTAGGAGCTGTGAGGTTCCGAGAGCAGATCATTGATAGCATTGCGTGTAGCTTATCTTCCTCCTCCTCATCATCGTCAACAGAGGTAGAGCGGCTGGCAGCTAAGTGGTGGTAGTTAATAGTTACTGCTCAAAGAAAATAGTGAAAGAGGAGCATAAGAAGGAGAACTCGATTCTGCGGGAAAGCTCAAAAGGACACGTTCAGCAAAGACAAAGGACTTGCATCCCGCCCTGTCCTTGGCACCAGCTCCTCTAACTGAGGATGAAAAATGAGTTTCTTAGAGGAACGAGCATCTCCAGCAAGCGCGGGCCAGCTGGCCACTGTGCACGGGCAGTGTCCCAGGGCACACACACCACGCCGTGGCAGTGGGGAAAGGTCCCGGTGCCAGCCTGCAGCAGCTGAGTTTGCGTTCCAGCACAACTCCAGCTAGCCTCTGTCCTTCACCGTGCCCCAACCAACGCTGCGGCCTCTCTTCCTCTCTGAAACTTGTGCCAGAGGTACCTGGACAGCAAGCACGCTGCTCCCCAGCTCCATCTGCCACCGCAAACATGCAAGGTACTGGGCTCCCCCTGAGGAGACCTGAGGCAGGAGCCAGCTCGCTCGGCAGGCGGGTCTGTGCTGAATGTCCCACAGAATCGGCAGTCCCCTGGGTTCAGGCAAAGGCTGAACATGCTTTTGCTGCTCTGTGCATACACTTACCTGTGCAAATCCAGGAGCCCTAGTAAGCCACAGCAGTTCGGGGCCCTGGGGTACTCAGGGTCCAGCCCAGCTCTCTGCTTGTTCAGCAGAAAGTCCCAGGATGAAGAGTAAATTCAACTCTGGGATCTCGAGGGTCCGATCACCCCGGGCATCCCTTGCTGTTTTGCCAAAGGGAATAGAACCCAAGGTGTGTTCTGAGAGCTAGCCCCAACGCCTGCCCGCACGGCGGGCATCTGTGTTCACTGATGGCATGAGGTGGTTTGGAGCTGGAGGCCTTGGAAGGGCCTTCGTTTATCCATTGTTAGGCTCTTGCTTCCAAGGCAGGAAAACAGCCCAGGGAGTTCTCAGGGTCCTGCAGAGTTGGCTTTCTGGGTGGTTTTTCTAATAACAACATTATGAGCAAGCGCTGCGGCCAATAACAGCATCCTCGCTCTGGGAGCTGCACTGCTCCTGGCTACTCAGGCAACCGCTGACTTCTAGTCTGGGTTTGCGAGCCCAGGGGAGTAATTCTGACAACTTCCTCTGCAAAACACAGAGCGAAGAAGATTCCCCCCCTCAGCTCCATTCCCGCACCGGGCGAAGCTGCAGCCAGCTCAGCCTGGCTGTACCTGCTCGCAGCGATCACCCAGCGCGCAGAGACAGGGGGTTCCTCCACAGAACCTGCCCCGACTCTGACCTTCCTTCCCTCACTGCCCACAGCACGGAGTCTGCGTCGGCTGGCTCGGTGTGTAACGAGCAGGACAAAGGCACTTACTGTTGTCATGCTTGTGTCCTGGGTAGATAATTCTGAACACATAGTCTGTGGAAGTGTCTTCAGCTGGCATTTCCTCCAGGTCCACCGATCGGTTGCTGTGCCGCTTCCGCAGCTTGGGGAATACCTTACCCTGGGGAGGCAAGGGTTCCACACGTTGAGCAGTGCTGGGAGGAGGCGCGGCAGAAAACAACAGTGCAATCAGGGCTACCCCACACAGCCTCTCTGAGCACCCACTGCACCTTTTTCTTTGACCCAGGGGAGCTGGCCCCAAGCACTGGCAGCGGGCACCTCCCCTGGGTCTGGGTCCTTAGCCTTTAGGCTCCTATGTCAATAGCACAGCAGACTGCAGTTCATTGCTCCAGGGGGTCAGAAGGGCTGAATCACAGACCATCTGCATGAGAATCAGACCGGGCTACAAGGAGCTACTCTGCCTCTAGCAGCTGGAAACAATGCCCGGGCTCTGTGGAGCAGGGTGCTGGTTGAACAAGGACACTAACATCAGCCCCATCTCCTACAGCATCAGAAAAGGCAGTACCTTGCCCTGCTGGGACCAGAGCGGCGGTTCCAGCTGACCACGAGGCAGAAGACCATTTTCCAGACAGGAAAGAAATGCGAGGAGGTGACCTCCTTGGGGGAAGTGCAGTGGAGGCCGCTGAGTTCCGTCCTGACTCACCAAGACTAATGTCCATCTGCTTTCTGCTGCAGTGGAGGACAAGGAGAGTCTGCGCTGTTATATCAGAACCTCTATTTCTTGCTCTTCCCTTCCCAGCAAATTTTATCCGTGATCATCTCTACACAGATGACTAAACCTCTGTAAGTCAGAGCGTGAGCTAGGGACGGCCGAAGCAGCTCCACGCAGCAGCAAACCACGGCCTCATGCAGAACCGCTCAAGGGATTCTGAGCAGCGATGCAGTAACCAGTAAAGGGACAACCAAGCTAAGGCCCTGGGCCGTGAGGGACCTTGGCCGAGGACGCACAGCTCCGAGTGAAAGCTAGTGAATACAGCCAGAGGCTGCCTCCTCTGGGCCAGCGGGTGGAGGCCCATCCTCGCAACGCGAAGCTCCTCTGGTTACTACCTGCGCTGACAGTTTCCCCGCAGCGCTGCTCTGCACGGGCTCAGAAAAACAAAGCACACCGAGGAAACAAAGAACACGGGAGGCTACTGAGAGCTGGAGCTGTGTCAGGCAGAGCAGCCCTTACCAGGCTTTACAGGGAAGGCGTCAGCAGCGCCTCCTCCTCCTGCAATAACCCCTAACAGCAGCACAGACAAGGCAGCAGCACTAGCGGCATTAACATTCCCCTGCAGAAAGGGCTTCGGCAGGGCCCGGGAGAAGGAGGTTTATGCTTACGTTGCTGATGGCAGTGAATGCAGACGATCTGGCTGAGCGGCACTATTAGTGCGTAGTCCCAGTAAACGCTGAGGGGAAGGAAAAAGTGCAGGAAGTGTTTTCTCTCGTATCCAGGAGGGCTTGTGGCTCCAGGCACCCAATGAAAGACTCTAAGCTAATAACTGCTTCTGAAACTCCATCAATTAAGGGGACTGAACAGTCAAGTAAAAGGCAAAGGAACTCACTCTCCACAGTGGATCACCTGGCACCACAGCCCTTCCATGATCCCCTTTCCCTCTCCCCCTGCAGCGTGCCATCCCAGGTTACGGTGTCTGGCGGAGACTCAAATGCCTGGGGCACGATAGGCTTCTAGCTGGGCTGCAGGACAGCCGGGTCCAGCTCGGTCTGGCACACATGGTTTACAGACATCAGCATGTAAATCCATGGGGGCTCAACCTTACAGCTCAAACCCCGGAACAACCCTGAAGCCTTGTGAGCACAGCCTCTGCGGAGTTTGGCAACAGAGGCGAAAGCAAAGCGCTTCGTTCATGAAGCTGCAGGAGAAGAACGATCGGAGAGCACCGATCTGGGCTGAGGGATGCACCCTCTGAGCAGACAAACCTGCCTGGTTCAACCCTTTACCAGGGCAGAGTGCCAGGCTGGCTGAAAACCGGAGCTAGCCCAAGCCAGCGACGCTGCAGGTCTCCTTTTCAGGGCTGAAAGGAGCCACAAGAACAGCAGTGACGGAAGGCAATGCTGAGCCTTTCCTCCTGAACCCCTGGCAAACCAGGCGTCTGTTTTGCTCTGGCAAGGCCTTACAGCCAAGTGCATTACAGGGCCTTTGAAGGCAGCTCCACCTGCGGCAAAACAGGAACAGACCCAGGCTGCCTGACACCTCAAGCGCAGCGCTGCTGAGGAGCCCTGGGCCCGCCTGTACTGCCCAGGGCACAAGCAGTGACCCGCGACTGCTTCTCGTCTTGTCCCGCACGCAACCACTACCTTTTCTCCAGCTCCGAATCGCCGAGGGTTCCGTTCATCAGCTGATTCGGAGTCCATTTCAGTGTCAAATTGTCTGCTGACTGGTGAAGGGACAGGTACCCCGGAATCGCCTCCAAGTCATCTTTCTGTCACAGAAACAAACAGCCCAGGTGACTGGAGCGCTCAGCCGGAGCTGCCACGCTCCAGTCTGCCTGCGCCCTGCGAGCGCCAGAGCAGTGCAGATGGCTAGCAACTGCTGCGGGAAGCCTCACCGCCAGCACTGGTATTGAACACTGCGATGCAAAGAGGGGAAGAACCTCAGCACAGACCCTGGGTTCATGGGACACAGATCAGGCTGCTCCCACCTACTGACCCCCTGCAGAGTTCACAGTGGTCAGGCAGTGAGAGCGTTTCTCACGTCCTACTCTACCTCAGCACAACAGAGTCCAGCGGGAAGTACTGGCCTGAGGACAAGACCTGAAGCGAGCACTGGACAAGCCCAGGTTACGGTCTCGCCTACATGACTGGCTCCTGCAGTCACAGCCAGGCAGGGGCTGCGCGTGCCAGCCCAGAACACGGGTACTCACCGGCTGGACCAAGACATTGTTCTTCCCATAGAGCAGGTGTGTCCGGGAGTTCTGGTGCAGGGACTCCACGTACTCTCTGGCTGAAGCAGCAAAACGATCTTCTGATGCGCTCCCACTCGAGTGTCGCTTGCGGATCTAGCGCACACACGCACACAGACACAGTCAGGGCACAGCAGGCAAGGCAGCGGCGGCTGCACAGCAAGCCCACAAACCAGGGTTCCAGCAGCTCCGTTTAGACCCAACTTTGTTTGCTGAGCGGAACTTCTTCCGCAGCCAGGAGGCCTTGCAGAGAAATGGACTCTTACCCCGCAGGCAGCTCCTAATTTCTTGTGGACTGCCTGGTGAGCTCTCATGTGCCAGAAGCCACTGAATTTAGCCCCGGCTCTCAAACTTTTCTACGTACAGACAGAGGACACTGGGACCCAAATCAAGTTCTAATTTAGGACAGGGGCTCTATTACAGAAGAGGAAAGAAAGGCTGCTCTGGAACTCAAATCTCTCCCTCCTCCTCGAGTCGATTCTGCTACCAAGCTGTGCCTTAACTCGGGAACAGCCACGCAGTAAATACCTACTCCCAGGGCCGGGCGCTTCGAAGGAGAGTCCTGGCGGCCGTGCACGCCGTGAATCCGGTGCCGCTGAACAAGCTCATCCGCTGAAGGGTCTGTCCAGTAGTGATCTGCTGTTTTGAGCTTGGTGTACTCCAGGGCGCACGGTCCAACTACGAAGAGAGCGCGTGAGAGACACCTTCCCAACCTGTTCACAAACTCAGTCCTCTCCTGCTGGCCACGCACGGACTGCGAGGTCTCCTTCTCAAGCCAAGTGGATGTTAATGATCAACTTAACGATCCTAGGGCTCAGCCCAGAACCGACAACACTCAAAAGGACATCTCGGGTGCTGTTACCCAGGGCTGCATTCCTGTAGGACTCCAACAGCTTCCACAGCAGCAGGAGCTGCGTGGAAGCGCTCTCTGCAGCAAAGACTCAGCACAAGCCCTTCCATGCTGTTCCACCACCCCACCAGTAAGTACCAACAAGAGCCAGACGACCAGTCTCAACAGCAACATAAACCATCTCGCATGTTCTCCGTTACAAACAAACTAGGCACTGGCGATCATGACCACCTTCTGGGCCACTGGGATAACGCACAACGCCTCAAGAAACTCCTTTCTTCAGCAGCAGAAGTAACGTTGCGAGAACTCACCTAGCAGAGAAGCCAGAATCGGGCCACAGACAGGATCTGCCAGCAAAGCTTCTTTTTCATAGTATTTGCTAGGAGTAAAAGAGCAGAGCCCAGTTAAGACCAGTGGTGGTTCACCTGAGCTCTCGGGCCTCTCAGGATCCCGAGCCCTTCAGAATATCACGGCACTGCTTAGCGTGTCAAAGGAAGCCTGGGGGAAGGGCAGAGAAGCAGAGACGCTGCTCCTAACCTGACAACTCCTTCAGTGCCTGCTGTGACCCCCCAGCCCAGCAGGGAAAGCCAGCCAGGCTTGCAGGGGGCAGCAAGGCTACTGAAGCACTGGTCCAGGTCACTCCTCACCCTCAGTACAAGCTGAGGTCAAAGGTTTCCAGAGCACATTCAGACAACCAAACCAGCTGTGTGAGGGGCAGAGCTAAGAGTTCAGAGGGGTGTGAGGGTCACCACGGCTGCACGCCCCAAGAGCTCTGTGTACTGAAGCAGAGGGCACTTCCAAAGCTTGGCGTTTGGCACAGCCCAGCACGGAACCCCAGTGGGGTACTGGTCACCACAGCAAAATCCCCTCTCGCACAGCGCCCACAACCAGAGTGTCTCAACCGCCAGAGACAGGCCCAAAGGGATCCAAACCCCACATACGCCTGCACCTGATGGGCAGAGGGAAAGCTGTTGCTGGGGTTAGCTGGATTGGCTGATGCCTGCCATACGTCCTCTCTAGAAGCTCTGAAGGAGCTCCTCTGGTCCAGCTGTGACCTCGAAAAGAAATGCCATCTCGGGTTTGAGAGCATCGCTGCCTCTCACAGCAAGGTGTCTCCTCACCTGCTTCTAAAGAGCACTGCAATGTACGGTGGGAAAGCTACGGAGAAATTCCTGCCGCCTACTCTAGACTTCTGCTTTAGGCTGGAGTCACCTCCTAAACCACATCCCTAACGTGGGATAAAGAGAGCCCAGGCCGAGCAGTTCCACAGACCACAGCCAGACTCCTGGATTCGACAAGACGACCACCGTCCCCTACTCTGCATCCATCTCCTGCCCTTGATGAGCTGTCTGATCTCAGGCAAGTCGCCTCCTCTCAGAGCGCTCGTTCTGCCTCATCTGCTTTTGAACAGCGCTCTTGAGAGGCAGGAGCCTGCCTGGTGCTAGCAGTGTTTGCCCAGCGTATTTGATCTGGGGCTTTGGGCGCTGATGCAATATGGAGACAAACACTGACTCTGCGAGCAATTTTGTCGGCTTTCCCCAGAGACCAAGAGATCCGCACGCTCCGGAACATCAGCTCCGCCTGCGAGGAACCGCCTTGAGACGCTACCACAAGCAGGAGCTCTGGCAGTGACCCCCAGCCTCCCCCTTCACAGCAGGCAGAGCTGACCTTCCAAACCACACAGCGAAGAACCCCAACACCCGAGCTCCCGGAGCCGTCAGCCTCCGCCGCTGTCTCCTCCACTAGATGGGGCTCAAAGCCCAACCACCCTCTTCCTCAGGAAGGGCTGAAGGACCTCAGCCCGCAGCACAGAGACCGGTTTCGGTCCCTAAGGCAGGTGCTGCGACTACCTGATAGAGCTCATTTGAGGTTGTGAGTGCCTACAGCACGCAGAAAGGGAACAAGTGAGAATCACAGCCTCACAGTACTGATGAGGCTGGGAAAGACCTTAAAGCTCATCCAGTCCAACCTAAAACCAACCCAGTGACCCTAACAGCTGCCATCTAGCTCATGCCACTCAGCACTGCATCCAGCCTGACCTTGAACACCTCCAGGGACGGCGACCCGACCCCCTCCGTGGGCAGCTCGTTCCAAACAGGATCACTCTGTCAGGGAAAAACCTTCTCCTGATGTCAAGTCAAAACCTCCCCAAAGGATGGAGCTGAAGACTGTGACCCTTGTCCTGTCTCCAGTGTCCAGGGAGAAAAGACCAGCTCTCTTTTTGGTTCTAGAAGAGGCTGTCCTGACCTGTCTGCAGGCGAAGGGCATGGAAAAGGAAATGAAACACACCTTGGTGTCCCCGTGTCAGCAGAGACGCCGATCCGCTGCGCTGAACTGCTTCCACTAACTACGGCTCTGGGGCACAGCCAACCCTCCCACTGCCTCTTCTGCACAGAGCTCTTCTGGCACTAGGCATCCCAGAGCAACAGTTCTCTTTGCACAGCAGAAGGACCCTGCTTCCAAGCTCTCTCCTTTTACTCCCAGGCAGATCGTGCAAATAAAGCTGATGACAAGGAAAATGATGCAAACTGGGGAGATGCTGTGAAAAGAAACTGCTCTGCCTAGCTCTGTTCCTTCTCCACACCCCTGGCCTTTGGAGAGCTGAGACGTGCCTCCCCAGCCCAGAACTGCCTCGCAGTGCCTTTCTGGGACCACATCATCTTCTTATGGGAAACTGTCCCCACAAGGCGTCTGTGTCGGTAGGAAGGGTAAGAACCTCCTCTTGGGAAAGCAGAGCTAATGCCGGGCAGTAGGAAGCAATGACAGGACAGAGAGGACTTGTCATTTCCTCATTAAGAGTCCCTGTGGACTGCATCCACAGAGCACCGAGGCTCCTCTCTGCTTTGGCAAGGGAAGACGGGCTTTACTCGGAGCCTGACTTGTCTGAAAAGGAAAGGCGACTCAAAGAAGCCGTTTTCACAGCCCCGAGGCTTTATGCCATTAACTCCTCCTGCTCTGAACTCTTCTCCCCTTCTTTCATCTACAAAGGGCTGAAACACTGCCAGCGATTCAAAACAAGAGGCGCTTTTCTTCTAAGTGCCTGTGCAGCTGGTTTTCCTCTCAGGAGAAGTCTGCACCCCAGGAGGCCGCAGAGCGCTTGTTATTAGAGCCCTCGCTGCAGAGCGCTAAACGCAGTGGCCCAACAAACCCCCTGGTGCTCCTGGTCCTTCCTCACCTGCTGTTATCGACGATGTACTGCACAATCTTATCGAGCACCTTCTCAATCAAGGCCGTCCGAACCCAGATGTGTTTGAGGGCCTGGGGCGTCAGGACGGGCGCTTTGCTCGTGGTCGATCCCTGCCTCTTGAGGGGCTCCTGCCCGTTCGGCTGGGTTTTCCTGCAAAAGGAGATGGAGCAGTGAGCAGTCTCCTCGCACAGGAGCTCTCCAGTGAAAGGCTGTGTGCAGAGGCGCTGGAACACACGGCCCTGAGAGTCACTGCCAAGTGCCTACCTGTATGCCAGCTGCCACACGGCCGTGTCAGTGCTCACTGCCACTGGCTGTGGCGTCTCAGGCAGTCCATCATCAGGGAGGCACTGAAACTCACGGCTCTAATGAGGTAGAGTCCCTCAGTTCTGAGCTATGAATAGCAGATGATGATCTAAGGCACAGACAGATGCTCACTGAGCTCTAACAGGCCTGCACTAGGTGTCTGGGACCAGCAACTACCTATCCAAAACACCCTGCTTCCAGAGCTTTAGGAGAAGTCCAGCACCCGAGATCCTCCAGAACACCCAGACACGGGGCTGCAGTGAACAGGCTGTGAATGCCCTGCAGACCACACACCCCGAAGGAATCAAAGACCGAACTGCAGAGCGGATCGGCAGCACCTGACGAGCAGCAGGTCACTCTGAGGAGTCCAACTGAGCTTCACACTCAGCTTCACGCTGGGGGGAGCCCCACAGGGAGGATGCTAAAAAGATTCTTGTCTCAGTGTCACCTGAAGCCAGCCACAACCCCAAGAAGCACAGGGCTGTTTCAGCATGAGATCCCTGCTGAGACCAGCAGCACGGACTAGGCTGTGAGATACCACAGGCTGAGCTTTTCCAGCGAGCTGCTGGCACACCATCATCAGGCAATCCTTGGGCACAGGTCTGTAAAGCACCAGAGAGAGATAGAGCACGGTCTGTGCTGGGAACCTGGCACCGAGATCACATCCTCCTACCACCTACAGAACAACAAGACAACTAAGGGAGAAGCAGCATCAAACTGAGAAACCAGAACCACAGCAAATGAGCATCCAGAGCCAGCTGGGAGCTCACTCTCAGCCAAGACCCCCTGCTTGTTCCTACAGCAGGAGCCAGCACAGCAACAGGTCCGGCTCAGGAATGAGGAGCTTGGTGCTGCCTAGTGGGGCTGTAAACAGGAATGAGGGGCTTACTCAGCATTGGTGCCCAAGGATGCTGTGGGACGGTGCTTTGCTGCATGAACAGGATGGGAGCCCAGCATGCCACCCCACTGCACAGCTTCATGTGGCTGGAGCTGCAGCCTGCAACAGGCCAAGGAGCAGTTCTGAGCTTCTACCTATCCAGTGAGCACCCACCTCCAGTCCACCGAGTGTCCCAACACCGGCAGCAATGCTCCCTTCACTTCTCCATGGCTCGGACACAACTTATCACTTATTCCTGCTGGGATAATTAATCACTGCAACAGACGTGGAACCAGAGTCTGGTTCTGAAGCTGAACGTGCTGCCTAGGCTTCCTGGTTTCTAAAGGTGATGCACAGAGAGGAAAATGGGGTTGTTCTCCCCGTGCCTCTTTCCTGCTGCCTAGCAAAGCAGCTGGGGTTCCCCCCTACCCTCCCCGCCAGCTCTGCCTTCAGCAGGAGTTACACAAGACAGGATGCCAACAGAGCTCCACTCTGAGCTCCTGAGAGGCAGCAACAAGTCAGTGCATGTTTCTGGGGCCAGGCACACAGAGCCTCCCATGACAGCACTGCTGGGGCACTGCCCAGATCCTCCCCTAAAACGCACCAAGCAACTAAGCCCTGAGCCCGCGGTGCAGCCGGCGGCGAAGCTGTGCCAGCCCTCTGTGGTGCTTGGCGTTGGCTTGCGATGGCCACACTCCTGCAGCAGGGAACACAGTGCAGGACAAAGGTGAGCGCTGGGAGAGCTTCCTCCCCCTGCACGGTACTGCTGGTTTGCTGCAGCTCTCCGTGCACTGCAGAGCTGACAGAGGGAGGCCGACCCTTGCAATCTGCTTCTCAGAACATTCCCCTTTAAGCTAGAGAGAAAGAAGGCTCCGTTCTGTCCCAATGAGAAGAGAAGCCCTGATGTGTTCCCCATCTGCAGTGGCAATTCCACACTCTCAAACGATCCTGCTCTTGGACAGCACTCGGGTCCCCTCTCAGGAGAAGGCTGGACTGCCAGCAGTAGAAGAGGCACTGGGTGCTGCTTGGGGGGAGGTCTGCAGCCGCTCTCTGCATTCACACAGCCCCTAGAACCCTACACTAGGGCATGGAAGCTCCTCGGCAGGGCAGTACACCCGCAGTGACAACCCCAAGCCGAGAAATGAACAGGACACCCCTGACATCACAGGAATTCAGATGCGTTGAATCACATCCTCACCCGGGCTTTCTGCAGCCACAGCCTCAGGAGCAATGAGCCTGCTGCAGCATTCCTGGCTCATTTTCTACCTTCAGTGAAGCAAGTCCACCCCCTGCTGTATTTGCTAATGGAGACTCTCTGCTCTGAGTGCGTTCTACAGCACTTAAAATCCGTGGCTGTTAGCAGCCGAGACCCACCGGAAACTCCTGCGAGGGAAACCACAGCATTCAGCTCCTTTGCTCCCTCCTGTCAGAGGGCAGAGCCAAAGGGCTCTGGTGGTTAGCGCAGCGCTCGTGTGGGCTCTAACCAGCGGCAAGGCTGGTGAATCTTCCGAGGGAGCAGCGTTCTCCCCAACACTCCAAGCGAAGAGAATAAAATCCCCACCTGTATCAGGAGGCTCAAAGTAAAACAGAGCAGCGCAGGGGCTGGTAAGGGCTGCACGGCAGAGCCCGAGCGTTACCGGTCTGAGGCAGATGAACGCCAGGAAATGACACAGACATCTAAGAACTCTGCCAGTAACAACTGCCAGTAACCCAAGACTGGCCCAGTCCTTCTGTCAGCCTCACACTGCTTACCCCCTCTTCTTGAGTTCATCCTTCCTCCTGCCATTCTTTGCATCATCTGTTTCTGTCTTTGCACCGCAAGTCCTCTGGTGCCGGTTTGGCATGGCGCGCGCCACAAGAGCCTTCCCAGCAAGTCTGCTCTTCAGTCCCCACTGCCACCCGCATCCCTTCTCACCAGCAGTCCAGGCTGGTCCACCAGGCCCTGACCGTGAGCGCTTTCAAGTCACCGGCGATCACTCACTGTCACTGCCCCGTGTGGGCAGGCAACCAGCCCTCAGCCTCACCTGCTTTCCACCTGCTGCTGCAGCTCCTGCACCTTCTTGCACACGTCTCCAGCGACTGCGTACGTCTTGCCAACCTTGGTGAACAGTGCAGCCACCTTGTCTGTCCGCAGGAAGCCGGCAGCCCTGCGCTTCAGCATGTGCAGGAGACACGCTTCCACCACACCTGCAACAAAGGGGAGCAGATAAGGTCATGGGCAGTGCTGGCACTCAGCCGCCTCTACAGCCACTGCTAACCTAATGGCACTGCTCAAGCGCGGGGGAGCACGGGGCACAGGCAGAGAGGTGGTTAGTGCCCATCCCTGGAACCACCCCAGGCCAGGTGGGACAGAGCCCTGAGCAGCTTGCCCTGGTTGAAGGTGTCTCTGCTCACTACAGGGGGTCGCAGTGGATGAGCCTTGGGGGTCCCTTCACCCAAACTATCCTGTGATTCTGCGAAGTACAAATCAGAACACCCCAGGCAAAGCCCACGCCTCCCCTGCCTGTCAGCTTTCCAAACAAGACTGCGGAGAGTCATCTGGGTGACACTGTCCATACAAAGGTGAACAGCCTGAGTCACTCAGAGGGCTGGACAAAGCCCAGCGCTGGCTGCAAGGTGAGCTCTCAGGCACAGCCCCGCGGGCAGGCAGCCCTCACAGAAGGGCATGAGCTCAGCATCGCAGCAATGCTCTCCCATTTACTAACAGCAGGCAGTCCTGCGGTGACCTGCAGTCACAACTGCCACCTTAAACTCCCATTAGGAGTAACACATGGTGCTCCATCTGCTCTGACACACTGCTTCTCTCCCAGCTCAGCAGCTAATCCGAAGAAGGATGCTCTGTCCTGCTCCAAGCCCAACACAGTGTCAGGAGCTGAGCACCTCCTCACTGCACTTCATGCCCTCCAAATCCCAAACACCTTACAGCCCGCCGCTCTCCTCCCTGCTCAGGCCCTGCAAACCAACCCCAGCCCCAGGCAGGACTGACTGCACACAGAAGCATCTTCTGCCTCCAGCCAGCCCAGAACTACAGCAGTCAAGGGACCACAGGATGGGTCTGTGCGAGTGAAACCATCCCCTTCTCCTCCAGCACTGCTCCCCTACCTCTTTGCTCTACGAGACTGAACGACGACCTGATGAATGAGCACAGCCAACAATGAAGAGCAGCTTTCAGCAGGTACTAATAACCTCCTCGTGCGCGTCCTACTGCAGTGAAAGAGAAAGCTAATTGGCTTCCTGCTACCCCTGACTGCCCAAATTAGCCCAAAGCCTGTTCAGGAATCACAACCGCTTGCTCTTCAAGAGCAGAAACAGCACGAGAAGATCAGACTGGGAATGTGCTGGGGGACAAGCACGCCGCTGAGCTGCCGTAGCTGAGAGGGCACGTGTGTTGTCAAGCCAAGTAATGCTGGATGAAACGTGACAGAGGAGAAAGCTTCCACGGAGAGCCCGGATTTCCCTCTGAGACAGCCAGAGCGACGAAGCGCCGATGGCTGGGGATTCGGGGCTCTTCCCTTTCAGCAGTCTTTGCCAAGGTGCAGAACTCACCCCAGCCAGCACAGCCAAGCCTCCTGGTGGCGCACCCTTCAGTCTCTGTAATGGAGTCAACGTTCTCCAGCCACCTGCCTCCTGGCCCCATTTCCACTGCAAAGGCCTCACAGTAAACTCGCTATGCTCCTTCACCGGTGGTCCAAAACGCCGGTCATCAAGGCCCGATCTCACCTGAAAATTACGTGAGAACCACGGACTGCCTTCACGGTCTCTCCTCAGGCTGCCTCACGCGAGACACGTCACCACGGTGCCTCTGGCAGCCACGCCAGCAGCAGAGGATCTTGAGGCAGTGTGGTGGGACCAGCTCCCTCCAGCACTGGAACAGCCAGGAGAGCAAAAAGGAACAGGGAAACCTCATGCAGAGCCATCCTCTAGTTAGTGAGTAACGGGGAGCCTGGCAGGGCCTGAGGAAAGCAGCACAGCTGGAACGCACCAAACTGCGTGCCTCAGGTACCCACTGTGGTTGGCAAGGAGGGTCCTGCCTGGGCGAACAGAACCCGATTCACTGGGATGTCCTATGGCAACAGCAGAACAGGGCCAACGGCCTCAGCTTTTGCAGGCTCTCTTCACACAGGAGCTCAACTGCACCCAGCAAGGTGACCGAGCAGCAAGTCCCACACTGCTTTCCACACTGGCGTGGAACCAGTGCCTCTGGGGCCAGCCCCGGGGCTCTTCCAGTCACACTCTGCACTGGCACTGCCACCCAAGCTCAGCTCCGTTTCCTGGATGGAGGACAGGGACCCCTGGGCGCACTCCTGCCCAACCCCTCTCAGCAACCAGCTTGTCCCAGGAAACTCCGGTTGCGAGCAGGGGACGTGGGTGGGAGGTGAAGACGATGCCTGTGATCTTACCCGAGCGGAGCCCAGCGCTGATGCCATCTCTGCAAGCAGGAGGAAGAGCATCTGTGCTTCTCGCACAGAGGCAGCAGCGGGGGCGAGCGCGGTTGGGTTGCTCACGGGGTTTTGCAAGGCCAGGTAGAGCGGCACGGCGAGAACAAAGAGTGATGACAGCGCGGGGATGATGTTCACATCCCAGTCATAGATCCTGTCTAGCAACCATCACAACAACTCCCAGCCCAGCTACTGCTTTCAATTAGAAGGAGAGAAAACGAGAAAAGCCACGCAGCTCTCCCTCCGGGTGCCTGCAGCAATGCAGCAGTAATTGGTTCCAAAGCCTGAACCAAGCAACCTGCCTCAAAAATAGCTGCAAAGGAGTGCATTGCTGTTGCTTAGGAAACAGGCTGTTCCCACCTTCGCTGCTGGGCCCTTTTGCCTTAAAACAATGAAATATTAATGAAACAAATTTAGCGAGAGGCACAGCAGGCAGAGCTTTAATTATTCATAAGTGTTGCGGCTGCCAGGGAGGGCAATTTCCACGGTGACTGTCCCCAAAGCCCCACGATTTAATTACTCCGTGGTGACATTTCTTATCACAAGGACTTGGCATAGCATCAGTCCTCGACTGACTGTAATACACGTGTCGCGGCTGTCAGCGAGGGCAGGGACGCTGCCCCAAGAGCTGGGTCCCACGGGATGAGAGCTGAATGCGCCACGGCCGGGGGGCTCACTCTACAGTCCCTCATTCTCCTCTACTCTAATCCAGGCCAAGGGTAACAGTGCCGCCTGGCCCCACTGTTTCTCCCTGGGTGCCTGGAAACATCACACTCAAACCACTTTAGGGGACACAGTGAAAAGGAACCCCTGGGACTGGAAAGCTAACGGAAACGAAGGGGGTTCCCTCCCAGGAAGCAGACTCTCTAGAAAGACACAGAATCAGGCGAGGATGATGCTGTTTCTGGAGGAACCGCTAAGGCAGGAGGACCGTCAGCAGGTGGTTCTGTGCACAGACAGGTGGCACGCGCACACCGGACCGTACCTGTACGCGGGGACTGGTACGTGGGCGCCTCGGCACTGCCGCGAGGCTGAGCACGGCATGGTCCTGAGCCCACCCACTGCCTCCGCACGCGCCACGCAGCCGCTACCCACAGCACAGCACGGTTCTTCGTTACGTGCGGACTGGGAGAGCGGCTCTGCCCCTGGAATAAATCAGCTCAGCCCAGGTAATTCCCTCAGACGCTCAGCCGCCAGCAGCCATGGGAAATCCACTAACTCGGCCGGCTCTGAGGAAGGTCCCCTGCAGCACCCACCACCGGTGTCAGGAAGCGCAGATACGTTATTGATTTACAGCCCAAGCCATCGCCGTCCCCAGCCCGCCCTGGAAAACAGCCCTTCCTCACTCGCCACTCCAACAGGGCGACTGCTTGCAGGGAGCAGCTTTCTGCTCTTTTGCCTCCACGGGAATCTTGACAAGACTTAACGGGGTGTGAAACGGGGCAGCTCTAGGCTGCGAGGGTGGCTGCAAGGGTGCTAAGCACAGACCAGACGGCCCGCGGAAGGATCACGTAATGGGGTTTATTTAGCAGATGAGATTGATTTCCCTTGGACAGGAAGAAATACTGCTGCTGAACAGCTTGTTTTCATGGAAACTGTGCACAGGGAGTAGAATTCACGAGGCTGAGGGAAATAAGAGCAAGTGAAAAGAGGAGGGTGATAAAGAAGCAATGAGAAGCTCATGATCCAGCTGCCGTTGCCTCGCCTAGCTGGTCCCAGAGCTGCCCAGTTGGAAAGCCAGTTTATTCTTAAACGATAGCCAGCCGTGTCCTTGAGAAAGAGCAGATGAGGCACCCAGCCATACCTGCATCCTCCTGCTCCTCCTTCGCTTTGTTACTGCTTTGTGCATTTCACAGAAGAGGGAATAACGGAGCAGCCAGAGTGTTTCAGTCTCAACCCTCTCTTGACATTCAAATGCCGAGGAACGCAGGCTGCAGACAGAGCTGTGCTGCAAATGAATGACTTCACGTGACAGCCAGGTACGTTCAGGGGACACCAGGCAGGGATTACGAGGAGGGAGCTGTGCTACAGCCACTGCCAGCAGCCTCACCTGCCTGCAGCGCATCGTTCATCAAGCCCATGCAACAGCCACAGCAGCCACGACAGGAGGATTCCCTCACCAAAGAGAACAAGGAGCACTAAAACAAGTGGTTGGTGGTGAACTACTATCTTCCTCAGACCCTGGGGCTGATTTAAACCCCACAGCGTGGGGCAGAAATGACATGAAGATACCTTGATTTCCATGGTTGAGCCCATAAATGGCCACAATTGAAGAGCTCGTACGTCCCCCAGAGAGAGGAAGTGCCCACAGTACCAAGAACAAACAAACTGCTTCACAGGAGAGCAGAGCAGGAAGCAAGAGTGTTAACAACTACAGTCCAATTCAATATCTTCTTTATAACCACAACCTCAAGCTGAAGCATCGGTAGTTAAGTGCAAGTGAGGCTCTATAGCTGGGCGTCCCTTAACAGCCCGCGCAGAGCCGTCGGCGCTGATTGCCTCTTCCACCGCCGCTGGACTCTCTTTGAGTACATTCCCATTTCTCATTTCACCACAAGGCTGCGGCCAGCTGATGCCTGCAGCCTCTCTGCAGGGCTGCTGTAACAAACATCACGCCTTCTGATTTACAGCAGGCCAGCCCTGCGAGGAGCAGCCGTCTGAGGAGTCAGAAGGCACCGTGGTCCTGTGGGGGCTCTTCTGACCACTCAGTCAAGAAGTTGAGGTGCCCAGCGTTAGATCAGCCGGGAGGGCAAACTGCTCTGTATTTCATTCCCATTCCAGGCTGCGCAGTGAAGACCGTGAAGGTACCTATTCCATCTGTTAGCTCTTACTCTGCAGTCCAAGCGCAGGGCAACACCAAGGTGCCGGGTGCTAGAGGACACCAAGTGCTTCTACTTCATAGCAGCACAAAGGGATGTCACCTTTGTAACCAGCTCTGGCACAACCGTCTGAGGGGAGAGAAGTCTCTGCCTGGAGTCCATCAGTAAAATTGCGCTTGGGGACTACAAAAACCCCCAGACTTTCTATTTCACTCTTGAAGGTTTCACGTGAGAGGGGACTCTCTGTTAGCAAACAGACTGTAGAGTCACGATTCCATCTGAAATCTCCAGGCGACATGGTCTGTGTCAGGGGAAGCACCTTTTCTCCTAGAAGCAAGGGAAACCCAGTGGTTACTGAGAACTGAGCACCCCAGGCTGCGAGGTTTAAGTTCACCTGGACTCAAACTAGTTGTGCTTTGGTCTGCACACAGACAGGACACAGGCTGCATCTTCAATAAAGCCCTGGGGGAAAGATGATCTGCGTGGACTGCCCGCAGTTCCAAAGATAGCTCTGGCTGGGAAACATCAGGGCTGCAAGCTGGTGACCGCTCCTCCTTAAGACTCTGCCCACGAAGCGTCAAGGATCCCAATAACCTTGTGAAAATGGAAGTGTTTCCATTAACTGCTATTAAGGGAAAATCAAAGTTGCTGAGGTTTCTCTAAATGATTGAGTCTGATTCCATCTGATGGGCCAGCACTAGAGCAAGACGCTTAGCAGAGTGCTCTAAAAAGCACGGGATTGTATTTCACTTCTCAGCCTAACCCACGTGTGGTTCCAAACCCGTCTGATTTCACATCAGAGCTAAGATCCACTCTCCTCTGGTTTTCCCCCCTCTCCTCCACAGACACCGCTCATTAACGCCGTCATCCTTGGAGCTCAACCAAAAACCTCTTAAGTTTCTGTGAAACAGTACTCACTTCCCTCCAATTACCACCAGCTCCGACACTCTCCGTGTGCTAATGTACTTACGGAGCGAGGCAGAACCTCTGTGCGCTACTTCAGGAGCACTATTCATCGCTGAACACGCTCCGTTTGTTCTCCAAGCAGGAGCAGTAACACAGGCAGGCTGGCACTTTGCTCCCGAGACCTGCCTTGCTGTAGCAGAGGGGCTCTGTACATCCAGCCTTAACGCCACGGGCAGAGAGTGAAGCGCTCAAATCCAACCTGCTCGGCTGGACTATGGGAACCTACAACCTCTTCCACAGCCGTTCCGTTTCTGTGAGCTAAGGGAGCAAGAGAGGGAACCCAACTCCTTATTTCGGTCAGACGGAGGAGCACTGAGCTGCTTGGAAACCTCAGTGGAATCACCCAGGGCCCCAGAGCGCAAGGCAGCTCT
Organism: Upupa epops; assembly: GCA_013397515.1. Lineage (NCBI taxonomy): Eukaryota > Metazoa > Chordata > Aves > Bucerotiformes > Upupidae > Upupa > Upupa epops. The sequence continues at coordinate 122,481 of VZRI01004935.1, forward strand.
TCCTAATGGAGGAACTGCGATGGAGACTGGTGGGAACAGCTTGTTGCCCTCCAGGAGCGAGGTCCAGCCGAACTCCAAACGCTCTTCATCTGTTCACACTGAGGCCAGACTCCAACCGGGAGGCAGAGAAAGGGGCATCTACCACATGGCTGCCTTCCGTGCTTTCCCTGCCGGTCTGTGGGTACGTGGTGCTCCTCTGGAAGCTCGGCCTCCCAGACACAGCACTGGATAAACACCCCTGCAGCAGGAACACGGGTACCAAACACGTTTCTAACCCTCAGTTAGATTTCATTTGCCTGACAGCCTTGTAATTTAGAGCCATGAAGGAAAAGGTTTCTGACTCATGATTTTTCATTGCTTGGGGCTGGCAATCGTGACGTTGGGTGACTCTGATAATTGCCTGGATTTCAGGTCCTGAACGAGAGAAAGCAGAACACACGCTCCAGCATCATGCAGTCACCGGCCTCTAATTAGATCTTCTCTTTCAAACACAATTAACTGTGTTCAAAACGGGATAACAAGTCGTCACAAGGCCAGCGAGGAAAACAGCCCCACAACTAACCACGGGTTGGTGGTTAACCCTCGCGTACATCAGCAGCTTCAACTCCTCACCGGCACTGCCAGGCACTCCTGCATCTCTCACAGTTATCCCTGGAGCACCTCAGGCACCTGGGCTTGGGGAGTCACCGTCATGCTTGAAGCTTTCCTGGTTTGCCACTGCCAGCCTGAGAGACACGGAGCCATGACTTCAGCTGAAGCTGTGCTCCTACACGCAGTTACAGACCCTGACACTCAGCCCAAGCACGTGGCTCCAGGAAATCCGCCACACTACCGCGTTCCTCATCTGCTACAGGGAGCTGTGACGCGTTGCCAACGCTGGCAAGTGAATGACAGAAAGTCCTTGCTAAGTGCCTCGCAGATGGACTGCCGTGGGGTACCACTCCCGACTGCTGCTCCATGTCACCAGGGCCCGAGAACCCTCCTGTTTCTCAGAACTGTCAGTCCTTCCGCTGTGCCCAGATCCTGACACGCAGCTACCTCAGCTCACTCATTTTGTGAGAAGGAAGCATCTTACACTGATGAGTACCCAAGCCCAGGAGCACACACAGCCCTGTCCAGCTGGAACTCCTCACCCACCTCCTCTACACTTGCCCAGCCACCACCAGGGCTTTGGCAAGCAGTTGCTTCTCAAGGCCACCAGCGGGGAACAAGTTGGGTAGCACGCTTCAAGTGCGCTCAGGCAGTGGCTGTTGACTTGGGGACGTAGCTGCAGGCGTGAGCCGCAAGGCCCGAGGCCAGCACTGCAGCGCATTACCCCCAGCGAGAGTAGCACGCTTCAAGGGCTGCTCACCCCTGCAACCTCAGCAGGGCACAAGACGCGCTCTGTGCTCCGCGGGAAGGGCCGCGTGCCTGGCTGAACACCGTCACGGGACACGCAGGAACACCTTCACCCTCAGCCCCAGCTCTGCATCAGGCAGTGCCACCTGTCCCAGTGCCTTACTGGGCAGATCACAACAAGGCTTCTGCTTCTCTTTCTTCAGACCTGGGACACCCATCGAACACAGCACCACCCCGGCACGAGCCCCGTAATCCGGATCAGCTAATAACAGCAGTGGCAGTGGGAACCGCGAAACCTGAGGGGAATGCAGCGGAGCCGAGGGCACAGCCCTGTGTGCCGGGCTGAGCAAGGGAGGCTCCCTGCTCCTCTCCTCTGCATGGGCCAGCACACGGAACTGCGGGTTCTTCTCCATCACTCTGTCAACACAGATCCACTTCACGCTCACAAACAGCACATGTTCTGCTGGGTTTAAAGGAGGAAAGCTTGTCTGGCCTCTCAGTCTGGTCCAGAGAAAACAGCTTTATGCAGATGCGGAAGGCAAAGGCAATGAAATGACGCTGAGGTAAGGAAAAAGAAATCCCTCCCAAAGCCTCTGGAGCGCCTGAAGGTAACCAAGCCCGGGGGCAAAGCAAGTGGCAGAGCTGGGAGGGCTCATGTGCCTGGCCACAGCACCACCAGCTCTGAAAGCTTCAGGGAAACAGGTGAAAGGAAGGAGCGTGGCGGTGTTCTCTGCTCACCCTGCTGCGATGACACCGGGCTGGAGCGCGAGGCACAGTGCCCGCGTCACGCCATGTCAGCTACAGTTACCAGGGAAACGGCACCGGATAACCCGGGCTGACAACATCCACACGCAGCGCTCAGGAACGCCCGGCCACTGGGGATGAGACAAACACCCGCGGCCTGTGCCACCTCCTTAACTCGGACTGACAGCACCACCCTGCCCAAACCCATCCAGCAGCAACCTGCAGCCCATAGAAACCCAACAGAGACGTCCAGTGCCTGATGCAGCCGGGCCCGGAGAGTCACTGCCCGCGTATTCCAGCGGCCAAAGGCAGCCCTGCAGGAGTGAAATGATTCACGAGAACTCTACACTTATTGCAAAAATCCACTGACGGTGACTCATGTCCTGATCTATTTTAAGGAGAAGGGAAAAGCCTCCTGAAAAGGCCCCTGAAACCAGAACGAGGGAGGGAGGAGAAGAGCACGGAGGGGAGAGCCCCAGCCCAGAGCTGTCGGCCGGATCTCCTGGAAACTGCTTCTCCATTCCGCAAGCCGAGTGGCAGCTGAACGTTCAGCTGCCCCCACTGCTGCTTTAGGGTCGGTGAAGTCCTGTGTCCTAGGCAGCTCAATGCCTCCCTGGGACTGCGGGGCGATAAGGCAGCTCACGGAAGAGTTTAGTCTTCAGCCCCTACAGAACTGAGATCACAAACCCGACTGCAGTCGCAGTGGGAGGAAGTGAGAAAGAGGAGAAACACTGCGCGGGTTTTACAGCAGTCCCACTTCGGGCCAGGCAGCTTCTAACAGAAATAGCTGCCGCCCCACCGCCCCTCGCATCAGCGCCACCGCACAGCTCACATGGCAGAGCACACTCAGCACGGGCAGCTCGCTACAGCAAACGGGCAGCCTGCAGCGAGGGCTCGCGGCGCCTCCAACTGTTCCTCTCTCGGGACCACTCGCCTTAGGTGCTTTTTCTGCTCTGTCTAGCACAAGCACACCGTGGATAAAAGAGGACTATTTAACATAACCACAACCTACGCAGAGGAAACGGGCCCAGTCGGCCTCAACAGCAAACACCAGCCAGGGGCACGGTGAGATCCTGCGCTCCTCACTGCGCCCCTCAGGGTGAGCACATTCCCCTGAGCTGGGCAAAAGCTAAGCTGGGCACAGCGAGCTGGTTAGTGACAGTCTGGCCTTGCACCCAGCACAGCAAGGTGGAATCATGCCGTGACAACCCTACTCTGCCCTGACTTTGGCTTCCCGGACCCCACCAGTGCCTCATCTCCGAAGCCCTTCCGCTCTAAACCTCTCCACTGCCAACAGCACCCAGCTGGGTAGGTTTGGCTGTCACCACCCTGTTCTGTGAAACCCAGCAGCGTGGAGCTGATGGCTGGTCTCCAACCGCTCTCCACATCGCTCCAAACTCTTCAGTCTGAAGCACGAAGAACAGACAGCCAAGAACTCCCTGCCAGTGCCCCCAGTGACAGCTGTACACAGCCCCAGCTCTCAGCAGCAACCTGCTGCGAAGTTTCTCCACACAGAGTCTGATGAACAGCTGTTTTATTGGCCCTACCGCGTGATGGGCCCCACCTCACAACCCTTCAACGCTATCTCATTTCTAGAGGGCAGGACCGATCCTGCAGCGGGAGCTCTGTCGGGCGGCATTACCACATAAGGCGATGATGTGACTGCTGTCCTCATGCACAAACTTGCGGGTGACAGCTTCTTCCATGATCTGCTTCACCTAAAAGAAACAGAAAGAAGCGACTGTAAGATCCCAGCACCTGGGAGCTTGGGTTCCAAGGTGTGCTGTGCTTTCCCCATCACTCGAACACCAACTCACACGAGTTACACTCTGCAGGGAAGGAAGGGCAGGAGCATTTAAGGAGGGAAAGGAAGGACAAACCTGAACAGCTTTCCATGGGAGGAGGAATCTGCGGATAGAACAAGGACAAGGACTGGGGCCCCTAAAAGGCTGGATTATTTCAGCCTCCTGAACACTGCTTCAGCAGACGTTCCGAAGCGCTGTGCAAAGCCTGACTCAATTCACCCTCGGCCTTCCTGCGTGTCGCTGCTGCTCTCCTGAAGTCAGGGTTTGGGTTGGCAGCGGTGAGCCCAGCTCTCATGACATGAGACAACCAGTTCACAGCCAGCTGGGTTACCCGAGACAACCAGTTCACAGCCAGCTGGGTTATTCAAACCAACCAGTTCACAGCCAGCTGGGTTACCCGAGACAACCAGTTCACAGCCAGCTGGGTCACCACTCTGCAGCACCGAGGTCCAAAGGTTCCCAGCCTTCCCACTTGACATTGGGAGCAGAAGCTGCAGTGCCTCATCACCAGCTGGGATCTGTCCTTGCGCTGCTGCGGTGATCTGGCAGCAGCTGTCTATGAAGGTGCCTTCTCCAGTCTGGAGAGCTTCCTCCTCCAGTAAGGCCATTTACAAGGCTAATTCTGGATGCTGTAATCAAGCTGCCTTCCCCTGGTAACCACCTCGAGGCCTCCATGCCCACTCCTACACCCCCAGCCCGGCTGGCAGCAGTCTGCAGCTCCGGCACTTGCTGCACGAGCCCTTCAACGCGTGGTGTGTGCCGAGCCCCGCGTTTTGGATCAAGTAGGTCCTACAGAATTTGGGCTTCTGATCCAACAGGAGCCCTCTGGCTGCAAAGAAAACACTGCAGGGGGAGCAAACATGTACGGGACTTTGGAAGTAGAACAGGGTTTGTACCTGAGGACTTCAGAGCAGGACTCCTCGCACTCTGTAAAGCCTGGCTCAGTGTCCACACGCCGGGCTCGACAGCGTGAGCTTCCGACACAGCCCTTTGCTCCTCGCCCGTGGCACTTCTGACACGGCTACAACGCTCCTGCACCTCACAGGAAGGCACTGGGAGGTGGAGGAGTAAAATGATGTCAAGAAAGCAGCAGCAGTGTGAGAAGGTCTCAAGGGAGGGGGCTGACACAGGAAGCACCTGCATTACCCTCCTTACGCCCGCTTGTTCTCACATTTTTATTCTCCTCTGCTGATTTACAAGCCTGAGCTCTGTTTGCCCTGGCGGGAACGCCACAAAGCCTGTTCCAAAGCTCACCCAGCGGTTTGAAACCACCTAGAGAACACCAGCAAGGCAGCCCACACCTCAGCAGAGGGAAGGGGACAGGACAGGTGCTCAGCTCTGCCCGCCTGAACTCCAGCGCAGACCCCAAGCGGCATTTCCAGGCGTGGGAGGCAGCGCGCTCTGGCCAACGCAGCCTGCCAGGGAAGCAGAGCCAAGGCCGCGCGCCGCCTCCAAGCCAAGGCAGCTCTGTGCCTCAGCCAACCCATCTGTGGAAGGGGGACAGTGACCCAACCTCTGCAAACGGCTCTGATTTCACTGGAGGGGACCTGTGCTTCACCAGCTAAATCAAAGGCCTGAACTACTGAGGGGAAAAGGCAGCTCTGACTGCCACCAAGGCGGAGGCAAGAGGAAGCACGAGAGAGCTGTGCCAGGGTGAGGGTGGCCCCTGAGCTGGAGGGGTGCGTGCACAAATTCAGGCACCACTGAGTGCACTGACTTCAGCCTCAGCTCCCCAGAGAACACAGCTGGAGTTCAGCCCCCGATGACAGGGAGGGAAGAGTTGTTTGCCAGGAGCAAGAGCTCTGGAGCTGTGAGGCTGCTCCCTGCCATCCCCCGAGTCCCAGACGCACCCTATGCCTCAGTCTTTATGAGCTCATTGAGATCCCAGGCTGTAACCCAGGCACAAAAGGATTCAAAGTGTGTAGAAACGACACTGAAAAGGTTCCAGATGCAGGAACTGGGAGCAGCACCACAGGGTCAGCTGGCAGCAGACTCTGAATCCAGGGCCTCCAGAGCTAAGCAGGACAGACCAGGCAACCAGGGTCTGTTCCCAACTGCCCCCGAACACCGAGCAACCTTCCCCTGGCTCTCCAGAGAATGCACGATGTTATTAGAAAACATTTTCAGGGCGCAGGCAGGAGATGAGAAGATTCTCCAGAGCTGGAGCGCAGCGTTCTTTGATCCCACGTCATTCCTCGCTGCCACGTAACCCAGGGATGCTCCAGGCAAGGAGCTAAATCAAACGTTTCTGATCAAACGGAACATAAACCTTCCCCCTCCGTGCAATCGCACGCGGCTCTCTGCAGGGCTCTGTGCTGTGGTGTCTCCGTTCTGGGGAGGCACTTGTCAATGAAGCTTCCCGAGCACAAGCCTACGCAGCCACCCACCTGCAGATACCAGCGGACCTGACCGAACTGCAAATTAATCTCATGAAAAGAGCCATCAACAGCCCACCCACTGCCTTCACCCAGCCAGCAGCACAGGTGAGGAAACCCATTCAGCCCACAGAACCGGAGGCTCCACTGCCTTGGAAACATCCCCCTGCTCCCTGGGCCTTCTGCGAGATCACAGAGGATCCACTCCCTGAGCCTGTTGAGCGGCACAGGCACAGACAGACGGGGCGGCAAAGGGCTCTCCCTGGGAAGGGTACGAGGCTCCGCGTGCATCACATTCACCAGCACCGGAGAGCAAGGATGGGAAAGCCCTGCCTGCCCAAGTAAGGATGCTGACAGGTGAGGAGTGAAGAGCAGCCTGCTGGTAGCATTACCCAGCTAAGCAAAGCGAGCTTCTCAGAGCCCTTGGTGTGGTAATGCATCTCTGGATTTCTCCTGCACCCTACCATGGCTCCAGCTTCCAGCAGCACCCAGACACCAAGCGCAGGGGCTCGGTAATAAGTTTCACCAAAAAGGAACCCACAAGGGAAATGCCCTTGTGTTCACGTTTTACTTTCATTGTAAGGAAGCTTTAAAAACAGAAATAAACTCCGACTCTGCAGCAACCTGCAGGTGTAAGAGATCAAGAAAACCAAGGCTACCGAGACACGGCGGGCACTGACAACATCCTGCTTGGCTCACAGCACAGGGCTGGAAGAGAGCCCCCCAACGCTGCCTTTTCCATCCCTCCCAGGTCCTTGCGTAGCTCCTGTACGGAGGCTGCACTGCCTTTCTCACTCTTGATGAAAAGGCAGGTGATGCACACAGGAGCTGCGGAGTAAGCTCTGCATTTCTGCTCAGCAGCAGTTGCATTTTAGCTGCAGAGGTGATCAGCTGTGCTCCCGAACTGCTCTGAAACGCTGCAGATTCACCCTGAGAGGGTTCTTGCTACCCCAGAGGTTTCCCAGCTGGGCAGTGCTCTGAGCTTACACCTAGACACGGTGAAACCCCTGCACTTCAGCAGGCAGGAGGAGCTGCCCAGAGCAGAGCCTGTTTGTCACAACACATTTTCCTGCAGAGAGAGAAGTGTCTGAAGCGCGAACGTAGAAGCTGCCTCAGCACAAATCCCGGTGAAGGGAAACCTTCCAAGCACATTCCACATCCTCCTCTTGGTTGGAGCCAACACAACGCTCCCGCTAGCTGTGGGAACTGAAGATCCACCTGAGAAAGAGCAACCAACTCTAGACTTTCCCTAGGGGAACCCGCAAAGGCTCTTTCCCTGAGGCAGTGACTCTGGGGAGAACCATTTCCTCCTGTGCAAAGACGATGGAATTTGAGCGCAGACAGCGCCCAGGAAGAACCTGCTTTCCCTGAACAACGTTAGGTACCGGGCCAAGATGAAAACGAGTCAATGGGAGGAAGAGCCCAGCTGTGAAGAAGGGAACGCTGGCTTTGAGGACGGCGTGGACCAGCCAAGCTTCCCATGGTGTGTGAGCAGCCGCATGCCTTGTCACACAGAATTAAAGATGAGGTTGAAAATTCTATCGGAAAAAAGTTAATGACCAGCATTAAGGGGGGCAGCACCTGCTGGCTGCTGTACTGCTGGAGTGCATCCCGCTCCTGGCTCCACCAACTGATCGTTTAAGAGAAGAAGACTCGCAGTGTGCCTGACGGCCTCCCGGCACCGTTTGGCTTGGTGCGAGCAGAACACTTTGACTCCTCTGTGCAGGGCACAGGTGGCACACGTTTCTTCCATGTGCACATGACCACACAGCTCTCACTTCTACCTCAGGGTGGAAGGCGCTGGACAACCCCCAAAGAGCCAAGCGACTATAAACCCCTCTAAGAGACCGTTTGTGAGGACTTGAAGGAAAAACAAGCAAAGACAAACCCACAGCGCAGAGGACACGGTACAAATAAGGCTTTTCAAGCGTTGAACGAGCAATTTAAAAGCTGGAGTCCAATTAAAAGCATTTAGAGACTTTAAAAACTTTAAAACAAGTTTGCGTCAGATTTTTTAATTATACACCACTTTGCTCTCCTTGGCTCGAGCTGGCTTGCATCACGAAAACCCATTTCACTCTCCATCTCCTGCATTAGCACAGGACTGCAACGTTCAGAGCTGGAAAACACTTCCCAATTTATTTCTGTATTTACACATTAACCCAGGAGAGCGTGTGCCAACGCTCTGAAACCAAACCTTACGCTACCTTGGCTCAAGGGTGCTCATTTAAGATAAAACTTCCAAAGACGGTGGCAGGTCCACGGCTGCGTGAAGCTGCTGCAGGCAGCACCAGGTACCACCTGCTCCGAGCCCACAGCCAGGAGCTGCCTGGGCCATTCTAGGACACAGCCCACTCCGTGCGTGGCTGTCCCTGCTCGACCACTGCCAGGCACCCTACACTCATGCTTTCTGGCCTCAACACTAACAAGTGTTAGGGCACCAGGCTCAGTAACCTTGGCTTTGGCCACAACTTCTCTCGTGAGCTTTAACCAAAGCTGCTCTCTGGCTCCTTCTACCCCCCAGCTGTGAGCTGGTGGGAGGCAGGGTAGCTGCCCTTCTGAAAACACTCTTCACTGCTGCGGTGCACAGGTGTTAAACCCTCAGCTCCTCGGTGAGAGCAGGCAGCTACAGGCAGCAGTCACGGTGCCACAGCAACGCAGGGTGCAGATCGGGCTGGAGAGGGATTGCTGGCTCCGCGTGGCTCCAGCAGCTCCACCGGCACCAGCCGTGCCCCCTCAGCACCAGCCCTGCTCGGGCGGGTGTGGGGCAGCTCATCCGCCAGCAGACCCCACGCTGCCCCAGCACCCAGCTGAGCGACAGTCAGGCAGGGACCCCCCCACCAACCCTCCCGGCCCCGGAGCCCAGAGCAGACACTGTGCCCGGGCCCGGGCCCGGGGAATCGCCCGCGATCACCCACAGGCAGCTCAGGACCCGCTCGCTCATCGCCGACTCCGCTCTTGCTCCTCCACAACTCTCAGCCGAGGAAAAGTTACTGGGAACCTCAAGCCGTGAGGGCCGCGGGCCCGCGGGGCAGCGCTGGCAGGGCAGGGCCCCCCGTTACTTGTGTCAGCCCCGGGCAGGCGGCGGGATCCCCCGGAGCAGCGCTGGGGCTGCGGCTCCCGCATCGCCCCCCCCGGCCCAGGCGGTTTCAGTCCCTCCGGGCCAGCTCTTGCCTGCGGAGATTAACCCGCTTCTCCCGCCAGACGGTTCCACCGCTCGTTACCGGCCCGAGGAGGCGCAGGGCGGCCCCGGAGCCCTCCCGGGGAACAGGACCCCCCCGCTCCCGGACCCCCCTCACCTCCTTCTTCACGTTCCACAGCAGCTTC
>VZRI01004935.1:132154-144403 GCA_013397515.1 Upupa epops
CCGCGGCCCCAGGAGGGCCCCGAGCGCAGCGGCCCCTCCGGAGAAGGGGGGATCCTGCAGCTGCGGGGCCGACCTCGCTGCCGGAGCGGTTCTCTCCGCAGGCACGGTCCGTCCCCCCGCGCTCTCAGCCCAGGGGGTGCCCGGGCCGAGCAGGCTCCTCCAGCCAGCGCGAACGGCCCGCGGGCTGCAAAGGCAGGGGCGCAGGCGGAGCTCCGCGGGCAGAGGAGCACTGAGAGCGGGACAGAGCTCTGTCAGTGCACGCAGGGCAGGGAACAGGAGTAGAGTTGCTCAGGTTTTGCCAGCCTGAACCCTGTAACCCGGCCCTAGGAGCCCAAGTGCCACCACAGCCACTGAGCAGCTCTTCCTGAAGGGCTCCTGCATCACCACCTCCCTCAGACCTATCCGGCCTGAACAGAATCACCCAACTTCCAAAGGCACTGCCACAGCTGTGGCTGTTGCTCGATAGAAAACACAAAAGCTGTTTGCTGACGGAGTGTTTCTGTGGCTCGGGAGTCCTAAAGGGGGTCACAAACACAATGAACAGAGGAGTCAGGACGCTGGTGAGAACTGCCGATGGTAAAATACACCACTTTATTAAAAATTAGTGTTCTGTTTCCACGGAACGCGCCGATAAAAGAGCAAACACTCCAGTCAATAGCTAACACGGTTACCGCATGAAGTATTTTATCCGCAAGGCTGATCCCTAACAGTTGCACTTAAAAAGAAACCAAAGCCCGATGCTCTAAGGAAACAGCTGGATCACAAGGCCAGTTTCAACAGGAGCGGTAACACCTGCTACCCTCTGGATAGAAAACACTACAGAAATGCCAAGTCCTTTACTATTATTAAACAAATCAAGCTTCGCCGACCCTCTGAGGTAGGAGAGGGTCAAACCACCACTTCATTACAGATGAGGAACAATTACACACGCACAGGAGAAGCGACTCGCTGCGTGTCTCCGAGTCAGGGGCAAGGCTGCAAAGAGGGCTCGTGCCCACGCATCTCTTCAGTAAACCTCAGCCCTCCTCACGGGATGGATGGTGTGAAATGCGGCGCTACGATTCAATGCCATGGATTGTCAGAGGATCTAGTAGTGAGAGACACTGCTGGGCCAGACGCGTTCGCTTGAGGTCTCTCTCATCGCTACTTCCTAGAATGATTTGTCTGGAAATGAAGGAACCTTGAGTGAAGAATCTCATCTAAACCACAAGAGCACTGCCTGCTCCCAGCAGATGTGGCTTTCCAGCAACACCGTTGTGCCGGTCCCTCGAGTGTTCTCCGGGCTCGGTCAGTCAGTTTAGACCTTAACCGAGAAGTGCAGGAGATAAGGAGTCGGCGGAACAGAGCGTTATGACAGGACGAGCGTCTCCTGTTCCAAACCCTAAATGTCAAGGTGAAGGTTAAACGTTTCCTTCTGTCTTGGCATTTATCAAGCAGTTGGAGGCTGCTACCCCACACAACTCTCTCTTGACATTATTGGCTAATTAACACTGATCCCGAGAAGCTGTTTAACACAAGACACTCACTCGAGGCAGCGAGTCTCCTCCTCTGCAGACAGACCGAGGCTGGTTTGCAGCGTGAGAGGACCCCATTACGGAAACATGCCACCCCGCGTCACAGCCCTGGCATACAGACGACAGCTAACACCTTCCATTCATTCCCCTCTCTAACACCACACTGGAACGCACGGCATCGCTTGTAAATTTAGGAGTGAAGAGGACAGAAAGGTTTCCCCAAGCGCTCCGGCAGCCCGTGAGGATTCTCACAAGCCAGATGGCTCTCAGAACAGTTTCTTTCCAAGATTAATGTAATGTAAATGCAAATCAGATATTGATACTACTGGCTGGCTAGGGGAGACAGCAAAAAGATAACCAACTAAACCAAAACACAGGCTTTCCTCTCCCTCTCGCAGTGTAATAATTACAAGCATGAATGGGAGTAGGGAGTCCAACCAGGGAATGAAAGGCTCTGACTAGCATGCAGACCTGACGCTCATTCTCGCCCTCCTTCCCATCCCTGTGCTTCCCAGAGATGACATTTTTCTGCTCTAACTTCCTCAAGCACAGTTCTGCCAGGCTAGCAGACCCCTCATGCAATCTGTTCACAGGCACTATGGGAGTCACGGGAGAACAGCTACCTGCAAGGAAGGGAAGGGCCACACGTGAGTCCCGAACGGCAGTCTGATTTGAACAGGAGAAGTACAAGAGAATAAATTGAAGCTATTAAATGCAGCACAAAGCCCCTGCAGGCTGCGCTGGCAGCTTGGCAGCGCCCACCAGAGTGTAATTGAAATTGTAGCTGCAGAGGGAAAAAACCTCACCAAAAAAGTCCACGTCACGCGCCAGCAGAACTACGGAGCAAACCCCACTGCAGTCTTTGTCCCAGCTAACGCCAGCAGCTGTATTTGCACCGGCACAATAGAAATCCAGCTGGAAAACAACAACTCGGAGAGAGCAATGTCAAAAGAGAAGAGGTTATTAGGGTTTGACAGAGGCCTTTCACAAGGAGGCAGGTGCATGACTGCGGCGATGCTGCTTTGGGATGTGAGCGGAATGAAGCCGAAGGCTGCCACATGCAGAGGTCTGGCTGGGCAGCAAAGCCCTGCAAGTCTGCTGCCTTCCCTACCCAGCCTCAACCATTTCACTTGCAACGCCCTACTGCACGGAAATAATTCTCTGTTCCTTCCCCTGCTTCTATTACAACCAAACCTCTCCCATCTTAACTGCTCACTGCACTTATTCGGGACTACTCTCTTGTCAGGGTTTGTAGGCATTTGCTTTAAAACTCTGATGGATTTGGCACTGGTCAGAGCAGTGGAGACTCAACCGCCACGGAACCTGGAGCTGCCGTGTTCTTGTGCAGAGGGGAACACAGCAGCTCTGTGCCTGCTCCAGCGCTGACATCTACCTGCAGCTGCCAGCGAGCTGCCAAGTGAGAGCCTCGCAGGACAGTGCTAAAAAGAGTAGCTGCAACCTACAGCCGAGACAGGGCAGCAAGCATTTCACAAGGCAGCAGTGACTTTTCATACTCAACTTGGAATCATCTCCAGAGGCCCAATCTGTGGAGCAGTCAACCCCAACCTTCTCAAAGGCCCTCTGCAGATGGCACCCACCCGAGCACTTGGAGCAACAGTGATTATGTTTAAAACTTTGCAGGCTCCAAAGCCTCTTGCAGTTTCAGGCTGCAACAAGGTTTTGATGACTGCTCCTCTCTCTCTACTTTGACGCCTGTGCTCTAGCAGGGGCTTGCCCCCAGAGCCTGTGAACATTCTCTCACCTTAGCAGAAACACTCAGTCCATGCTCACCCAGTCACTGCAATTCATCCTCTGGTACTTTTGGGCCATGGGAGGAAACTGATGGAAAACTAATTCTGCAGCTGGCCTCTGCTGACAGCCAGGATTGTGAGCTCACAGACTGAACAGCAGCCACTCCACCACAACCTGTTCTTTCTTGAGAAAGTTCCTTCCTTCACCCTACCCACTCCTCCACCTTCCCAGACAAACCATCTGAATTCTCAAAGTTCTCTTCCCCGAAGGGAGGGCTTTTGATGGCTCTGTGGCAGAGCTCACCTTACAATTCACGAGTTCTAAAGACCACTACCTCGGCACACAAACCTCTGCACGCGTGCCAGAGGCAGGAGGTGTGAGAAAAGCCTGGTGCAGTGCACGCGAGTGCTGAAGAACCTCTTCTTCTGGGGTTACCAGACGTAGTGTTTGCTAAGGGGAGCTGTGTTCCAGTTCTCTCCTCCCCTCCTTCAGTAACTGGAAGTTCCACTACACAGCCCCCTGGAAGGGCAGGTGTCTGGAGGAAGCCAGCACACTGCCCCGCTCGGGGAAAGGGGCACTGCCCGCAGGCAGTACAGAAACCAGCAAGTCAGATGTGTAAGAGCAGCCAGACTGTTGGCATTAGTGTTCTGGATTGCGTCCCTCACGGCCAGGGGCCCGGTCTCTCAAGCACACAGTGCAAAACGAACACTCAGGTCTCCAAGCCCCTGGCCTCTCTAGTGTTGCTCTGTGCACGGGAGCGCCCGTTTGCTTCTCTAGGAGTCAAAAAGCCACATGAAGAGCAATCCACAGCGTCCAAGCAGTTCCTCCCTACTTCTTTATCTCCCTCCAGAATATCGATACAAGCTCTGACAGCAACCACTTCCTCCTCCACAGAGAGGCTAGTGGCCCAGCTGACGGTCATCGTAGGTGCTGTATCTCTTCACGTGGATTCGGCGCACTCGGTCACGAAGTTCAAAGCCCTCGTCATCCTCGCTGTGAGACGCCTGGCTACGGCTCCTGCTTGTGGCTTCCAGCAGAGAGTTATCGGGAACCCGCGGCGTTTCGTAGAGTAGGACGTTTAGTGTTTCCTCATAAATCCGTGCCTCAGGGAATTCCACCTGTGGAAAACAGCACACGTCCTTTCCTGGTCCAGACAGGGTACCGTGACCCCACACACACTCGTGAGTACGAGACGCTGCAGCCACAAACCGACAAACCACACAGAGGGAAGTAGCTCTAAAGCGGAAAGATGTGCAGAGCAGACCAATTCCCGGCGCAGGATGACTCCCCACACCAGCTCCCCTACCTTACCTCTTCTTTTGGGTGAAATACAGTATTTTTGATTACTGAGTGCTAACTGTGCTCACCCCACCTACCCCTCTGCAAGGCAGAGGCTAGCTCCTGAAGCCATGGAAGCTCTGCAGCCTTATGCTCACTGTCAGCAGGTTTTCATGAACATAACCCACCTCTTCTGGATGCACAGTGCTTGAGAGCAAGTCCTTAGGCAACCCCTGCAAAACCAGAGGTGGGAGGACTATGGGAAGAACTGCTGGAAGTGTTGGGGAATCAAGTTGTTTGGAATCTACACTCCCAAGGACCAGTTCTGCGCTCGGAGCACAACGCTAACAAAGCACTGTGTTTCTGAACAGTGTCTGAGCTCAGGTTTCTGTGTCATGAATTCCACCCCACCTGTTCCAGTTACTCGGGTCAGCACAGATCAGTTTCTGTCCTCTCCTTTCTGGCACGGATTCTCCATTTATACCCCCAGACACAAGCACTCAGCCCCAGGACACACGCTGACTACACCAGTGCAAGTGAAACACAGCACCAAGTAGCTGCAACGAAGTCAAGTCATGTAGGCACAACTGGGAGCGGAATCGGATCCTTACTTCATTTCATTAGAGAGCAATTCCAAGGCACCTACTTGCTTTAGGGACACAAAGTCCATCAGCTTTAAGAGACTAAGACACATGATTTCAGCATTCCTGGTCTCAATCTTCCCTTCACTCAAAGCTGCTGCCATTTCCAGTCTTCTCCTAAATGGTCCCTGCCCTGAACGCCTTTACCGAGGCACCAACTCATCCTGCAGCCCCTCCGCACTGAGCCAGCCAAGCAGTTCTGACGTCACACCATCAACTCCAGTCGGTATCCAGGAGCCTCGCTACCAAAGCGTTCCCAAGAAGAGATGGTGCCTGCCCCCAGCCATCTGGCCTGGGTTACACAAGGCCTCCATCCTTCTGCAGTGTACCACAGAACCACCGACTGGTTAGGGATGGGAAGGAACCTCGAAAGATCACCCAGTTCATTCCCTCTGCCAGAGCAGGATCCCCTAGATCAGGTCGCAGAGGAACAGTCCAGGAGGGTTCTAAACCATCAGCCTGAACCTGTTCTACAGCATGAGATGGACAGGCAGAAGCGCATTACCTTGGTCTGCTTCTTCTCTGTAGCGTACACTATGGAGGTGCAGCAGACTTCGGCGAGCTTCCGACCCTGCCCGTAGAAAGACCAGCAGCAGATTTCATCCCCTATAACATCCTTAATGAAAAGAACTCTGCCGTTGAAGCGGAGAGACAGCTTGTCAAACAGCTCTATGTTCTTCAGCAAGTTGTCATCGGAGGTACTGGAACACAGCAACAAAAGAGGGAACAGGGGCTTTGTGGGGTTTCAGCTGCCCATTGATACAGAACGTCTGTGCCTGTTCCACCCCAGCCTGAAGCACTGATGGAACTGCAGAATACAAATAAGCAGTGACTCACTGCCGTGCGCTGCCAAGAAAAGAGGGTAATAACCAATCTCAGATACAGATGAGATGCTCTGATCCCCACGAGCCAACCCAGCGGCCTTTAGAGGTCAAGTCAGATCATTAATGCCGGCAGCAGCGTTTCCCAAACCCTTGCATCCACTCGCCACAACTACCTCCTGCCTGACGCTCACGACAGCTCAATCGCTCGCGAACTGCGGTTCTCTTGAGCTTAGGAACAGCCAAGGGCAGAGGGTCCCCGCGTGCTACACAGGCAGCGACCACGGGCTCTGCTTTTCAGCAAGTGACACAGCGGGACTTCTGACCCAAGACCTTAACTACCAAACGCCTGAGAGCCAAGGCACTGCCAGCGAGGACAGGTGCCTGCCTGGGCTTCAGGAGAAACACTCGTCAGGGAAGCGTTTCTGTTCAGATCCGAATCAGAGGAGAATGAGGCGCAGCCAGACAACACCTTCAGCTCACAGGGACTGTTGGAAAAACCAGCCTGGGCTTCAGCCAGTGACCAGTCCCAGCCTCCATCAAGTGGCAGAGCGGGGAAAAGGACGTGGAAGCCTTATGTATGTTAGTGGACCACACTGACAACACAAGGGGGAAAGCTCCTCTTGTACTGCTGATTAGGAAGGACACAAGGAAAACGATCAGCGCTCGCTAGCAGCCAGCATGGAATTGAAATTTAAGCCAAGATGCCTCATCTAATCCCCAGCAAGGCCTGCGGATTCATGCGCTGGAATAATGAGAACCCTACAGCAGGGTATCCAGGATTCTGCTGCTCTCATTCCTAGTACATTTACATTGCCAGACCCACAGTGACTAATACTCTGTGCCTGCTTTAGCATCGCTGCCGTAAGCTGAAGGGTAACGCGGGGAGCATTCCAGCTGAAGGCTGAGGAGCAGGCTGCTCGTCAGCACTGCCGCAGGGAGCGTTTCCTGCCTCCCCGAATACGGTGATCGTTAGGATCCATCTGCCTGACAGACAGTCGGTTTGTCTACAGAAAAAAGCTTCCAAGATTGCATCTCTGCTGAAACCTTCACCCTGTTCAGTAAAAGCTCTGGGAAAATCCAGAGCCATTCTGACAGCATCAAAACAAAGGGATCCCGGTCGCTGCAGCGCAATTCTAAGCAGTTAATGTCACTTCACACAGAAGGAAAGGCAGCAGATTCTGACTGGGTTGTTCCCGAGCAGTTACCTTTCTCTGTAACCAGAGGATTAAGGATTCACACAGGGGCACTGGAACATCAGCAATGCCTGCGGGCCGGCATACGGGCGTGCTGGTTCGCAGAGACTCACAGGCGAGGTTCAGCTGACAAGGCAGGGACTGTGGTTGCGTTAGCTTTGCACTGACAAGCTGAGCTCTGGCTAGCAGCTTGTGCTGCTTACCCCCGTTACAACCAGTTCCAGCCAACACTAATGGCCTCGTCCTTCCAATCGCTTGTCCCTCGTTCATGTCTCTCACACCACTGAGCTGTGCGCTGGTCTGTAACAGGCACGGTCTGTCGTGCTCCGCCACCAGGTGGATTCACAGCAGGCCAAACCAACTGCACACAACCCAGAGCAGAGCTTCCTACAGCCAAAGGGAACTCTCCCATTACAGTGGGAACAAACAAGTGACATACCTGGTGTAGGAGTACTTGTTGTTGCTTCTATTGTAAAGCAGCTTAACAACGGGCTATGGGGAGAGAAAGGGAAAAGAGCAGGTGAGCTGTGTTTAAAGACACGTGGGAACGGTGCCGATTCCCGTGGGGGGTGTGGAACAGCCGTTACTTTCATGGATGATTCTATCAGCCTCTCCTCTTCTTTCGGAGACGTGATAATAGGGATGCTGCAGACCGGCTCGTACAATTCTTTCTTGTCCTGGTTTAAAGAAAGAAGAGAGAGGAAAGACACTCAGAGAAATGCTACAGCCAGCATCTGCTGCTGCTGTCCTCTCCGACCCCTCCAGCCATGTTCCCAAAGCCTGTGATGCAAAGCAAAAGCTCCGTGTTGCCATAGGAACCTCCTCATTCCCTTGTGATCAGCTGAGAGATCTCTGGTCCCCAGAGGCAGCAGGAAGCCAAACACAGGGATGCAGCCAGAACCCTGCACTCAGTGTTTGATTTCAGTGGGGCCATTACCCTACAGGGTTCTGAAAAAGCGGATGGTGAGAGTTTGCACCAGTGTGAGCCAACTGGAAGCACGGCACTGCGCAAGGACATCAGTGCTGTGAAGGAACGCCTGGCAAGAACAGCCCGTCCCCAAACAGAGTTCAGGCCCTGCGATACAGAAGCAGCCATCAGGACGACAGCACAGCCTGTGGCTCTCCACTCCTCATGGGTGCCAGCTGGAACTGAGGAGGTTCCACATCAATCTCAGCAGGACCTTCTTCCCAGGGAGGGTCCCAGGGCACTAGAACAGGTGGCCCAGGGGGGCTGTGGAGTCTCCTCCAAAGGGAAGTGCTTTACCCACCGTCACACAGACACCTCCACTGAAGAGCTATAAAACCGAACCAGGGGATGAGCTCTCTCATCTCTCCCTCGGCCCAGGGACCAGCTCTTTCTCCTTACAAAGAGGCAGCTCCCTTTACAGTGCCACCACCTCGCTAACACAAAATGCCTCTGGCCTGGAGGCTGTTCTGTGACAGCACAGGCCTGAAAATATCCCCAGGGAGATCAGGAACTACACTCTCCTGTCCCAAGCACCACAGAACCCCCGGCCTGTGCAGGGAGCTGGGAGCACTATGGCCTCCATACACACGCTGGCTAAGCTCCGACGTCTCAGCCGATGGCCAAGTCGTTTGCCACCCAGGCTCTCCCACACCTCCAAGGCCACGCAATGCTTTCTCAAGTTTCCTTCACAGAATGCCCGAAGCGAACACCCTCACCAGCCTCTGGTGCTTCTCACCTGCAGCGCGGCTTGGCACATGTCCACCAGGCCCTGAATGAGATAGTACTTGGCTTCTGCCATCAGCTCTTTGATCTCCTGTCTGTGTTTGGGGAGCGCAATGGTGTCGTCTCGCAGGTAGTTGAGAATGGCCCCAAAGTGCTTCCCGCAGCGGTCTATAAGGATCCAGCCTGAAAAGAAACCGCCACATCATTTCGATCGCCTCAACACTCCAGGGCGACACCAAGCTCCTGGGAGAGGGTAACAAAGCCTACAGTTTCCTGAAGCAGCACCTCGTGCTCTTCCCCTGAGCCTGGGTCAGGCTTTGAGCAAACGGCTGCTGGTTACGGAGCAGTGGAGCCTCTCCTCTGGTAGCTCCCGCGTGCTCTCACTACATTCCAGCAGTCCCTAAGAAAAGCCAGAAGTGCTGGGTTTCCTCTCTCCCAAGGCACTCGGACTGCTGCAGGAACCTGCCCGCTCTGTACTGAGTGATGGGTCAGCACGGTGCTGGCCAGAGCTGTTACCTGTGCTCTGCCTCTTCTGACCGAGGTTCCCGTTAGAGGAACGGGCATTTCCACTGCTGCAGGAGTCTGACTGACACCTGAGGGGCTGACTGTCCAAGCCAGTCAGGCCTTTAAAAAACGAGAGGCAACCTAAACACTTCCTGTGGGGAAGATTCCTTCTGTTCAGAGGTTTGTTCTGCTGGCAGCGAAACGGGGGAGTGCTGTGTCTGTCTGGGACTCAGAGTAACACCCGCTGCTCCCTCGTGACAAGGGAGCCAAGGAAAGGCTAGAGGAGAGAAGTCACCAGCAGATTCGGGGTAACACTGGGGCCCAGAGAGAAGGTTCTGGCAGTTCCCAACCACACCTTCTGCTGCTGTTCGGTGTTAACGAGAGGAGTTCCCCACGTAACCAGCCAGACTGGCCCAGAAAACCCAGGACGGGAAAAAAAGCTGTTCTGGTCTCTGAACGGGAGCAAAGAAGAGAAGAGAGAGCGCAGGAGAGAGCGGAAAAGGGATGGAGCACAGGAAACAGGATCCGACAGGCAGCTCTCACGTTAAAACATCCCTCAAGTCCCATTCCACAGGAAACAGGATGTGTGACTGGCTGCAAACAATGGCAACACAGGACGCAGCAGGCAGAACGTGCGCAGTGCCAACCCCGCTCCACCACCCCCTCCCGTAATGCGTGAGGAGCAGGCGGTGTTATTTTGGCTCTAGGTAAGCTACACGCTGCTGGGTTCTCCAGCTGCAGCTGACAGCGCACAGACCCTCTTCACGCTCCCGGCAGGGAGACAAAGAGGTTGTAACGCAGCAAGCAAAGCTACTGTGAGCTACAGCGATGACAAGCGCCTGTCCCTCCCCACAGGCACCGTGCACGATGCCACACCACGACGCCGTGAGCCAACCCACGGCCTGTCTGTTCAGCCTCGGGAACAACATCCACGCGCAGCCCCCCCACCGGACAGCGCAGCTCTCCTCCCGCCATCTAACTGCAGTCATTTCTGTAAAGCACAGGGGACCGCTGGCGCAAGGGGAGCCGGCTGCCTGTGCTCGGTGTGGTTTTTGGACCGTACCTTTCCCTACACCCCTAACTGGGACCCCAGCTCTTCCACACAATTCCCAACCACAGAAGACGTTCCCTCACCTTCCTTGTCTGTGAGCACTTCCATTCTGCCGCTGAACATGGCCTTGAGCATCGTGTCGTGGCGGGTCAGCACCTGCACGGTGGTGTAGTACAGCGAGCCCCCGACATTGAGCCGCACGTACTTGTTACCAAGGCTCCCCCCTTTGAAGCTGCACGTTTTGGGCTTGGGCCCCGCAGCGGGACAAAGGGCGGTGGTCAGACACGTGTCGCCCGACATCTCCTTCTGTAGGTAGATGACAACCCTGCAGAGCGTGGGCTTGATGGATTCCGCCGTGATTGGTGAAGAGTCACGAGTCACCAGGCGAGGAGGGCGAGGTGAGCGCGGTCATAACCCCGGAACCCTTTGGACAACAAGACACAGGTCATCACAGGAGCCTGGAACTGCTGCTTCCAACAGAGGGGAGACACTCTGAGCAGTTCCCAAGGACACGTCTCCACGTGTTCCACCAAACCCAGAGTTAGCTGGGCTTCACGCAGCGCACAGAGCACTGCAGTGGCAGCCCCGCACCATGTGTCAGCGACGCTCACTGACCGTCCCGAGGCTTCCTGTTATTGCCGCTTCAGCCAGCCCTACAAACAACAAATGCTGCTGCAGCCCACGTCTCAACGCCACCTGGCATCTGCTCCCGCTCAGCTTCCCAAAAGCCCACGGTTCTGTTTTTGAGCAGCGCTCTCTGCCCTCCCTTTGGCAGGGGCTGGGGCTGTTGTTGCTTTGCTTTTTAACTGCAGACGTTCGCAGATGACTTCAGATGCCTCCACAGCGAAAGGCCGGAACATGATGTTCCATTTCCTGGCAGCTCCTTTCATTCAAAACTCTTCCTCCGTCCTGGAACACCGAGCAGTCAGTGCAGTTTTGATTTAAAAACAGGAATCAGCACCATCCCCTGGCAAGAGCGGCCGGGCTCGGGAACGTTTGTCCCGACAAAGATCCCTCCGGACACGCGCTGCTCCCTTCTCCCCCTCTCACTGCACCGAGCTCACAACAAAGACACCAGTGAGACCGCCTGACCTGCAGATCTCAAGGGCTGTAACTGGACAAGTGCAAACACAAGCTCCTTACCCGTCCTTCTTCCAATAATTACTGCTCTTGGGCTTCTTTTGGTTTGTTTTTACAACTCTGTCACACTACAACCATCCCCTCCCTCTGTTCTGTGCTTACAGCACATGAGTAAGCTCTTACGGTCAATACCAACCTGCCAATTACATCGCTGCTCTTCCTACGCCCCCCTCTTCCTCCTGACCTACCTCTGCTTTCATCAGACAAACCCCACAACCAGAAAATTAGGTGGCAGCTACAGAGGGAACCTTAAAATCGCCAGAGATGTGAAGAACTGCTGAACCCGGCAACACCCGAGGCTGTGCTGCAGTTCCTGACTCAGTTACCCTGCCGAAGCCGACGCTACAGACAAGGTCTGCTCGGTAACAAGCAACACGACCCACCAGGACAACCCCAGTCCCAAAACCGCTCTGTGTGCCTTCAGGCTCCCGCCAGCTGCCATCGTTCTCCACTGCCAGCTGGTCCCCCAAAACCACGACAGCAAGGCTCAGCCTACACCCGGGCAGGGCAACCCGGCTGCGCCGTCAGGTCAGGCGGTCCATGAGCCAGTGCAAGCCAAGGCAACCAACCTGCTGCGCAGGGCCGGAGCAGCGACTCCTGAGTGGCAGCGGAGCAGCACAACCCGCCCCCGCGAGCTTCGGCCGCGCCGCTGCTCCCCAAAC
>VZRI01004937.1:0-20404 GCA_013397515.1 Upupa epops
GGAGCTGGCTGGACAGCTGCACCCAAGGAATTGTGAGCTCAGTGTCCAAATGGAGAAGTGTGAGGAGTGCTGTTCCTCAAGGGCCAGTACTCAGAGCAGTGCTGTTTAACATCTTTGTTGGTGACATGGGCNGACATGGGCAGTGGAATTGAATGTCCCCTCAGTCAATTTGCTGATGAAACTAAGTTATGGTAAAAACAACACACTGGAGGGAAGGAAAGCCATCTAGATGGACCTTGCCTGGCTCAAGAACTGGGCTCGTGCAAACTGCTTGAACTTCAACAAGGGCAAGTGCAACGGTCTGCACCTGGGTTGAGGCAACGTATGCACAAATACAGACTGGAAGGAGAAAGGATTGAGGACAGCCCTGAGGAGAAAGACTTGGGGGTGGAGCAGAAGTTTAACAGGAGCAGTCAGTGTGTGCTTGCAGCCCAGAAAGCCAACTGTGCCCTGGGCTACAGCAAAAGAAGTGACAGTCAGTCAAGGGATGGGATTCTCTCCCTCTATTCTGCACTGGTGAGATTCCACTTGGAGTACTGTGTCCAGTTCTGGAGTCCTCAGCATAAGAAGGACATAATGGTCCTGGAAGGTGTCCAGAGGAGNTGGACCTTGCCTGGCTCAAGAACTGGGCTCGTGCAAACTGCTTGAACTTCAACAAGGGCAAGTGCAACGGTCTGCACCTGGGTTGAGGCAACGTATGCACAAATACAGACTGGAAGGAGAAAGGATTGAGGACAGCCCTGAGGAGAAAGACTTGGGGGTGGAGCAGAAGTTTAACAGGAGCAGTCAGTGTGTGCTTGCAGCCCAGAAAGCCAACTGTGCCCTGGGCTACAGCAAAAGAAGTGACAGTCAGTCAAGGGATGGGATTCTCTCCCTCTATTCTGCACTGGTGAGATTCCACTTGGAGTACTGTGTCCAGTTCTGGAGTCCTCAGCATAAGAAGGACATAATGGTCCTGGAAGGTGTCCAGAGGAGAACAAGCTGGTGTTGTTCAGCCCGGAGAAGAGGAGGCTCCCAGGTGATGTTCTAGCAGCTTTTCATTGAAAGAGTGATCCAATTTTGGAATGGGCTGCCCACGGAGGTGGTCGAGTCACCATCCCTGGAGGTGTTCAAGGTTAGGCTGGATAAAGTGCTGAGTGGCGTGATCTAGATGTTAGATGTTTAGGGTTACTTGGTAGGTGTTAGGTTGGACTGGCTGACCTTTAAGGTCTTTTCCAAACTTATCATTACTGTGATACTGTGATACACTGTTTATTAAACAGAAAAAATAAAATTCAGGTATGAACAGAATGCAGGATATACTGTGAATTTTAAACTCCAGAAAGAAAAGATTTGGAATGGAAAAAAAAAAAAAAAGAGTTTTCTTCCTCAAAACTAGTCTCTGGAATGTAAATTGGCATACAGATGTTATGTTGAAAATATTTTCTATACCAAAGTTATCACTTCACCGACTATAAAAGGATGCAACAATTTTAATGAAATCAAAATTCTGCAACAATTTTAATGAAATTATTACGTTATTTCTTAGCTACTGTCTTTTCAGTGTCAGTACTATGAGTTACTCATTTCAGTTTCTTTGTGTTTCCTCCCAGAACAAGACTCGCAAACATGTGACATTTAAGTTGTGAATCTCATCACTGTTTTCATGTGAGGAGAGAGTTACTTGATGATGTTATAACATAGATGTGTTTGCCAAAAGCTTTTCATGTTATAAATAGTAAGTACCAAGACATCTTGTACAAAAATGTTATGTGGATAGAGTACATGCAGATAAATAGGGACTTTGCTGAGGAGTGACCTGGCAAATATAATATACTGTGGTAAGACACGTCCTGCATGGCCTCATGTTCCATTTATTTGAGGATGATTTGTAACAGTCACCTCATAGGACACATGCACTCCAGCAGCAGAAACATCTGATAAGCAAAAGATAAACTTGGAAATCAACAAAGAGGAGACTTTTTTCTTCCAAGAAAACTAACCTACCTGATGGAAACACAATAAAGCACTTTATGAGAGTAATTAGTGAAGTAAATGAAGCACACTCAAAAGTATGATCCTGTCTCACCTACAGTAACTAAAAAAGTAAAGCATCTTATCTTTCCCTTATGAACACACTACATGCATATTTTTATTAGCTCATCTGCAATAGCAAGGCTCTAATAATCAGTGGAGAAGCAATTCATCACTATGTATAGTAAGAGCAGTTGCTGCTCAGGAGCTCAGTCTTTGCTGAATTTCCACCATCACTATTCTTGCAGCTGTGGTACAAGTGTAAAAATAAAATTAAACTCCCGCTATTTTCTTGCACCTCTCTATTCCTGTAGGCTCTGTCAGGTCTGCAAGGGGATTTGGTGTCCAGCAAACCATTTACTGGAGAAGTACCATCATGTTTGGCTTTGGTAGTTGTGTATCACAAGCCCTTCCAGTGGACTCAACTTTCAAAAGACTATGCTACAGACAAAAAGCCATTGCAGAGACATGAGACTGGTCCCAAATTAACCTGAATTTTTATGGTGGGTTAGTTTTACCCCTAAGGGTTAAGCTCCTGAGATATTTCTGACAGATTATATATGTTTCAGTTGCCATGCTTGTCTGAAAGCAGATGGCGCATGAAGACTTTGGTTGCTCCTGCAGGTTGCTTCAGTGATCAGACAATAACCAGTCCACAACCTCAGTTCACCAGTGCTATAATAATAGCTGTGGACTTGAGCAAGCAAATACCCATAACTAACTGGGTTCTTTTTTGTCTGCTTTCTGAGCCCTGAGTGTTGACCTCAATTAGACCATTCTGACTAGATTATTTCCTCCCCACTAGACCAAAGTGTAACAATTACAATAAAATGAGGACAGGTTAATAACAGCTGAGTCACATCTACTCAAACCAAACAGCACACACATGCACACACAAAAAAGTAGTCTGAGAGGAACCCAGGTGTTGTAGGAAAAAAAGAAAGAGATGGAGTCTTGGGGGCTAATATCTAGTGGATACAGAAGCAAAGACTGAACAGAACACTAAGTTCAGAGGTGAATCAATGCTTCTACTCCCATGATATCATAGTTCTGAGGTCAGTGGAAAGAGTTAATTGTCTTTGAGGCTGAGTTAAAGCATTTAATTAAATTACTGAAGTTTAACTGTGTGAATACTTCTGAGAAGAAATGGAGGGAAGGGATCCAAGATTGTTTATATTATGACTGTGAGGCACTGAACAGCATTTTATCAGAGTTACATGACAATTTCATATTCTGCAAATGAAATAATGACAAGACTTTAGCAAAGGAAACGGCAACATAAGGAGTCCAGAGTCATGAGTCTGGCACTTCTACATTTGACCTTCTTGACGATTGAATTTGTTCTGTTTTCCCAATATGAAAGTGTCATGAAGATCTTAGCCTACAAAATTAAAGACAAATACAAGTAATCTAAGATGGCTTAGCTGTCATTCAGGTAGCATCTCGAGATGCTACAGGCCAGTGCAGCAGTGGTCCCATTTCAAGGAGAATTATTTCTCCTATGTTGACCATTGGTTCAGTGCTTCTCATTTCTCACTCTAATATCCTCTCTTTCATTTCTTCTGTCACACCTGACATTCACACCATGTCTGAAATCAGTAGAAAACTCTTGATCTCTTGTTTTTTTGGTGAGATGTTTGAGCTATAGAACCTGTATTCAGCCAAATGAATAACTAAGGTCATTAGCACCAGTACCTCTCTCTCTTGACTTCTATTTTTTTCACATTTTGCAGAGAGAGGAAAGTCTTATTTCCATGTTAACTTGAAGTTAAGTTTCTCATGTTTTGTAATTAACACCTAGAGTCCACATATTTTTGAAGCAAGGAGAAGAAAGTCCTGATGGCCGCAGTCTATTAACGGTCTATTAACGGTCTCTCAGAAAACTTTGCTCTCAGCTTACTTGCTTTTAATTGAGAACTTACGTACAATGAAGCTGTTGTTGAGGACTGAGTATTGCTGCATTAACACAGATCACTTTGCCTGCTTTTCATATACATCAGTAAATGGTGAAAGATCAAATATCACACAGATCTGAATTGATTCCAAAGACTCATAGAATCATAACAACTGACAAGGACCTCCACCATCATCAAGTCCAGCCCTTATCCCACCATCTCCCTAACCACGGCCTGAAGTGCTCCAGCTACTCGGTTTTTAAGCACCTCCAGGGATGATGACTCCACCATCTCCCTAGGCAGCCTGTTCCAGCACCCAACCACTGACTTAATGAAGAACTTCTTCCTAAGATACAGTCTAAACCTCCCCTGACACAACCCGAGGACATTTTCTCTCACTACAACTTCCTTTTAGGTAGCTGTAGAACAACCTCATATTCACCACTTCAGGTTCAAGATAGTGTATTAAACTATTGCTTCTGAGGGGTAGCCTCAACAGCAAACAGAAGTACAGCTTGAATGGCAAGTGGTAAACAAGATTTGAGACAGAGGTTAAATGCAGTGTTTGCAAATAAAGTGCAAACTCAGGCAGCTGACTCGAATGTGTGCAGATAAGGTGCTAATTGAATATGGAATATGAAAGCTCTGCACTGAAAGCTCAGAACTCTGGACAGGGTATAATTGCATTTTAAATAGATAACAAGAAAGTACAAGGGGAAAAAAAAGTAAAAGAAAACTGAGGTTATTAATTCCGTCTCACATAATTAAATGGAAAAACTGAACTGGTAGAAATCCAGGGTGTTACACAACAGTTATTAGAAGTTTAAATTAAAGCATAATGTTTTTTTTCTAATATTTCTCTGTATGTTCTACTTTATTTCACTGTTACCTAATATTCAGAGCTGACTCTGGACCAGTTGCAGAAAACAATTATCATTCATGGCTTTTCCATCACTAGTACTGCTTTTACTGTAAGTCAAAGCAAATTTACTTCTAACAGTAAATTACTATTAATGCTTACATCTTGATACAACTGCAAATTTCATCAACAGTTTAAAAATCCTTTTATAACTTCACTTGTAAAATCAAAAAATACGAAAAGAGACTTTAAAATATATGTTTCATAGACTGGCTCAGGTTGGAAAGGACCTCAGAGGTCATCCCTGATGAGCGGCAATGCCTCTTCACTAGACCTCTCGGCTCAAAGCCTTATTCAATCTGACCTTGATGAACATCTCCAGGGAGGGGGCATCCACAACTTCTCTGGGTAACCTATTCTACTGTCTCACCACCCTTGTACTAAAGAATTTCTTCTTAAGTTCCCATCTAAACCTCTTCTCCTTCAGTTTAAAGCCATTTCCTCTTGTCCTATCACTGGACACTCTTGTAAAGAGTCCCTCTCCAGTCTTCCTGAAGTTTCCCTTCAAATGTTGGAAGGCCACTGTAAGGTCATCCCTAAGCCTTCTCTTCTCTAGACTAAACAATCCCAGCTCCCTCAGCATGTCCTTGTAGCAGAATGTAGGGGCCTTACCACTTGCCACAGAAGCACAGAGTAAAAGTCTCAGCAGCATATTTACAGCTCTACTAGAAATTAGGAAATCTCATTCCCTGCTTCCAAAGAAAAAGCATCTACTAATGAACAACACTACTTTAGATTATGGTCTGATGGACAACAGAAAGATGTAATCATTGCAAGTTGATTACTGTCCAAGAATCTTTGATTTTGACTTCATTGCATTCAGTGTGCACAAGAGGAAAGGTTCAGGTAGTTATATGGCATTACTGTGTGAAGCGGGGGGTGGCACTGAGGCACTGAGGAACAAATCTGGTGAGAAATAAACCTCCTTCTCTCCAGCCAGTCCTCCAGAGATTAGAGGGGGCTAAGGGTAGTTGGTGTGGCACCAGCCTTCATGAGCAGCCATCAGATTGCACTAACAGTATTCATTTACTATAGGTCCAACACTGGTCACTCATGAATCAGCCCTTATGCCCTTATGCTGTTCATCTGGTCCTCCTTCTACAGAGCAGTTGGTTTCAGAAATAGCAGTTTCAATGTATCTGCTGTCACTCTGACACCTAGACACTCATAAACAGCCTTTATGCTGTAGGACTTGTTGGTGCTTATTTATACAAATTTATATACAGGTTCTTTGAGATTGCTAGGGATAAATTAACTTGCAGAAAGCACTATACACTAAACTTTAACAGATACAAACAGACAAATAAACATATGAAATAGATACAGACACACAGCAAATCAACTAAGGCACCTTTTCTTACCATCACAGAGCTGGGGTCTGGAGGGGAAGAGAGGAAAACCCATTGAGATGCCCTTTAGTGTGTTTTGGTGTCACATTCTTGTTTTTCTCATACTCTTTGTCCACTCCATCTCACTCCTCACCCTCCTTCATCTCACTCCTCCAATCCTCAAAAAGGAATGATGTTTTATTGTATTACTTGTGTATGAGGGAGACTATAGACAAAAAATTTCATTAGAGAAGATTTTGATGGATGATTTAGCTTCTAATTGGCTTATCACTGTCCAGGATTTGTATCCATCATTATTCCATGAAGAGAGATTAAGAGATTTCAGTCCATCCCTTTGTGTCAATACAGATCCTGGCTTGGGAGCCTTCATTTCCTCAGGCAGGGTCAGTCTTTAAACACAATTCAATGGATTCTTCTCTTTCAGTTGACTTGGCTGATGTTTTTCCTTCTTCTGCTCTGCTCCCCAATAGGCCTAGACCTCATGCTTTCAAATTTGAACATGTTTTGGTTTAAAAATTTGCCAATTTTTTAGGTGTTTGATTTTGCAAACTGGAGACAGTTCTCCCTCCAATCTCCTGTGTCAGGGACTTAGCCACAGAGGTGGACTGATGGACAGAAACTATATTGAGGTGCACCAGCTGGGAATTGAACCCAGGTCACAAGAATGGGAATCTTGCATGATACCACTACACCACTGGTGCTGCTCTTTCCCACTACCAAATTTATGTCCTGAGTTGCAGTTAAGGTCTATATTAGTTTTGGGTTGATGCCTACAATCCAAGCACACCAACCAGCTCTCACCAAGAATTCAACAGGCAATCAAGTAATTTTGCTAAGAAGAAAGAATTTATTCAACCCACCACAAATAAGAAAAGGAAAAACCTCTAAATAAGAAAAAAAAACCCAAAACAAAACAGAAAGAACAAAACAGAAATGGTATCACAATGCCATTACACACACTGAGGGAAGCAGGAGACAGCTAACATAGTGGTTTTGGGCTTCAGATGAGAGCCCTGGAAAACTCACATTCTAACCAGAGGGTGAATTCAACTATCTCCTCCATCCATAGAACTCAGAAGGGCTCCTAAGGCCCTCTTACATTGAGATGCTCATGGAGAAGTCCCTTTTCCCATCCTTTTGCAGACACTATCTTCTGCTGTATGTCTCAGACTTGCTTCTAACTCCTCTCATCTTGGGAGTTCTTTCCGCACAGCAGAACATCAATTAACTTCTCCCTTCTAGCCTTGAGGATTCTTCACAACATGACACAGCAGACCCTAGTCATGATCTTCAAGACCACAGCAGCATCTCAGATGCAGAAACACAATATACACTTCAGAATCTCAGTCTATTTCTGTTTGCCAAAGGCTTAAGAGATCAGTCTCACCTGCTCTTCTTAGCACAATACTTCTGGCCAAGCAGAAGAAACCTTCAGAAGTCCACCTCAGGACTTTTTCCTTTCTCTCTCTTATCAAAAGCCTCTCCCAGTTTCTCTATGGCAGAGGAGAGATACAGCATTGGAGTCAGCCCCATGGCCCTGGTCACGTGGGCCCATGCCCATGGTAAGAACAGAGAAACATGGCACTGGCCATGTAGGACCACTCCTGTTGTGGTAAACAGGGCATGGCTGCCATGGCTGAGAGGGCTCTGTAGGGCCTCTCTGCTCTTCCTTGTCCCAAGTGCCTACGGCTCCAAGGGAAGGAAAGTGTTAAGAGCTTACCGCCTTCCTGACATCTTCAAAAACAATCAAGTTACAAGAGGAGTGGTGGAGGGGCAGCAGCTGCATGCTTTAGTGCCTTGCTGCTGAGCAGAGCTGGGGTTGTAGCTTTTTGCAGCACTCAGGAGTCAGTCTGACTGTGTTTGAATCGTGCACCAGTCTTCCACTGGAGGGAGCAGGTTCAATGGTAACTCAGCAAACAATCACTCTGAGCAGTGGCTGCAATTCAAGGGCTCAGCTCACTCTGCTTTCCAGCCATCAGGGAAGGGGGGCTGTGGTTTCACCATGCCTGAAAGGGGCTGCAGCACTCCTACTGCCAAGAGACAGAACAAGAAGAGAAGTCTGGATATTCACTCCTTTTTATAGTCTCTGTACACCAATCAACCCCTGGGGCCAGGTCACTGCCACAGGGAACTGACGAGACAACTATTTCTAGTTTTAAAATAAAATTCACTTTTAGCATAAAAGCACAAAATCAAACGCCTGAAATTTTGGCAAATTTTCACATAACAGAAGAGGAAATGTAAAGATATTTTGGAGAAATGAAAAAATTTTAGAATTAAAACTTCAGAATTAAAGTTGTGAATGAAAATTAAGGGCTCTATATGATAAATTTATAAGACAGCCAAAAGCTGTGATTACACAACAAAAAAATGACAATATTGGATTTTGGCTACTAAGTGGAGATGTGTAATCAAATACAAAAATTCAAAAAAAAACCCCACAAGTTAATTCTTTTTGTGTGGGTAACTGACAAATTTAACACAAAACAGAGTGTTGCAAGAGTGTAAAGATGCAAGAAAAAAATCATATCTGCAAATTTACAAAAAACACATATACTGGGAACAAAGAGATTCTGTAAACATTAGTATTGGATTTGCAAAGAGTTGTGATAAATGTGTTAGTAGACAACCCAGAAACCACAAAAATTATGTATTTTCTCAGAAACAATAGGGACATTTTCATTGCATAAGCAAAATGAAGTTAATAAAGACTTCCCAGTCAATTAATAGATATTAAATAACTTTTCCCATTAAGTCTGAATAATTTTTACCCAAGAATCCTAAAAGGCTTGGCTGGGGAGAGCACCCATTGGCAATTTTTAATAAATCTTGAAGTAACAGGGAAATACCAGGAAACTGGGATAACATTGCTGTCCCAATATACAGGAAGGGTAACTGGTCTACCCAGGTAAGTTGAACCAGTGAGGAAAACCCGTGCTTCTTACTCGGATTAAAGATAATCAAAGGACAGAAAATGGGTGATTAAGGAACATTAATTATGTCAATCAGACCTAATTTATGATTCAAACTATTACCATTCATAGATTTATAGAATGGTTGAGATTGGAAGGGACAGGGACCTTCAAGATCATCTAGTTCCAACTCCCCTGCCATGAGCAGGGACACTCCCCCCTTTGGACAACCTCCCTTTCCTCCAGTCTAATCCTATTAAACCATGTAAAAGAAGAACTCTTAGCCTCTGTACCAACCAAAAGTGAGTGAATGGAAAATGGGTTTGGAACTGATGGGCAGTTCTCAAACCAGGAATATGAAAATGGGGATTTGCTGCAGGGGAAATGAGCACTGTGAGTACCTGCCAACATCTTCACTCAGAGTTTGACTGTAACCCTATAATTACTGGTGACATAATAAACGCCAATGGGGATAATGACAGTGGTTGCTTCACTTACTAAGTTCTGTCATTGCAATTTGGATGTATGAAACCTGCATGGTGAAAGCAAGTGGTGTCTTCCATATTCAGGACTGCACTCTGTTCAGTAGTGGCTGAGAAAAAGATCTGTGCCATATGGAGTTCCAGCATTGCTGTGACAAGAAAAGAGTGGTGCTACCCTGCATCATATGGGGTTGTCCTTGCTCTCTGTGATGCTAGAATAACCACTAAAATATGACATCTTTGGGATCCTTTTAAAGAAGTGGCTAAGTCAGAAAGGGAGTAGAAAAGACCCCTCAAAATCATTTATACTGAAGATTCATAGCCTTTCAAGTCTCTGGCTATTTAGTTATCAAAAGGTAGATTCAGGCTGTATTTGATTATGACATGCATGTACCTTCCTGGGGAAAAGGGCATTTTAATCCAACAGAGTAAAGCACAGGAGCTTGAGCCTGTGCTGTAGCTACACACAGGTACCAGTATAGTCGACTGCAGAAGTCCCTGAGCTCAGTGCAATAGAGGACAGAAGAAATGCAGCTGCCTGCGATGCTCAGAAGGCCAGACTGGTGTGATCTGATGAGTCATGCCAGCCTTAAGCTTGATGATTTTTGGGTCAATAATAGTGATCATACTCTTTAACTGTAATTGCAATGGCAAACACAATCACAGTAGCAACAGTAATATCTGTTTTGAATTCTATGTTGTGCCTAATATTTCAAAGATTAAATCCTAATTAAGAGAGACAGCACAGGAATGTCAGGGGTGGGGGGAAAAGTAAGGATTTAGGCCACAGAAATTCTCATTACTCATCCATGGCTCTAAAGAGATGGAGCTTCTGCTTCAGGACTGGGGTGAGATCCTCATCTCAGGCAGCTGATATAGTTCTTTTTTGTCACATAGCGTGTCATGCTGTCTTATAGTGTGGTGCTGGCCCCGTAAACCCTGGAAGAGATCCACGCCAGCACTTGAGACTGTTGTGCTGCTTCTGTTAGATGTCCAAATAAGCCATTTCTGTGGAGTCTCAGCACCTGCAAGCATTGTTAGATGGAGCCTCCTGCATCCTCAGAGGGGTGGGCAGAAGGGATTACTCAGAAATACAAGCCCATCACTTTCTGTCACTTGTGAAAAACTTAATTGATTGTGTCATTTTATCTTAAAAAAACCCAAGCAGCTTGTAAGACATCTGTGGTCAGGCACTACAGGAAGATCTCGAAAGATGCAAAGCACATTAGTTATAACCCTGAATACATCTTCTTGTTATCCACTTGTCACCTTCTGCCTAATTAACATCCACTGTCTATCGGTTTATAAATTTCTAAGTAAACTTCAATTCAAAATATCCTCAAAACAATCCAGAGGAGATTAACATCATAAATTTACAATAATTATGAATCTGAGAACCCTTCTCCTGTAGTTTCAAGAGCCAGGCACAGATATAAAATCATAGAATCATTAGGGATTGGAAGGGACCTCGAAAAATCATCTAGTCCAATCCCCCTGCCACAGCAGGATCACCTAGACCAATTCGCACAGGAACACATCCAGGAGGGTCTTGAATGTCTCCAGAGAAGGAGACTCCACAACTCCCCTGGGCAGCCTGTTCCAATGCTCCATTACCCTCACTGGGAAGTAGTTCCTTCTGATATTTATGTGGATCCTCCTCTGTTCCAGCATGTACCCATTGCCTCTTGTGCTATCGCTAAATGACCTTGAGAAGAGCCTGGCTCCATCCTCCTGGCACCCAACCCTCACATATTTATAGACATGAATGAGGTCACCCCTCAGCCTCCTCTTCTCTAAACTCAAGAGACCTAGATCTCTCAGCCTTTCCTCATAAGGGAGCTGTACTTATTTCATCATCTTTGTTGCTCTACTGTGGACACCCTCCAGCAGCTCTGTGTCCTTCTTGAACTGAGGGGCCCAAAACTGGACACAATATTCCACATAAATTAGTGCCTATGTGGCGAAACGTTATCCCAAGGCTGTGAAGTGGATGATGAATGAAAGTGAATAACACTTTCACTCCTCTGCTTCTGTGGAGAGCATTCTCTGGAGAGGGTGGGAGAGGGTCCATGTTCTGGTTACCCCTATAGCAGGTTTCTTCACTTTCTAACAGTGCTGCAGAAACCTCAAAACTTCCTTTAAAATATTATCAGTTCTTTGCTCATTTTGGAAGAACCAAGCTGCATATTTTTCAGATCATTCTGTAACTATTCTAAAAATGGAAACTTTTTACACATAGCTGCAGCACAACCCTGTAGATGTTGGCAATTCCAAAAATACAACCTTAGATGGTTGTATCTGCTATTTAAGGGTCTGAAAAGACTTTGCTGACAGCACCAAGCTGTGTGGTGCAGCAGACACACCAGAGGGTAGGGATGCCATCCAGAGGGACCTGGACAGGCTGTAGAGGTGGGCACAAGACAACCTCACGGGGTTTAACAAGACTAAGTGTAAGGTCCTGCATCTGGGGTGAGGCAATACTAAGCACAAATCCAGGCTGAGCAGAGACTGGCTGGAGAGTAGCCCTGAGGAGAGGGACTTGGGGGTGCTTGTGGAGGAAAAGCTCAACATGAGCCAGCAGTGTGCATTTGTGGCCCAGAGGGCAAACCGGACCCTGGGCTGCATCAGAAGAAGTGTGGCCAGCAGGCTGAGACCCTCTACTTCGCTCTAGTGAGACCCCACCTGGAGTACTGCATCCAGCTCTGGAGCCCCTATTACAAGAAGGATGTGAACATGCTGGAGAGAGTCCAGAGGAGGGCCACAAGCCCCTCCAGAGGGCTGCAGCACCTCTCCTATGAAGCCAGGCTGAGAGAAGTTGGGGCTGCTCAGTCTGGAGAAGAGGAGGCTCCGATGTGACCTTATTGTGGCCTTCCAGGATCTGAAGGGGGCTACAAAAAAGCTGGAGAGGGGTTTTACAGGCTCTCAGATAATGACAGGACTAGAGGGAGTGGAGCAAAGCTGTGGATGTGTAGGTTTAGACTTGATGTGAGGAGGAAGTTCATCACTGTGAGAGTGGTGAGAACCTGGATGGACTGGGTTGCATAGGGAGGAGGTTGGGGCCCCATCCCTGGAGGTGTTTAAGGTCAGGCTGGATGAGGCTCTGGCCAGCCTGCTCTAGGGTTGGGTGTCCCTGCCCATGGCAGGATGGTTGGAACTGGATGATCCTGTGGTCCCTTTCAACTCTGACCAATTCTGTAACTTCTTCACAGTGAGGGTGACGGGGCACAGTAGATGGCTGCCTGGGGAATTTGTGGAGTCTCCTTTCTGGAGATGTTTGAAACCCACCTGGATCTGACCTAGGTGATCCTGCTGTGGCAGGGGCTCAGGCTTCATGGTTTTTCCAGGTTGCTTCCAATCCCTAATGTTCTGTTCTGTGACTTGGTCTAGGTGTACTGCTATGGCAGGGGGATTGGACTAGACGATCTTTCAAGGTCCCTTCCAATGCCTGATGATTCTATGATTCTTTGTCTGTACTGTTATTTCTCCTTGCAAACATTTTTTCAGCTGAGATCTGGAAGAAGGAATCTTTTTAGTAGAAAATATTTTTTCCTGGTGACCTAGATAAACATTTTCATGGTTTGTTGAAACGTAATTATTTTAATTTCAACTTTGTGTGCTACACTTGAGGAAAAAACCCTTTACTGTTCTATAGTCTGTGTCTAAAAGGTGTGTAGATCTGGCTTTTAGGAGCATGGTTTTAGCAGTGAGCTTGGGGCAATTGGGACAAGGGGTTGGACTCAATGATCTTAAAGGTGTTTTTCAACCAAAATGATTATATGTTTCCATGATTCCTTGATTCTGTAATTCCATGATTGCAAATTCCAGGAAGCAAAACTGTGTTGAGTACTTTAATATTTTATTATATTCATTTGTAGGTTTTTTCCCCTCCACTGTTATTGCATAAACAGCTACATTTTTGAAATTGTTATTCGTGAAATGAAACTTCAGAGAGAAAAATAGATAAACTTATGGTGAAAACTAGCTTTCACCAGCTTCCAAAGCAAATTTTGAAACTTCTTCTCACATTAGTTTTGTAACATTGGCAATGCCATTGCTTCCAGAATTAGCTGCTGACAATGATCTGAATAGAATCACTGGACACCTAAAGTCAAGAAAGCGCAAAAAGTTTTTCAGAACTGGTCTTTAATAAGCAGCTATGCACTTACCTGCAAAAACATGGGATAAATCTTTAACTCTTTGAGGGCAGCAGGGATTGACTAATGGCCATTACTGCAAAATATAGCCAAGACCACAATTGCAAATGTCCTTTTCTCTTCAGCTTCCTCCCCCCCAGTTCTTCCGCTCAGAAAAAAAATGGCCCTGATATTGTGATATTTCTCCTGTGCTCTGCTCATCATTGTTCCAGACACGTGTAGAAATTCTCAGGGGATATTATGGGCAACGTAGTTCATTAATCTTCCAATTTGACATCTTTGTGCAACCTCACAATTACTCTGTAAAAGGTGGTTGCAAAAAATGGTTCTTTGAGACGACACATGGAGGACAGCAGCAACACCACCCACAGGAAGGCTGGAGAGACACTTCTCTCAAGGGGATCTAACAATGAGATAAGAGGTAATGGTTTGAAACTGAAGCACAGTATATTTAAACTAGATCTTAAGTTCTTCAATACATGTGGTGGAGAGACCCTGGAATCAATTGCCTGGAGATGCTGTGCGTGGCTGCCCCCTCCCTGGAGGTATTCAAGGCCAGATTGGATGAGGTCTTGAGCAACAAAGTCCAGTTGAGAGGCATCACTGGCCATGTCAGGGAGTTGGAGTAGATGATCTCTAAGATGATCTTACAGAGTGTCTATGATTCAAAGTTTTAGAAAACAGTGTGGGTGTACAGAGCAGGAAAACTGACTTGCAGTTGGAGAGCTGAGTGTGCATGTGAGTGACATTTTGTTATCAAGATGTTGACTGAGCACTGATGTTTTATAACAATGATGCTCACTTGATTGTGATGTACAAGAGTTGTGGCTTTCATGCCAGCTGATCAACAGAGACTTCCATCCCCATGTTTCTTGCAACTTTCACAATTTTCATGGTTGTGAATTTAATACTTTTACTTGAAGTATAACCTTCCACATCCTTCTTCAAGTACTGCAGCAACCAACACTTTTCTCTACCAACCACTAATTACCTCATGAAATAAAATACCCCAAATCAGTGTGGCTTTAATGAGGAAATAAGGAAACTCATGCATTTGAAAAATTGAGACTTACTGTGCCAACTCTCAGCGAACATCTTCTCTTACAGGTATTTGTAGGATTTTACACACTCGTTTGTAATTCAAAGAAATCATCCAATGTAAAGATACTTTTTTGTTTAAATATGCATCATGGTGATGACGTGTTATAGATGAGCTGATTCCACAGTGTGGCTTTCTTTCTGCACTGCCTAGTTTCTTACCATCTGTCTGCAGTAACTTATTGTTGCATGCACTTACCTGACATTGATATTGTACCTTTTGCCTCTACAAAGGCAAGGAAAAGCCCTAACAAACATGGGTCCCAGGTATTGCATGGTTTTATAGCTGATTTTGTTCCCCTCCCTGGGCTGGGGTAAGGTGCAGTGACTGAAAAAGACTTCAGTGGGAAGGCACAGGTATGTGCCAGTGGTTAATTAAATTAATATGGTTAATTTGAACTCATGGGTTTAACTCAGAGTTTCCTTACCTTTATGGATCAACAACGTAGCTATGTAAATGTGTTTTCATGTCTAAATTGAGGGCACAGATGTAATCCTTGACTATGTTACATAAACCCATACATTTTCAATCAGTAGAAATGCAAACCCATCTGTATGTTTTTAAAAAAACAATCCTAATAAGTCAGATTACTTTATCTGTGCCAAACACTCATTCCATATCTATAAAATATAGGATCTGAAAACAATCCTATTTAACTCTAGGGATGAAATACAAATGATAATTTTAAACTCTTAATCTTTTCAGGTTTTGGATAAATGTTGATCTGGCCACAGAACAAAAAGTTGTTGGGTATTATTTTCTTCTGTTCTTGCTTTATGCTTAATTGAGGGAATCCTTTGCCTAATTACTTTCTGAAGTAATGGATGCTGGGCATGTATACTATGGCATATTTTGTTAACATGTAATAGGAAATATACCAGCCCTCAAATATCACCTATTATAAGCTTTTAAAAAATTTATGAATGCTCCACAGTCTGGGAACAATATTTGTACCCATTGCAAAACTTTTCATTGCCAGTAAGAACGGAGCAAAAATAAACTTCACATCAAGAAAGGGCAAATCAAATGAAGAAAATCAAATTATTTGCAGGAACTCTATCTGCTAAATATTTTCTAACCACGCCAAGAAAGAAAAGCAGAAGGCATCCAACACACTGAATAGAAACAATAATGGTCAGTAGCATGTGTTGCATGTTATTTGAATAGAATGTAATTCATCACATCTGAAATAAAAGCTGTTTATTCTTGTGTTTCTCTGCCTGTTACAATCCTTACAATTTATCTGTGAATAAGTGAGAAACTGTACCACCATTAGCATATGAATGCTTGACACATCAAATTGGTTGTACAATAACAGAAGGACATTTGCTGTTGGTGTATGCACACAGACAAAGCAGCCATTTTGGGGGGAGGGGTGGGGATTGGTGTAGAAATAAAAAAATGAAGTGGTTTAGGTGTTTAACCCATTGTCTGGTTTCACACAGTGGCTTTGATGACAGCAGACTGACAGAGTTGCTGGAAATTCTTTAAATTAAAAAAATACTTTAAAAAGAAGAATGCAGGTTAAATGCTGGAACTAAGATCATATGTGATAAATTTGTTTTCATGTGGCAGCAGATAAGATGATATCAGAAATGCATGAAAACAGTCTGGAATAAGCGATTTTGTGTGTTTTTCACATGTGTACCCATGGCGGGAGAGTACAGAAATGTGGGGGTTGCACAAAAATAAACCACTGCCTACGTACAGTTTTATTTCATGGCAACGGGATCACGGGCCTTGGGTCAGATGTGTGAAACTATTTCTTAAAGAAGCTGCATACATAATTGAGGCCCTATGAAGGGTTCTCAGTTGAAGTTGCCAGGCTACATTCATCTGAAAAGCAGAGCCATTTGTTATCAAATTTGAATTAACTCTCTCAGCACTGGACGGATAGTCTGAAGAGTAGCTCTGCTGACTGTACTGGCTGCCTGAGGAAGGAGGAACTGTTCCTGCTCACCAACAGTTGTGTTATTTTGTGTTTACACCTGCAAATTCATACTCTTAAAAGGTTAACATCTGAGGGCTGTCTTTATACTTGGTTTGTCCTTTAGGAGCCACAATGGTTTATTTCTTCTATTATTTTCTACACACACACCCCCTTTTTTTTTAATTAATGATTTCAGGCTTAATTGTGGAAAAATTTAGAAACTGTATATTGTATGAAACCAGT
Organism: Upupa epops; assembly: GCA_013397515.1. NCBI lineage: Eukaryota > Metazoa > Chordata > Aves > Bucerotiformes > Upupidae > Upupa > Upupa epops. Next base: position 16,997 of record VZRI01004937.1, read on the forward strand.
ATATGCTGTTGTTTTTCTGCAAGTGCAGCATGACTGCCTATTCTCAGCTCCCATCACAGCATTCTTTTTGTTTTAATTTAAATTGGGATTAAGGAGTTCAAGCATATAGACTGACTCAAGACATTGGTATTTTTTCAATCCTATGTAACCTTCAACAGCTGAGTATGATAATGTAGCCTTTACTTACAGAATTACAAATTATGTGAAAGACTGTGTTAATTTTTATTAGTTTATTAATTCATTTTCTTGAGCATTCCTTGTGCTTTCCAAGCACAGGAAACATGTTCTTGCCCCTAGGAGTTCACACAACTGCTACAAATGACTTGATGTGTTCTTGATGATTCTGTCTCATAAGCATCAAAAGGCAACTGATAAAAGCAGGCACCTAAAATCACAAACATCCCTTCCCCACATTCATAGAATCATAGAATCATAGAATCATAGAATCATAGAATCATAGAATCATAGAATCATAGAATCATAGAATCATAGAATCATAGAATCATAGAATCATAGAATCATAGAATCATAGAATCATAGAATCATAGAATCATAGAATCATAGAATCATAGAATCATAGAATCATAGAATCATAGAATCATAGAATCATAGAATCATAGAATCATAGAATCATAGAATCATAGAATCATAGAATCATAGAATCATAGAATCATAGAATCATAGAATCATAGAATCATAGAATCATAGAATCATAGAATCATAGAATCATAGAATCATAGAATCATAGAATCATAGAATCATAGAATCATAGAATCATAGAATCATAGAATCATAGAATCATAGAATCATAGAATCATAGAATCATAGAATCATAGAATCATAGAATCATAGAATCATAGAATCATAGAATCATAGAATCATAGAATCATAGAATCATAGAATCATAGAATCATAGAATCATAGAATCATAGAATCATAGAATCATAGAATCATAGAATCATAGAATCATAGAATCATAGAATCATAGAATCATAGAATCATCTTTGTTGCTCTATGCTGGACACGCTCCAGCAGGTCTGTGCCTTTTTTGAACTGAGGGCCCCAAAACTGGACACAATACTCCAGATGCAGTCTCACCAGTGCAGAGTAGAGGGGGAGTAGAACCTCCCTTGATCTGCTAATCCACCTCCCTTCAGATCCTCCCCAGGATGCTGTTGGCCCTCTTGGCCACAAGAGCACATTGCTGGCTCATAGTCATCCTGCTGTCCACTAGGATCCCCAGGTCACTGTCTCCTACCCTGCTCCCCAACAGGTCAGTCCCCAACCTATCCTGGTCCCTGGGGTTGTTCTTCCCCATATGCGAGACTCTACACTGACCCTTGTTGTATTTCAGTACTCTGGTTTCACTGGCTTTGTGTTCTCCTAAGCTCAGTTTCAGTAAACACTGCAGCAGTCGAATGCCAATGGCAAAATATTTGTTAAAAGAAAAATTTCCTATCATGGTAAGAAGATTGCTTGCTGGAAACTTTTCTTTCTTGATGGAGATGTTGGACACTCCTGTGCTTAGCATGAACATACTTGTTCTTGAAGTGCTTTGTCCCAGACTCTTGAGGGTTGTTCTCTAACCCTCAGTAAAATCAATTACCTTTGAAGGTAGATTGTTTGTCAGATAAAGGGCAAAGTGATCACTTACAACTTCACAGTCTTAGCTCCAAAATGGAAGAACATATACAGCTGTTATGCCTCCTGCAGCTGAAGGTAACTGTTGAGTTCAATGTGTGTTTTGAATATTGGCAGTGAAATTACAGAGTAGGAAAATATCCAACCCAATACCTACTTCAAACCTACCTTGTAGTTTGTTCACAGAACTGATGTGAGATGAAAGAATGACTAAATATAGCCAATAAATTATTCATTATTAATTATTTGATCTGTCTAATCTTAAATTAGATTTGCCCAGGCTAATCAGTAAAGACATGTCAACAATTAAACTCAGCAGAACATCCCAGACGTATAATGTGGAAGTTTAAAACCAGGAAATAAAGATGTATCTACTTACCTTACATAAAAGACAATGATGTTATTTTTCATTAAATTCTCTCTCAAAGTTCTGTGGGGTTAGATCTTCTAGAGCTGCAGCTTTTTTTTACCCAATTGAAATCAACATTTCTATCTTCATTCCGCTAATAAATTGGAATCCCTAGCTAAGACTTCTGTTTTGAAGCTTAATACACTACACTAAATATAGGATTTTTAACTACCTGTGTTTTTCCTTCTTGAAATGTAAGCTTAGGGCATTAAATTTATATCCTGACATAAGATGCTCATTTGTTAGAATCAAGTTGAGCGTGTTGTGGCTGCTGACAGGTAAGACTGAATTTTTTACTTGCAGTGTCTAGGTTAAGAAAAGACTTTGTTTTAGTAATCATGACAAAAATACCACCAAACACCATGCTGTCACTTTAAACTGACTTTTCTGCATAAAAAAATCAATGAACTGTATTTTATTATTTGTGTATGTAAAGATGTAACTGGTTTGTGAGGTGACTACCCCAAGTTTCCTGATACCTTAGAGAATGATTCTCCAAGTCATGTACAAACGGCTTCTGAGAAAAAAAGAAAAAAGACAAAGTACATTAAAATGTGAAGAGAGTAAAGATACACAATCCAACATTTACCCTCTCATTTTTCTAAAGGAAAATAGATCACAGATGTGAGACCACACACAGCCTAGAATGTTGGTGTAAAACAACAAACCATTTGCTTATTTAAAGTGCTGTGTTGTTAATAATACTGCAGAGCTAGAAAACTCCTGCGCTTGTTGAGAACCTTGTTTATTTACCACTGGAAAAGATAGACCATCCTCATGTATCCATGACAACATGCTAAAGCAGGACGAGATCTTTTCTTGCTCCTGCAATGTAAGATTAAAAGAGGCTAAATCTTATTAAATAGCAAAAGCTTCTCACGAGATAAAACATAATGCTTATGGAAGCATATGGTAGTTGTTCACAGTAATATGTTTGTGCTATTGCAATCCTTTCATCAGGTTTCCCATTGATTGAAAATAGTCCTGAATGGTGAACATACCAGGAATAATGAAACTTTGCTATTTCTCCTGAAGTTTGTAATATGGAAAATTGATTCATAGAATCATAGAATGAGAATCACTAGAGATTGGAAGAGATCTGGAAAGATCATGCAGTCTAATGTGCCTGCCACAGCACGATCTCCCAGACCAGGTCCAGGTGGGTTTCAAATGTCTCCAGAAAAGGAGACTCCAAAAATTCCCCAGGCAGCCATCTACTGTGCCCCATCACCCTCCCTGGGAAGAAGTTATAGAATCAGTCAGGGTTGGAAGGGACCACAGGATCATCCACTTCCAATCCCCCTGCCATGGGGCTGAGCAGAGCCTCATCCAACCCAACCTTAAATACCTCCAGGGAC
>VZRI01004937.1:20909-42061 GCA_013397515.1 Upupa epops
CAGCAAACTTGCTGAGGGTGCACTCAATGCTTCTGCCCATGTCATTGACAAAGATGTTGAACAAGACTGGTCTCAGGACTGATCCCTGGGGACTCCACTTGTCACTGGCCTGGCTTGTCCACTTGGAGATGGACCCATTGACAGCTACTCTTTGGGTGCAGCCATCAAGCCAGTTCTTAACCCACCTAGTGGGTTAACCCATCAAAACCATGTTCCACCAGCTTGGAAACCAGAATATGGTGTGGGACAGTGTCAAAGGCTTTGTCGATGTAAATGACATCAGTCATTAATGTTGTGACCCATTCATGGAAGGCCACCAGGTTTGTCAGGCAGGATTTGCCCTTGGTGAAGCCATGCTGATTGTACCCAATTAGTTCGTTACTATTCTCCTGTATAAGTAGTGTTTGCAGGAGGATCTGCTCCGAGATCTTACCTGTCACAGAGGATTTTACAGCATCAACCCCAAATCTTTAAGAATATCCTTTTTAAAGGGCATTAAATTGTATCGTGTTGCAACTTATATCTTTCCTTGATAGGTGTTGCAGGTTATTTTTCATTCTCCTGCCAAACACTTTGATTAAGAAAGTTGTATGATCAGGTGGATTAGTAGTATAATTACCTATTTATATTTATAAATCCATGCATTCTCTCACTGCATTTGTGTTTGCTGTGTCATTGATACGTTAGACTGATACGATTGAGATGCAAATTATGTGTATGTGGTGGAATTTAGATATAAAAATTCAATTCTTTTTAAGCCATTGTTTTTTTACTGTTACTCTAGATTATGTTGCCGCTGCCTTGGCAAAGATTGAGCACTTCTAAGATTTAGAAAAGCACCTTAAAAAAGCTAACCCAAATTTAATCTGTGCAAACAAATCCGTGCAATAAAGAAAGAGTTTCTTATCTAGCAGTAGGCTCCAGCATAATATTTATCTTCCTCTAGCACCATCATAAATAACACAGTAGGCCAAATTCTAGCATTAATTTCTTAACATTCAGAGATGAAAATGACAAAAGAGTTTGATTTAATACATCAGATAACATCCAAGTGTATTTTATTTTGCATATATACACATCAGTGTTTAAGCCAATATCTAAAGTACAAGGCTAGTATGTTAACTGATCTCAGGTAATACGTTGTTCTGATCACAGCATGAAGTTTTATGTTTTAGTATTGTGTTATACAGATCTGTTGGTTGATTCACTCAAATTAGAGATGAAGCTCTGAAACAACTAGGAAGTGACATCATGTCCTTGCTGTACACCGAAATACAAAGATCAGGGTGTGGCAGCTCTGGAAATTATACAGGAATATATAGACTTGATACAGAAAATATCACTTGAACTACATGGAATAAGTTGTTCTGGGTGTTCAGAAAAACAGAAAGACAAATATTTTTTTTTTATTTTAAAGGATAATTGCAGAATCACTGAAATAAAAATAATAAGAAATAATAAGAAAAAATAAATAATTTCTCATTGTTTGTGGGGTTTTGTTGGGGCTTTTTCTTATTGTGGGTTTTTTTCTCATTTTTTACATAGCCTTCTCAACACAATGTAATCAGCCATCTCTGCTCAAACAAAACAACAGTTGCATCTGCAGGTACCTGCACCCAGCTAGAAGAGACACAGGGGCTTTGGTCTCCCATTAACTGGATTTGAATATACTTCAATGTGAGGAGGGACTGCTTAGCCACCTGTTGTTCAAGTGTGTGACTGTGCACACAGATAAACAAAACTGAATTGGGCAGGGGGTATATAATTGTCCTTACCACTGTCTGGGTTAGCATTCACTCAGTCTGTGAGGTCAGGATGAGCCTTGTGCTAATGGCACCTATCTAAGTGGCAATAATTTGCATTTTCAGTAGAGGAGAAAGTGGAAGATTGATCTCCTACAGACTGGATAAATGCTATTCTCAGACCAATTTAACTGTGTGGTATTGTCAGTGTCAGGAAAACAATATTTCAAGATTCTAGCTTTGATATGAATACTAAATTTCCTTCCAAATAATGGTGCTGAAAATTTTCTGTGCAGTATCTTTCTCCTTTTCAGGTCACACTTAGTAGACCGTCATTGTTCTATCTCCTTTCTAAATGTTTCTATGATGCTATTATGCAGAAATGTCAGAGAAAAATCCTAAAAACAAAGCAAAAATAAAACCATTGTCAAAACAGAAGTAGCTGTCTTCCCCTTAGCATGAGGAGAAAAAAATGAGACCAACCCCTTTGGACAGCATTTGTAAGTCTGGTATGAGCACAGAACTATTTCATACAATAGCATAAATTTCACAGACTAGTAGTGTTACTCATCATTCGTCACTGATGAACCAATATGAAGTGCTGTAAGAGCAACCTGCTAATACCCCTGGGATGTTTTCCTGCTTTATGCTGATTGATCAGAATTTAACCAATGGAAGATGTTAGGTATTTATTTGATTTTTACAGTTGAAGAGGGATGTGTGTATTTTGAGCACTGTAGGGAAGATGCTTTACCTATTGCCACTTAGAGGCAGGTAAGGAATAGTACAACCTGTGAGCAATCTGGCTAGGGACAATAATGGTCTGTGTTAGTGACCTCTTCACTAATGCTCCTTACAGTGTTCAGACAGTGCAAGATGCAGTTTAATCCTCTAAACACAAGTATTGTCTAGGATTTCCTGGCTTTGAATGGCAGAAATAATTTTAAACATTGAGACTGCTTCTGGAGTATTGTATCCAGTTCTGGGGCCCCATACGAGAGGAAGGACACAGAGCTGCTGGAGGGTGTCCAGCATAGAGCAACAAAGATGGTGAAGGAAGTAAACTAAAGCACCTCCTTTATGAGGAAAGGCTGAGAAAGCTGGGTCTCTTGAGCTTGGAGAAGAGGAGGCTGAGGAGTGACCTCCTCATTAGTGTCTACAAGTATGTGAGGGATGGGTGTCAGGAGGATGGATCCAGGCTCTTCTGAAGGTCATCTGGTGATAGGACAAGGAGCACTGGGTGCAAGCTGGAACAGAGGAGGTTCCATATAAATATGAGAAGTAACTTCTTCCAGTGAGGGTACCGGAGCACTGGAGCAAGCTGCCCAGGGGGGGTTATGGAGTCTCCCTCCATCTCTGGAGACATTCAAGACCCACCTGGATGTGTTTCTGTGCAACTTGGTCTGGGTGATCTTGCTGTGGCAGGGGAATTAGATTAAAGGATCTTTTGAGGTCCCTTCTGTTCCCTAATGATTCTAAGATTCCATGAAATGCCCAGGGTGATTTTTAATACCTGGAGGGTTTGCTCCCATGTATTTTTCCATCTAATCTAAGAAAATATATCTCCAGTGGATTTGGGATTTTGGTGAAATCCCTTCTGATTTTAAGATTACTGTGAGATTGAACAGAGGACAGCAGAAAGAGGTAGAGTCTGTAACCTAAACTGTCAGCAAGTTTCTAACATGTAGCTATGATATTGTTTTTCTTACCTTTGTTTTCAATTTAATAGGCAGCAGTGTGCCCAGGTGGCCAAGAAGGCCGACAGCATCCTGGCCTGCATCAGAAACAGTGTGGCCAGTAGGACTAGAGAGGTGAACATTTCTTTGTACACAGCACTAGCAATGCCCTATCTTGAGGACTGGGTTTAGTTTTGGGCACCACAGTACAAGAATGTTGAGCTGCAGGAGGGGGTCCAAAGAAGGGCAAGGAAGATGGTGAAGGGCCTGGAGGTCTGTTGAGGAGTGGCTGAGGTAACTGGGGTTGTTAATCTGGAGAAAAGAAGGCTGAGGTGAGATCTTATTGCTCTTTATGATTATTTGAAAGGAAAGTGTAGAGGTGTGGGACAGCCTCTTTTCCCAAGTCATTAGCAATAGAACAACATGAAATGCCCCCAAGCTGTGCTAGAGCAGGTTTAGGTTGGTCATCAGGAAAAAACTTCATCACTGACAGGCTGGTCAAACGTGAAACAGACTGAGAATATATTTATGCATCCTGAAATCAGATATCTTTAGTATGTTTGCACAGCAATAGTGAACAGCAGTTTATAAACATCTGTAAGTAGCAATAGACTGAAAGGCAGGCAGGAAATCCATGAAATATCTGGCAGCAAATTAAGGGAGAAGTACTTTATAAATTAAATTTGAAATATCTGTCTCAAAAATGGGTTCTTTTGAAAACAGAACATACTTGAACAAAAGATAACTTGATAAGGAATTTATAAGAAAAGGCAATACTGACTTTCATACGAAAGCCATCTTAGAATCAGAGAATCATGGAATTGTTTAGGTTGAAAAGACCTTAAAGATTATTGAGTCCAACCATTAACCCAACTGACTCAAGGCCACAGCTAAACCCTGTACCTAAGCTCCAGATCTCTATGACTTTGAAACATGTGCAGGGATGGCCATTCAACCCTCTCCCTGGGCAGCCTGTTCCTGACCTTTCTAGTGAAGGAGTTTTTCCTCATGTCCAACCTAAACTTCTCCTGGGGCAGCCTGAGGCCATTTCCTCTAGTCCTGTCACTTGTTCCTTGAGAAAAAAGCCAAACCCCGACCTCTCTACAATCTCCTTTCAGGTAATTGTAGTCCCTCTTTGGCCTCCTTTCCTACAGACTAAACAGTCCTACTTAGCACAGCTATATGTTTTCCACATGCAGGTATATGTTCCATATATGTAGTCCTCAAATTGGCACATATTTCCACCAAACTGGCATGTATTTTCACAAGTATGTGAAATTTCAAATTTCAATACAAATGCAAGAATTCTGCCCCTGTACTGGGCACTGGTGAGGCTTTCCCTCAAGTACTGAGGGTAGTTATGGGCTCTTCACTTCAAGAAAAATATTAGGTACTGGAGCAGGTCCAGAGGAGCAATGAGGCTGGGGAAGGAACTGGAGGGAAGGTCTGATGAGGAGAAGCTGAAGAAACTTAACGCAGAGAACAGGAGACTCAGGAAGGACCTTCTCCCTCTCTAAAACTACCTGAAGGGAATCTGTAGCAGGTGGGGATCAGGCTGTATTCCCAAGCAACCAGTGACCGGACAAGAAGGCAGGGCTTAAAGTTGTGACAGAAGAGTTTTAGGTTGGATGTTAGGAATCACTTCCTCAGGGAATGGGGGATCAGACAGTGGAATTGACTGTTCAGGGAGATGCTGGAGTCCCCATCCCTGGAGGTGTTTAAGAAAAGACTAGATGTGGCACTTAGTGCCATGGTCTAGCTTATTGTGGTGATGTTAGATCATAGGCTGGGCTGGATGATTGCAGAGGTCTTTTCCATCCTCAATAATTCTGTGATTGTGTAATGTGGAAAAGTTCAGCTGTTCTGTATGCAGAATATTGTAATATTTATTTGCATTATTTGAAGGTGATGTAGGGCAGTGGATGCAATAAAGATAAGGAAGTGGCTGATAAACCTTCAGTTTTGGTTAGTGATATGAAGAAAGTTTAGAAAATAGTAATTATAGAAAGAACCTGCATGGTCTACTCTTCTTTCTTCATTTTCTGCTGGTTTCTTCAGGATGTCAGCAACCAAAGTTGGATGAGCAAAAATACTTTATAAATGGTAGAATTTCTCACTCTCATCACTTGCATAGAGCGATTCAAATGCAAACTATTAACAAGGTTCAGTATAAGCTTTCATTATTTATTGCAAGATACAGTTAATTAAATAAATGTGATTACATTCTGTTAGGTTAATTGTTTTAAAAGACCTCAGCTGGTTGTATGTGTTCAAAAGGCAAGAGACAAACAAAAATCACTTACCAGAGTCCAGATGTCAGTGTAGTTGTTTGTAAGCACATCTGTGGCATTCACATAGCAAAAAAAAGCATCAAACAATTCTAAACTTTGGCTTATTTACAGAGCTGCAGAGCTAGAGCAAGTATAAAACATATTAGCAAAGAAATGCATAAAGCTATGATTATAATCTTAACTTTTTTTTGTGGGCTATCATTACTGAATCTGCTAGGCAGTCAGCAATCTCTTCAGATCTGGAAGCTGTCTAAAGGTGATTCTGTTGGCTCTGCTGCTGACATGGTTGACTAGAAACGTAAGTCACAAGAAGGTATCAAAAATTCAGTTGCCATTATTAGCTCTGGGCACAAACTAGACTGCTAGCAATAGGTAAAGTGCAAAAAGATTTATAGGTTCTATTTGACTCAGAAAAGCATACAAAATTGTAAGGGTAGATATCAGGATAGATTCATGAAAAGGCCAGTGAGTTGATGTGCAGGGGCCATGTCGTGGACACGCAGGGCACCTGAAAACCAACAAAGGTTGACTGAAGCAGTGGATTTCACTGGTAAATGTTCCAATGTGCTTGGCCAAAGCATATAAGAGTATTGAAAATTCTTTGTCATCACATGGATTCTACACCATGCTAATCTGATAGTTCTGAGGTCAAATATTACAGAGGACAATTATGGACAAACCTGGAAAGCAATAAATAGGGGTTGTTCCAATTAATTAAGCATGACTTAGAAAAGAAGGAGCTACCTCTAGAGTTCATACGAGTTGAAATCTTATGTTCTCACTCCTGGTAACATTATCTGTTTAACATTTTGCCAAAATCCCGCTCTATTTATGTAAAAGCTGATGGGTTTTGTTTAGAAAATGTTAGTACTTGCTGGAGGCAGATTTTAAATACCATGTAGTGGTTTCAGAACACCAAAATATGCACAGCCACACTGAGTTCCACTTTGTAATGCAAATAAAACCCTATGAAATTTGATTAAACAGGAATTTTCACATAAAAAAAACCCCAAAAGCCAGTTTTCAGTCTTTAAATAAATTTCATAAGGACACAATGCATCTGTATTTCAGTTCAGATTGCTGTTGTTAAAATGCTATTTATCCTTTTTCAAATGCTGAGTTGTAAGCAGTATGATATAAAAAAAGTTTATCTTAATATATTCCCAAAATTTCCACTGTGTTCCTGTTCTTTTTTTGAGTATGGGAAACAAAGCATTTCAGTAAGAAAAGCATTTCTGGAATTCATAATCATTTTTTTCTTTTTCAACCACTGTATGATAACATTTTTGCATGAAAAATTTCTAAATGCCTTGTTATATTTTTAATTTGGCTGATGGTGTTTAGAGAAGAATTCATTGCAACAGGATAAGAATATGACTCAGTTAATTAGGATATAGAAAATTTTAATTAATTTGCACGTTAATTTAATTACGTAATAGAGATCAGACAAAGAGTTTGAATTTAGTTGCCTAAAATTAGGCAGCTAAAACCATCTCACATAATTTATAACCACAATAGTTTGAAACGCGGCAATTTCCCCTTATTTCCATTGGATTTGTAGAACATGTTAATCAATTAGTATTGATGCTGTTTAAATGTGTGACCTACTTACTGTACCCTCATAAGAGTTTAGTCCTGACCTGTTCTTATGAGGCTGCATGTGTTCTTCAGCAGTTTAATTAGTGTGGACCTTGTCACCAATAAGCCAGCTCTACAGTGGTTAATTGCTTTATCTGGGTGTTTTCTGAACACTAGCCACAGCTGTATTATTTCACAATAGTAAGTCTAAAATAGAGTAAATTTTAAATGTTGCAGAATACATTCAACTCATTGTTAATTTCTAGAGTCAATGCATCACCTGTGGACTGAGACCCGGCATCATCCCAAGAAGCAGCTCACTGAAATGATTAATTATACCAGCACACAGCAACACTCAAAACCACTCCAGTTCTTGCAGCTGCGACTTGGTTCTTCAGAGTTTTCCTTGATTTACCTTCCTTTAACAGAAGGCTTCACAATTATGTGACATTAAGGCATTAATTGCATTAGTCTCAGAATAAATGCCAGAAAGAGACCTGGGAGTATTGATTGACAATTGACTAAATATGAGCTGGTATGTGCACAGGTGGCCAAGAAAGCTAGTGGCATCCTGGCTTGTATCAGAAATTATGTGGCCAGGAGCAGCAGGGAAGTGATTGTCCCCTTGTACTCTGCTCTGGTGAGACATCACTTCAAGCAATGTGTTCAGAGTTGGGTACCTCAATACAAGAAAGAGCAGGTCCAGAGGAGCAATAAGGCTGGTGAAGGGACTGGAGAAAAAACCTTGTGAGGAGTGGCTGAGAGAGCTGGAGCTGGTTAGTCTGAAGAAAAGGAAGCTGAGGACAGACTTTATTGTAGTGTACAGCTACCTGAAAGGAAGTTGTAGTGAGGAGGGGGTTGGTCTCTTCTCAGAAGGAACAAGTAATAGGGCAAGAGGAAATGATCTCAAGTTGCACCATGGGAAGTTTAGGTTGTACAAGAGGAAAAACTTCTTCATTAAATTGGTCATCAGGCCTCGGAACAGGCTACCCAGGGAGGGGGTTGAATCACCATCCCTAGATTTGTTTCCATGGACATCTGGAGCTTACAAACAGGGTTTAGCAGTGGATTGGAACAGCTGGATTGAAAGCCTTTCCAGCCCAGATGATTCTATTATTCCATTATCAGATTAAGAAAACATTGAAAAGTTATCTCTTAGGCTCACAGTTTGCAAGGTGTTGAGGTACCTTGACTGTCTTCATGACCTATACTGGGTATGTTTTCTTCTGCAGTGTCAGTCTGAACACTTCACTCTAAGATGCTGCACATTCAAGTAGTCCACACCCTACCTGGTGTTTTTCATAAACTGTATGTGTACATGATCAACACAAGCAGCTCACGTGATATCTCTATAAAGGCTAATATTTTGGTCTATATCTGCTCATGGAAGTAAATTACATCTACTTTGTTTTCTATACGGTGCTCTTAGATATAATTATCTCTTTTCATTTTTCATAGGAGAAATGGACTTTAGAATGGAGTCTCGACACTTGATGCACATTTGGCTGGAGGCCAAAGCGAATCAGAATAAACATCCAGAAGAAAATGCCAAATACAAGAAAATAACAGCAACTTAATATGATTTAATACTGATAAATAGGTTAAGGTCAATGGAAGCTATCTTTGATCTTTTCTTATTATAAATTAAAAATGATTTTATAATTCAATATAGTCGGTGCAGCTCCTTCCAGCTTGAGCTATCTGCCACAGCCTGGGTGGAAACACTGCTTTTTCTCCATGTCATGACATCCAAACTCTTGAGGAAGTCTCATGGCAAAGGACAGAAGGCAAAGATCTGTATCCTCTGTTCAAAAGCACATTCTTGCCGTTTTCTGAAAACTCTTTTGGAGCTCTTGCTGTAAATCCACAAAGCCAAAGACCTTTTGGGTCAAAGAATGCAAAGTCTGACCTTCCGATATTCTTAGCATAACTTGCTCTAGTATCAACACTATGAAAAATATTCAACTGTAAATGACCATATCTTCAAATAAACATTAACAAATCACTTATATTTAGTTACAGAATGATCCAAGAGAGAAAATTAGGCTTCATTAAGCCAATCTCATGTTTGGAATAAGGTGCCAGCAGTTACATGCACACATCTGCTGCCTGACCATATCGTTATCATCTTTATTGTCTCACATGAGCATAATTACTCTCTATGCAATGTATAAATTTACATACAAGCTGTAATGGTATTTTAACAACTTGTTAAGTGAACAATTGTTCACTGTACACAGGCTGCTTTAAATTACTTTATCAAGAATACCCAATATAGGGAGGGGAGCTCAAATTTTACTCAAGTCAGGTGTTAGACACTGAAAAATCAAAACAACTGTTTTCAGTTTACCATAGAATTAAACTAAATCAATCCTTAGCTGGTTTATGTTCTGTAGCAAGCAACGACATTGAGGCTGGACTGACTCCCTCACATTTGCAGGTACTAAGATTCATAAAATCTCAATGATGCGGTTGGAAGGGACCCCTGGAGATCATGTAGTCCAAGCCCCAGCTTCACTGATTGCCTCTTTTAGAGGAAAATCACCACAATTATTGTAATCCCTGGCATCTAAGTAAACTTTAAAGAGTTGTCTCAATGAAAAGTGTAAAAATTTAAGAACAATGAAAAGTGTAAAAATTTAAGAACTAAAAGTAAGTTAAAATCTGGATAAATCGAGAGCAGTTATGCAAACCAGTCATTCCAAAACCTAAATTTGCTGCTAATTAGCCTGAAGAGTACCTGGAGCAATGCAGCATATGAAGCAAGAGAAGCAATTCAGATGGGGCTACTGCAGGCCGATGTTTGTAGTCACAGTTTATTGAAATCAACAACCAGGTTTGACTGTGACATGTATAACTACGATGTCACACTATTCAAAGGCTTTATAAAAAGAGTACCACAATGCATAAAATGATGCTGTCACTCGTAGGTTGCAGGCATCTACAGCAGTGCAATACATGTCATCTCACTGAGACCGACTGGCCCACCAAGACAAATCTTACACCAACTACCTGCTGTCTATACTTCTCTGGAGAAGTGCAAAGATATAGAAAAGGTCATCCAGTTTTGGGGCTGTGCATGAAATTATTTTTCCACTTTTAAAGTAAAATAGCACCAGATGCTTAAGATGTGATCAAACTGCATCACAGATGTGTGAGGCAGGAAGGAAGAACATTTTTTCTACTGAAATCCAGTTAGCAGAGAAGTGGGGATCTTTGCTTGCAGATCTTAATGGGAAGTTAGAAAAAGTAAATTTTGGAACTATCAAAGTGGTGTGAAATGATGGAAAACCCTGACAATAAAAGTCCTGATTTCACTTTCACTACTTGGATTAGAGGAATGATCTTCTTGTCCCTTTTTCCTGTGGGACTGATGGGTGTGACGTACAATATTGGAAAAGACCAGCCCTGTGTTAGAAAGTACACAATGCATTTTGCAGAAGAACCCAGCTTTAACTGGACTTGAACCACAAATATTCCCTTCAACCTTCAATGGGCACGACTAGGTATGTCATTATAAGGTCCCACTAAGACTGAGGTACTCTGCTCCATGGAGCAGCCTCTGCAGAAAAGCGTCTCCTTAGGATTATGAGGTGTGCTGGCTGCATTCCTGGCCACTGCTGCCTCCTGTGAAAAGGTTCTCGGAAAGCTTGATTTGATGTACTTGTTCTGTGCTGAAGGTTGCATGATGTTCCACCATTGCGGTGAAAGAGGCCATTAGTTCTGCAAAATCTGCTGTATCATTTCACAGAGACATTGTCCATTGCTAGAATATATTTTAATTAAATTCATTTCTGAATAAAAAATTAACTGGTGATTTTAATAGATGATACCATGTTCAAAATTTGGTGTTCCGAATTCATATCTTCTTTTTATTAAAAAATAAAAGAATGAAATCTTAGTATCATTCCACCCTCTTTTGCATATCTTTCTGTTAACTATCTTTATAAATGACTACCTATGAAAATGTTAATGTGATTATTGTCACTCCAATCTTCAAAGAGGGCAACAAGGAGGACCCAGATAACTATAGACTGGTCAGCTTCATATCCATCCCAGGAAAGGTGATGGAACAATTTGTCCTGGATGCTGTCTCTAGGCTCATCAGGGACAAGAGGGCCATTAGGGACAGTCAGGATGGCTTCACCAAGAGGAAGTCATGCTTGACCAACCCGAAAGCCTTTTATGAGGCCATAACCAGGTGGATAGATGGCAGAGCAGTGGATGTGGTCTATCTTGACTTCAGTTAAGGCATTTGACACAGTCTCACATAGCATCCTGGTGGCCACACTGAGGCAGTGTGGGCTGGATGATTGGGTAGTGAGGTGGATTGTGAACTGGCTGCAGGATAGAAGCCAGAGTAGTGGTTAATGGAACAGAGTCTAGTGGGAGGCCTGTATCTGGTGGGGTTCCCCAAGGATCAGTGCTGAGACAAGTACTCCTCAATCTATTCATTAATGACTTGGATGAGGAATTAGGGTTCACTGTCAGCAAGTTTGCTGATGACACGAAGCTGGGTGGTGTCACCAACACCCCAGCAGACTGTGGGTCAGATGATCTTGAAAAGTGCCTGGCTCTATCCTCTGACACCCACCCCTCACATATTTGTAGACATGAATGAGGTCACCCCTCAGCCTCCTCTTCTCCAAGCTCAAGAGACCCAGCTCCCTCAGCCTTTACTCATCAGGGAGATGCTCTACTTCCTTCATCATCTTTGTGGCTCTACACTGGGCATAATACTCCAGCAACTCTGTGTCCTTCTTTAACTGAGGAGCTTGTAACTGGACACAATACTCCAGATGCGGTCTCACCACTGCAGAGTAGAGGGGGAGAAGAACCTCTCTCCATCTACTAACCATCCCCCTTCTGACCCCATCCAGGATGTTGTTGGCCCTCTTGACCACAAGACCACATTGCTGGCTCAAAGTTATCCTGCTGTCCATTAGGAACCCCAAGTCCCTTTCTCCTCCACTGCTCTCCAACAGGTCAGTCTCCAACCTATCCTGGTCCCTGGGGCTGTTCTTGTCCAGACACAAGTCTCTACACTGACCCTTGTACCTCATTAAATGTCTCTCTGCCCAGCTCTCTAGCCTGTCCAGGTCTCACTGAATGGCAGCACAGTCTGCTGGGGCACCAATGACACCACCCAGCTTTGTGTCATCAGCAAACTTGCAGACAGTGCACTCTAATCCCTCAGCTAAGTCATTAATGGATAGATTGAAGAGGACTGGTCTTCATGATGGAGTTCTTGAGCTTGGTAACTTCAATGCATTTTCTGGGCATGCATTAACCCCATGTAGGGTTGACTGGCTTCTTCAAGTTGGAGCAGGTCTACTGACTTGATGCAGTTACACTAAATGGAAGATGAAGAGTTTCAGAATATTCTCAACATGCACGTTCACCCATTACGCCAGATCTTTCATTATTTGCTTGCTTCCTGTCTTATTTTAAATAAATGATGGCATTTTACATCAACTTTCATGCAGGCCCATTCACTGTTCACCTATTATACCACGTGCTGAAAATGCAGTTCTTTTTACACTATGTTTCTATTAGTTTATTTTCCTGTTTCCCTGCTTTCAGCATCATGGGACCTAGTGAAAAAAGGAGTTAATTGTGGAGTTTTTAAATTCTAAGTATACATAAAATTCAGGAATAGGCTGATTAACAGTCAATCACATTTATGAAACTGAACAAGGAAAAGCCAGGATCAGTCTTTAAATCATGATTTTTCTATTATAGAATATGAATAAAAAATATGTAGAAAAATTGTCCATATGAAAATTGATTGTGTATATTTCTTACTTTAAAGGTTTCTTAGAAAACTGTCTTAATCTTCTCTAATAAATTTCTTCTTTTTTAAGTCTTGTGGTTCTCATGCTCAGCAATAACTTTATAGCTTTGTATTAAACTAAAGGTAAAAGTCAAAGAAAGAAACCATTAAAATGGTTACAACTCACTGGTATTTTAGTTCTACTTTATATTCATTTTATAAATGTAAATATCTTAAAAATATTTTCAGAAATTCCAAAGATCCTTTGAAGATAAAATCTTTACTGAAATTGCATAAAACAAAGATAATAAAACTGGGCTCTGTGTATGTGAGAGAGAGAGAAACACAGTCCCCAATCACCTTTCATGCTGTATCCTGCTAGTTATTCAGAACACCTTTTTTCACCAGATTTGATGTAATTAATGTTTATGTATTTCCCAGTATTCTAACAAAATAGACAGGTCATTGCTTAAACAAATCCCTTGGGTTTGACTCCTAATTAAAATCTTTAAATTCTTTTTAGTTCCTTTTTCTATGCTTTTCAGTAAGTTGAGCTCATGAAAAAGCTCCTCTTTTTGATCTTGATCTGTTTTAATCTGGGTATTATCATGATGGGTAAAGTCTACAGCTCTGTGCAGCACCATCCTGCATAGAAAAAGCCCACAGCTACCTAGTACAGATCTTTTAAACATTTGGGACCACAGAATTCATGACCACAACATGCTCATAATTGTTCATAGCCAATGAGGTTTTGAGACCTGTGAATTTATTTCTTCATATTGCACAACTGTTTGGGAAACAGGTCTCAAATTGTCATGGTGGCAATGGTAGGTAGGATGTGAGGTGGCTTTGGCATCACTTCTTCACAGCCAGGACAGAGCTAAGGTCTGCTCAGTGCCTATTGCAGGGACAAGTGAAAACTTCCAGTGGATTTCAGTCTTGACAACCTGCCAAGGTTTAAAAACCTGAACCAAATTAGCCAAATTAATTCAGCTAAAGTGCTACTGGGCCAAAATAAAAGCAGTACAGGGAGGGTTTGAAAAGAAACCACTTATGAATTTCAGGTGAAAAACAAAACTTGCTTCATTTGGGGGAAAAAAAAGCAACCAGACACTTAATTCAGCCTACATTACAAACCCACACAAAGAGATGTGGAGATTCATCACAATATTCTTACATAATTGAGCCAAAACCTCAATGTCCAAACTCTAAAAAGGGAAAAGAGAATTCCAGCTGTTCCTACATCTGTGGAACTTTGCTGCTTATGAAGTTCATACTCACGTCCCTCAGTGTCAGCAGGCATTTTAAACTCCAGCTGTGTGTTCCATGTGCTTCCACTCCAGTCCTCCATTTCCAAAATGCTGATTCCTACAGCCACCATTTCAGCAAATCATAAAATCCAGATGAAACCTTCCTTCCACTAATCCTTGCAGTACCATATTCTCTCTCTATTCACCGTTGTTTCCAGAGCAAGGTGGCTTCTGAGTCCAGGACTCAGTGCCATGTGCATCCTCTCTGAAACACAGATGAGAAGTGAAGAAGATGGAGTCAAAAGAGAAGAAGAAGGAGCCAGAAACTTGAAGCTAAAGCCCTAAACCCCTTGTACTGATGTGAACCTGTTCTGTTCACAGAAGACACATACATTATGATAGCAGTTTTGCCTTGCAGTTTTCAAGATAAACACTGCCAAAATTTCAAACAACCACACAGCTTTGCTCTGTTACCCTTTAATTCATGAGAGGAATTAACAGTTGTTGCACTGAGCAAGGTGCATTGAGCTGTAGGTCCAGACAAAACACAGCCCACAATCAGAGCAAAATCTGCCTGTGGACAGTCATCCTGCTCCCTATTTACTATTTTCCCTGACCTCAAGATATTCAATTTAATGCCAACACAGCACTAAGCAGGGAGTAAACTCTACTGGCTAAAGGGCTAGTGAATCCTGCTCCCACTTTAAAAATGAGAAAAGCTGTGACTGAACTGTGGCTGTAATACATCGTGCCTCTTGAGAGCATCTCTCACAGGAGATTTAATTGTGATAGTTGAGGGATAAGTACACATCACTGCAGATTTGTAGTGGATATTGCACAACAGAAACCAAAAGGGCAAAGACCTCGAAATTTGGACCTTAGGTGTATGCATACAGTAAAACTGTCTGAGGGCAAAAGTAGTTCTACTTTATTTAACGGAGCATCAAAATACAAATGTGTGGACCTACAACATGCATCCTACAAGACCAGCCTACTAGGAGGATGATGGCAATACCACCATTATTAAGATGCATGCAATCCAAACTTAATTCCATTTCAAGCCACTCTGATATGTGAGTCAGTCCAAACCTACTCATTAATCTTATTTTTGGTTTTGGTCTTTTTTTTATCCTTGTGCCTGTGGGTTGAAGAGTTAATAAAATTCTACTATTACAACAGGTCATTTCACAACAGCAACCTGAAGTGGGAAAAGGAACAAATGCCAAGGAGATGCTTAATGAGGTGGCATTCTGGATGTACTCTTTGAAGAACGTTTACAGAATTGTTTTATTACTTTAGAGCTCACAGGAAACAATAAGACCAAAAGAGCACTAGCATTGACTGTCACAGCTGCATTCAGCTAAAACACTGCCATTCCACTTGGAATAACAAATAAATCAGATGCTGATTGGACCTAATACTGTGGAAATGCTCCTTTGTATTTTGCGTAGCAAAATGACCAGAAAAAGTACACTTCAGCCTAAGCTTCAAGAAAGTAAGACTTAAATCCACTTATTTGTACTAAATTAATCTAGTCTTCATGGGTCTTAAAACTGGTGAATAAGTTGTATTTAAAAAGAACAGAACAGAAATGCAACTTAACCACATCTCACTCTGGTTACATCTTAGCATCTTTGTCTTCTGATAGCACTTGCAGAAGAGTGCACTTAGAAACTGTCAATATTACAAGTATTGATTTTATTTAGAGGAAACAGGCTGAGGTAAGTGGCCTGGCATAACAATGCGTAGCTACCACTCACGGACAATATTCACCTCACCTTCTAAATCTCAGCATGCAATGTAAGAAATCCAGTCTTTGACCTGATTATTTTAGGAAGTGTAAGAATTCTTGTAAATATTGACTTGTATCAGGTACAGTGTGACCAGCAGGACTAGGGATATCATTCTCCCCCATACTTGACATTGGTGAGACCTCCTTTCAAGTACTGGAGGCAGGCCTGGGCTCCTCACTTCAAGAAACAGATTGAGGGGCCAGAGTGGGTCCACAGGAGCAATGAAGCTGTGGAAGAGACTGGAGGGAAAGTCTGATGAGGAGAGGCTGAGAGAGATGGGGGGTGTTTAGCCTAGAGAAGAGGAGACTCCAAGGGAACCTTCTCCCTCTCTACAGCTCCTTGAAGGGAGATTGTAGTCAGCTAGAGGTCAGGCACTTCAGGCAACCAGTAACATGACAAATTACAAGGTCTGAAGCTGCACCAGGGGAGGGTTAGGTTGGATATTAGGAAGCAATACCTCAACCAAAGAATAGTCAGACACTGGAATGGACTGCCCAGGGGAGTGGAAGAGTCTCCATAGTGCTCTGGTCTGGCCCATGTGGATATGTTAGGCCATGGGCTGGGCTGAATGAGCTCATAGGTCTTTTTCAGCCTCAATAATTGTGTGATTCTGTGATTCTTGGACATCTAACCCTGCTAGGAGGAATGTAGTTTTGTGCCAGTCTTGTTGCCACCAGTGGGTACCAGTCAAATTGGATATCCTGAATAGTAGCAGAGAAAAAAGAGATGTAGACATTTGGTTTTTTTATTGCATATCTTCAACTCATAAAATTATTTAATTGGTTCTTGTCATTCCTCTTCATTTCCCATCATATTAATAAATAAAATAAATTATAAGCAGTTTTTTTCTCACCCTCCATAGATGTTCTGCCTTGAGCAAAACACAAACTCTGCAGGACAAGTTTTGGAGGAAGGCACTAGAGGGAAGAAAACAGAAACATGAGCAAACTTTAAAAAGGATTATTAAACAAATAGAATTTGTGATTTTATTTCATCCTTGGGTGTTTTTTAGGTACGTTTTGTTGTTGAGAGCTTAACAGATCTCTGCACAACTCTGCACAATTCAGTCTTGCATGGTGTCTGCAGTACTTTGAAGATTTTGCTGGAGAAATGGCAAATGTCAGTATTTAAACTGCTTAGGTGTTTACCAGTCCTTGTCCTCCCTGATTCCTCCAAGATCACAGATAAATTCTTTCAGGCAGCTGTCATGTGCCTCAAGGTGAATTTCATCAACTGTAAGTGACCTAAAAACAAGTAACTTAACCTAAATCCTCCCAGACCTGCATTTTCCTTTACACAAGCTGAAATTTTGCTCTTTCCACATAACAGCTGGCTTTGAAAATAGATTCCAGCCAAGTAACTACTGAAAATCAAAAGCAAATTAAGCTCTTCTGCTGGAGTGTCTTTAGTGTATCATGCTTTCCCCTGAGCAGTGAATCATCCCTTCAGTTTGTTTTCTGCATCACTACTCCTGTACTTACACAACAGTTTCCAGACACCTTTTATGTCCTTGGTGTCACTTGATATGGTTTTGTGCTTCAAGAACATGACAACAGCTTCCAGTGAATCAAATCCAAGGTCTGTCTGGCTTTTTATCCCATCCCAAACCAAAGCAAATAACAGACATGTAGGAAATCACATAGGAACTGAACAAGTGTTTATTCATTTCTTTACACAGATCATTAGGTGTTGAAAGACACCTCCAGGGGTCATCAAGTCCAACCTCCCTGCTCAAACAGGGTGATAAAATCTAAGACAGGTTACATAGAAACTCATCCAGAAAGGTCTTAAGTATCTCCAGAAAAGTAGACTCCACAACCTCCATGGGCAGCCCAGTAACCCTTACGGTAAAGAAATTTATTCTCATATTGAGATGGAATTTCTTGTGCTCCAACTTACACTCATTGCCCCTTGTCCTATCACAGGATACACATGAAAAGAGATTGTTTCTTTCTTCTTGGTTCTGTCTTCATGAATTTATATACAGTGATTGAGCAGGAGAGGAACATCCTGACTAAGAGGTTGCATCTTTTGATGGATTTGTTATTCTAAGTGAATTTCCCCATAATTTAAAGGTATTTTTAGCACACATTGCTCTCCTGAGTATAACATTCCATAGCCAAACTGCACACACAGAAATAACTTCTGTTGGTCTGCATTGAACCCACCACCGATGACCCTATTCAGTTAATTCCTAATCATTAATTAGTTTGTCTTTCTGGTCCTTGGTGCTCGCATGGTTTGTCAGTATGCACTTGTTTGTGATGTGTCAGCTTCTGTGCTTTCTTTATGTTTGTAGGCTTTCTTTATGCTTCTGTGTAGGAGAGCTTACTCAACTAAAGCTCCTTTTGGGAGCTGTGCAGAGGTTTGAGTTTGATGAGACAGCATCTTCTAACTGTTCTTCCTCCTCTCCCCAAACTCTGAGTAAAAAAGGAAAGTTGGGAAATTAACAGCTTTTGCAGCAATAATTCGTAACTGGAACAGTAACCTTAGTTTCTTCTCACAGTTACCTTTAATCTCACCTGTTTTGCAACAAAATGAGAGGTTTTTTTCTGTCCCCTTTCATTTTGTAAATCGATTCTGAAGACACAAGACATGAGAACAAAACTTCATGCAAGTGATCATGAACAGAGGAACCTGAATCAACTTAAAGATGCCATCTCAGGTTTTGGTACCAAGGAACCCAACACAGACTAATTTACCCAACAAAGAAAGAATTATTCCTTCTGTGAGTCCACGATGGCCCAGGAGGACATCTGTGAACAGCAAGCAAGGATCACTATTGTCCTGTAAATGATTCTCTAGCCTCATCAGAAATAAACAAGCAAATCCAAAAGCAGCATGCCTTTTCTTCGTTGATCCAACTCGTGTATTCTCCACATAAATAAGTATTTTCATTATTTATTCCAGCTGAGTGGGTTGCTTACCTGGCCACACACATGTCTTCAAGTGGATAAAAGCCACTTAAGCCTAAGCACAAAGGGAGAGTGAAGGAAATTCCAAGAATACTTAGTGGACAGAAGCTGTGCCTTTATCATTTTAAGGAGGAAAGTTATCTGCTTGAATTTGGATTATGCTCCAAACATCCCTGTGTGCTTTACTAATAAAATACACTAATGAACACTAATAACACACTAATAAATAAGGTACTAATAAAGGGCAAGTTTATAGACACATGCAAGCATGCCAGGGGAACTGTGTGCATATTTACATATGTGCTTATATCATATAAGCTTAAATTTTCATAAATGGAAATAAAAAAGCTATGTATCTGTTTTCAGTTGCAGAGCTGTTGCAATGCTCCATCATTTGCCCATGCAGTTGTTCAGACAGATAGAGTTTAGACTTTTACGCAGGGATTAATCACTAATAATTTGGGTTACCTAACAACTCTGCATTATTAGGTGAGGTGTCAGGAAATGCTTTCCCATGGTGTTCTGTTTTGAAAACTACCAAATTTTCAACTATTAGTTGTGTTTTTATGCCAAAAAAGCATTTTTTTTTGAAGCTGAAGGTAGTTTTCCTAACAGATCTCCTGCTAGGAGTCTGGACTCTACAGGTAATTGATGGACAGAGTCCATAAAGGGAAGGTACTTCCTGCTTCTCCGTTCTCTTTGTCATCTTCTGGCCATCTTTGTCCTTTGTCCTTTTACTGCTGGGACACATTTTGAGAGTCAGAGAGCTCCTCGAGGAGAGAGCTTCCCACCCCCTCACCCCCACCACCCCCAGGTAGGGTAGGGAGGGCAAGCAATGGCTCTCAATCCTCTGCCACTGAAGGGTAGAACACAAAAGAAGTTTAAACTTGATTGCACCTCTGTTGTGGGTGTAGCCACAGCATGGGCTCTTTTGCATGGGAACTTGAACTCAGGCCGAANCTCTTTTGCATGGGAGCTTGAACTCAGGCCGAAGAGGAAAGCCGTTCTCTGTACCTGCAAACCCCCTTCTGTGGGGGTGTACCTGCAGCCTTCCCTTCTTTTGTTGAAGGCTCAGATACAGAAAAGCCAGCATCAGCTCATTCCTGTCCTTGGCAGTGATCCACAGGAAGGGCAACTCCTCCAAACCCGCGCTACAATCTAAACACTTCTAGAAAGTGGGGTGTGAATGTGTGTGTGTGGTGGTTTTTGTGGTCATGAGTGTTGGTGTACCCTCTCTTGTCCCAGAGCTCTCATCTAAGGCCAAAACCCGATGTGTCTCCCATTTCTCTCAGAGTGTGTGTAAAGGCACTGTGATACAGTTTCTGTTTTGCCTTTTTGATTCTTTTACTTATTTGGGTTTTTTCCTTTTCTTCTGGTGATGGGTTCAATTATCTGTTGTCTTTCTAGCAAAGTTGCTGCACTGCCTGTGAGAGGTGGTTGTTGTGCTTGAATTACAGGCACCAACCCAAACCGATTTAGACCCTCTCCCTAAACCATTACACGTGAAAAGGGTCATGTAGCCTCAGAACAAGCTGCCCAGGGAGGGGGTTGAATCACCATTCCTGGGTGTGTTTAAATGTCTTGTAGATCTGGAGCTTAGGGACAGCATTCAGCCTTTGGATGGTTGGGTTAATAGTTGGACTTTATGACCTTAAAGTTCTTTCCAGTCTAAGTGATTCAAAATTCTATGACGAGTTACAGAGAAGCACTTCCAAAAATCAAAATTCACAAAGCTGTGATCATTTATCATCTGATTGCTACACAAGCACCACAGCAGCTTGTTTAAACGGGATATCTCACTTCAAGGCAAGGAGGAAGCACATGTACTTGCCAGCTCCTTGATTGCTATAACAAGTCTTAGGAAGATCTTCCAAACATGCAAGTAACTGGTCTGAAAAAAAATGAGAAAGCAGGGTAGTATCACTCGTGCTCTGGCAAAAACACACTAGAGAACTGAAGAATCCACACTGAGCTGCAATTCCAGCCTACCATAACTTGCACACACACAAAATGAATTTACAATATCTGTGTGCAGTACCAGCTCCCCTTTACCTGCATCTATTGCCATGACCATCTTCAGGCAAGAGCAAAGAGCTTTTCAGGTAAAAATATTAGATTTAATGGGTATAAATGC
>VZRI01004938.1:17048-33638 GCA_013397515.1 Upupa epops
GTCCCAGCTGCTTTGCGGGGACAGCTCAGCCCCGCACCCCCCCGCGTACCGCACACTGCCACGGCCGGGGAGCCGCGCGTTGCCCCGGGGTCAGGGAAAAGCGATCCGCGAGGTGCTGCGGCGGAGTGGTCGCGGGAGGAGAAGGAGCAAGCGAGGGGGAAGCTCCTGGCGAGCAGGGAGCGCTGCCTGCGAGCAGGGGCGGGGGGCATCGTGCAGCCCGCAGCGCTGGGGATGCTGCCTGCCAGCTCCTCCTCCTTTAAAATGAATATTGTAAAATAAAAGAGGACATCAACATTAAATATTAATAAATACATTAAATATTAATAAATGAATTAAATATTAATAGAAGTTTTAAATACGGAGGGCAGAACCCGAGGGTCCTTGAGGTCCCTGCCAAACCCCAGCCATTCAGTGATTCATTCTAAGGGAGCCTGCTGCAGCCTCCGGATGCTGCAGCTTCACCCCGAGAGCCCCGGCAGCAGCTCCTCAAACCAGCCCTGTGTCCCCCCCCAGAAGGAAGGCGGCAAGTGGCGCTCATCGCCCTGCAGGGCTCCCCGGGCTCAGCCGGGTCAAAGCCAAAGGGCAGGGGTCTCACGGGGAGGGCTGGGTGCAAGGGTGATCTCAGCGGTTGGATAGGAAACCTGGGGAGGTGGAAGCAGGGCCGGGCTGAGTGAACCCTGGTTCCCAGTCTGGCTTCACTCGGGGGAGCCACAGCTCTCCAGGGCCCAGGACTGAACCCATCGAGGGGAGGAGCTCCCTCTTTATTTATGAGCTAATTACCAGTATCGCTGCAGCCAGATAGCAGGGATGAGGTTTCCAGAGCAAGGGCAAAGGTCGGATCTGCTGGCTCATCCCATCCCAAGCCAAGCCCTCCTCAAGAAGCCGGGGAAACCCCGCCGTGACGTTTCACCTGCCTGGTGTCTCTCAGCAGATGGCAATGACATTCTAAGTGGTTTTCAAGTAGTGCCAAGGTTTTGATGAGTTTACACCGGCCAGAGGGGTTTGAGCTGCTTTAAGAGCCTGGTGTCGCTTCCCCTTGAAGAGCAGAGCTCGGTCTCTCAAGTTGTTCCTTACACTTAAGCAGAAACACAGAATCACAGGATTACTGTGGTTGGAAAAGCCCACTGAGCCCAGCCCAGCACCCAGCATCACCCCAGCAGCCAGAGCAGGGCACTCAGGGCCACAGCCAGGCTGTCCTTCAACACCTCCAGACACGGGGACTCCCCCACTGCCCTGGGCAGTCCAGTCCAGGCTCTGAGCACCCTTTCCCTGAGGAAGGGCTTCCTGACAGCCAACCTAACCCTCCCCTGGCAGCTTCAGGCCCTGCCCTCTCATCCTGGTGCTGGGTGCCTGGGAGAAGAGCCTGACCCCCAGCTGACTGCACCCTCCCTTCAGGGAGTTGGAGAGAGGGAGAAGGTCGCCCTGAGTTTCTCCTTCACCAGGCTGAACACCCCCAGCTCCCTCAGCCTCTCCTCAGCAGCCTTTCCCTCCAGTCCCTTCCCCAGCCTCACTGCTCCTGGGCACCTGCTCAATCTCTCTCTTGCAGTGAGGGACCCACAACTGCCCCCAGCACTCGAGGGGAGGCCTCCCCAGTGCCCAGTGCAGAGGGAGAATGCCCTCCCTGAGAAAATCATAGCATCATAGATAGGAACCCGAGTTGGAAGGGACATTCAAACTCATTGAGTTCCATCCCCACTGCCACGGGCAGGGACTCCTCCAGTCCGCAGACCTTGCTCGAAGCCCTCTGCAGCCTGGAAACAGGCAGCAGCTCGTTCTGGAGAGCGGAGGTGAAGGCAGTGGTGCAGCAGGAGCCACTGACACTGTGGAGATCTGCGAAAGGAGCGAAGCCAGCCAAGCCCTGCCCTGCGCTCCCCTCACCCTCCCTTCCCTGGGAGGGAGCTCCTGCCAACAGCCTCCCGCCTGCCCGAAAGAGGAGGGGAAATCGCTTCCAGTGCAGACGGCTCTGTTG
The DNA here is from genome assembly GCA_013397515.1 of Upupa epops. Classification (NCBI taxonomy): domain Eukaryota; kingdom Metazoa; phylum Chordata; class Aves; order Bucerotiformes; family Upupidae; genus Upupa; species Upupa epops. Next base: position 19,018 of record VZRI01004938.1, read on the forward strand.
ACACTGCCTGAATTCGAAGGGCAGAGGGACGTCAGTCAGCGCTGCTTCTGGAGGGAACAATCAACACCGGGTACAGGGGACCACTTGGATAGAAGCTCCCTCCATACAGGGAAGGAGACCCCGATGGGCGCAGCAGGGTACATCTGTCCTCTGGATTCGTTGCTCCTCTGCCCTACTCTAACGTGAAAGGACTCTTTAAGGCAGGGGATTCATGACTGTGCAGCGACTCTACTTCAGTCCTAAGGCTGGTGCTGCCTCAAGCCAGAGCTGCTTGGTTCTGTCCCAAACGTCAGGAGTGCCATCAGTAAAGGCAAGAAGCTTCTGTTTCAGAAAGCAGGCTGGGGAGGACCCGAGGAGGCCGTAGAGATCCCCCGTGGTTGTGTGCGGAGAGGTTTAATAGCTTGATTCCTCCTCTCTTCCACTGCTCTCTAAGCTCAGAACGTTAGGGGTTGGAAGGGATCTGCAAAGACCTAACCCATCCCCACTGCCAGAGCAGGATCCCCTAGGTCACACCGTGCTGCATCCAGGCGGGTTTTGAATGGCTCCGGAGCAGGAGACTCCAAGAACCTCNGCTAGGTCACACTGCTGCATCCAGGCGGGTTTTGAATGGCTCCGGAGCAGGAGACTCCAAGAACCTCTCCAGGCAGCCTGTGCCAGGGCTCTGTCACCCTCACAGGGGTGGGTGTCACAGAGCAGAGCCTGGCTGCACCCTGCTGGCGCATCCCAAGGACCTGTGCATCACCAGCTCTCTGCCACCAAGCTCAGAGAGCCTTTCCTACACCGGGATCCTCAGTGACACCCTGGCACAGCGAGTCAGCTGCTCTGTTCTTTAGGTTCCTGGCTCACATCGAGCTCCGATGCCCCCCCAGCCGCCCTGCTTCGACGGGAGCACCCTCACTGGATTTGCTCTCTGCGTTTTCTTACTTCAAATGGAGCAGCTTCCGCCCTTTCCCCTCTTTCTTGTCCTGAGTCGAGTTCCTCGAGACTTCATTTCAGGGTAGGAACGATTCATCCTCTTCTCTGTTTGCCCCCCCCTCTACATTCAGACTTCTGGGGGCCCTGTGTGAGGGAAGGAGACCCGAAAAGGAGGAGCTCCTGGTCCGGTGCCGCCAGATTTTTAACCAACTGAGGATCCCGCTTCCACAGCCACAACCACTCTGCCCCAAGGCTCTGTTTCTCCTGCTGCTGCCACCGGGACCCTACGGGCAGCGATTCGCGGCGCAGAGCGACACGGGAGGCACCGCCGCGGTGGTTTTCCTGTCTCCTCTTGATAGAGTTAAAAACGCAGAGAGGTGTCAAATCCACCCCGAGGAGGCCGTGGCAAGGCCACGCCACGAGGCACCCTGGGAAGGTGCTCTGGACCGAGGGCGAGGGGAGCCTCAGGGTCCCCTCGGCAGCCCTGGTTGCGACGGGAGAGCCGGCGCAGAGACGCAAGAGCCTGGCGTGCCTCCTGCAGCTCGCTCGGGCTCTGCTGAACAATGCCTGAGCACGGCTGGCTCGACCTGTCTTGCGCAGAGTCCAAGAGCAACTAACACACTGACAGTGAGATCCTGACCTAATTTCTCCTTCGCTGTCTGCTCGAGATGGAAAGACACTGCCAGGCAGCAGCCACCGGCAAACTTCTTCGCTGGAAGCAGCGGCTGTAGGACCGAGCAGCATTAGCTGTTCTCCACCCAGATCCTACGGCTCCTCTCTGCACAGGAATTCATGGAGAAATAAGGCCCTTGTGCCTCTTCCTTCCCTCTCTGTTGCCTTGCGGGCAGCTGCTGGCTCCATCCCTCTCCCACTGGTGGGCTGGGTGTGTTACCGCTCTTCTCTGCGGGGTGCTGCCCACAGCAGAGGGTGAGGAGATGCTGAGATGGCAGCAGGACTGAGCTGAGAGGACTCTGGACTCGGATAGACAACGCTGTGAATGAATACAAAGTGATCAGATCTAAGCACAACCCAGCCTCAGCCTTCAGCCTCACACGTGGACACGTGCCCACGCACAGGGCCCGTGGAGACAGCCCGCGTTAGCTGGAGGCTACTGCAAGGATCCAAGAGGGCCAGCAGCATCACAAGTGATGGGAGATGCAAGAAGAAGGAGGTGATGGTGCCCCTGCTCTGCAGTCAGACTGCACCTCGAGTACTGGGTCCAGTGCTGGGCACCAGAGTCTCAGAAGGGCTGGAGTGGGGCCAGAGAAGGTCAATGAGCCTGGGGAGCAGGGCCAGTGAGGAGCAGCTGAGGGAACTGGGGTTGTTCAGTCTAGAGAAGAGACCTCACTGCTCTCTACAGCTGCCTGAAAGGGAGTTGTAGTGAGGCTGCTGCTGGGCTCTTCTCCCTGATTCCTGATGATTGCAAGAGAGTAAATGGCCTCAAGCTGCTTCAGAGGAGGGTTAGACTGGACCTGAGGAAGAAGCTCTGTGCTGAGAGAGTGGCTGGGCACAGGACCAGGCTGCCCAGGGAGGTGGGGGAGCCCCCATCCCTGGAGGGGTTTAAAAACCGAGTAGCCAGAGCCCTTGAGGCCATGGTCTGGGGGTTGGGGAGCTGTTGGGGTGAGGGCTGGACTTGATGCTGGAGGTCCTTTCCAGCCAGGAGGATTCTATGATCTGTCTATATTTATATAAAGTATATTTGCATGCAGATATAACACCACAAAAGGAATATAAAGATAAGATACCCTATAGTCCACACTATTTCCACTCTTTATGTCCATGTGTGACCCTGTCAAAACTCACTACATTTGGTGATGAAACAACAGGTGCCAGCTGGAGCAGAGGAGGTTCCCTCTCAATCTCAGCAGGACCTTCTTCCCAGGGAGGGTTCCTGAGCACTGGACCAGGCTGCCCAGGGGGGCTGTGGAGTCTCCTTCTCTGCAGACGTTCCAGCCCCGCCTGGCTGTGTTCCTGTGCCACTGGGTCTGGGGGATCCTGCTGTGGCAGGGGGACTGGGCTGGGTGATCTTTCCAGTCCCTTCCCATCCCTAAGGATTCTAGGATTAGCACTGACCGCTGGAGTCGTCAGGACTAAGGTTCTCTGCATCGAATGCCAGTCAGACAGCTAGAAAATGATCTTCAAGAGAGGCACAAAAGACATCTTCTCTGCTTTCAAAGCACTGCTCTGTTCGCTTTCTTTTCCTCCTGCCAGTTTTTACTGGAAAGATGTTTTACTCATCCTGGGAAAGATGTCAGCGCTTGGAGCAGATGCTGGGTTGGTTTGAAAAGGTCCAGTTCAGAGGAGGCCAAATTATCCCAACTTTCTGCTGGGTCTGCCAGCAGCTCTCTGCACTTCTGCTGAGAAAGTGTGAAACGAAAGAGCAGCCTCACTGCAACCCTCACAGACATCAGGGCAACGAGCAGCTCAGCCATCAGAAGACATCTTCCTGCCTCACCTGGGCTGCTCGCAGCCCGAACTACACCAGTGCACACCAGTGCACACCAGTATCTTCAATTACATAAGCCCGTGCAGCCCAAGGAAGCTGGGGCTGTAACCAGATGCAGGAGCCAGCAGAGGCACCAGCATGCCTCCGCCTCTCCTCTGTGCCAGGCAGTTGGTCATTCCCACCTTGGAAGAAGGAGGGTGGATCTGCTGGAGGGGAGGAGGATGCTGCAGGGAAAGCTGGACAGGCTGGGGCAGTGGGCAGAGGCCAAGGGGATGAGGGGGAACAGGGCCAAGGGCAGGGTCCTGCACCTTGGCCACAGGAACCCCCAGCCTGGGGGCTGAGTGGCTGGAGAGCAGCCTGGCAGAGAGGGACCTGGCAGCACTGGGGGACAGCCAGGGCAGAGGGGGAGCCCTGTCAGCACTAGAAGCTTGACAAAGCCTGGCAGAGAGTGTTTGCAGCTCAGAAAGTCACCCGTGTCCTGGGATGCATGAAAAGCCCTGAGCATCCCCAGAGCTCTTTACTGCTGGGAGAGACGAGCAGCTGGCACGGCAGCAGCTGCAGCCCAGTTTTAGCTCTGAGAGAGGTGCCACGCGGGGCAGTGGCTGTTGCTTCCCTGAGGAGCAGTTGCTGGAGCACCACAGCCTTCACCAGGCTCCGCTCCTGGGTGTCACCACATCTGAAGACCTGAGAAACCCTAGGAGCCTCAGAGCCTTTTCCTGACTGGGAAAGTTCCAGACAAGCTCCTGCTCCCAGCTCCTGAAGAACGTGGAGCTCAGCTGCTGCTGCTGCCCCCCTTTTTAAGAAGCAGAAGCAGCTTCTTCAGAGCAGCAGCTTCCAGTCTTTGGTCCTGCTGAGCTCAGCAGCAGCCCAGCTGAGCTCTGAACTGTAAGCTGGCTTTGTCCAGGGATAAAAATAGCCAGGCAGGAATAACATTACCACTGGAACAAGGACAACTGTCACAGCTCTGCTCTGTTTTGGCCACCGTGAAGCCCTCACAAGGCTAAAAGAGCAGAGATTAGGAGGCCAGATGCAAAGCATCTCCCTTGGTGACAGCGCTGCCTGGCCCTTCTAGCTCCAACTCGCTCCTAGACGGGCTCCTCCAACACGCAGGCTGTCAGGTGGACTTGGCTGAGGAACCAGGAGGAGCCACCGCAGAGCGTGAGTTCAGGATTAAAGGAAGGAGCTCAACTGGGAGTGAAGCCTCTCTGTCCAGCTCTGAGCTTAAATGCTCCCCGTGGCAGGGGAAATCTGCTGAGGCAGCTCATCCGAGCCAAAACCTGGAGAGGGGGTTTGTGAAATGCTGTCCTCTTGAAAGAGAGCCCTCAGCCTGTCTCCTACTCCTGTCTAAGCCTAACTTTATCCTGAGCAACAGCTTCAGCTCACTCCTAGTCCAGATTAGACCACAATCTCCTCCTCAAGCTTTACCCTGATGCTACCGGTTCATCACAGGTCTGGGGGTTGGAAGGGACCCCAGGGATCATCCAGTCCGACCTCTCCAAGCAGGATCCAGGTGAAATGAGCTGGCCCAGACCCGATCCAGCTGAGCCTGAGCACTGTCTGCAGCTGAGCAATCCCCCACTGCCCCTGGAAGACCCTTCCAGGTCTCTTCCAATCCATAGTGTTCTGTTCAGCAACTCAGTCTGGGTGATCCCGCTGGGGCAGGGGGGTCTGGGCGATCCCGCTGGGGCAGGGGGGTCTGGGTGATCCCGCTGGGGCAGGGGGGGGTCTGGACTAGAGGATCTTTGGAGCTCCCTCCCAGTCGCTGATGATTCTGTCACCTTCACCTACGCCAGGTTACTCAGAGCTTCCTCAAGCCTGACCTTGAATGCTTCCAGGCATGGAGCTTCTACCACCTCCCCAGGCAACCTGTTGCAGCGTTTCACTAGCCTCATGGTCAAGAGTTTGTTGCCAACACCCCATCTAAATCTCTCCAGGTTAAATCCACTGCCCCCCGTCCTGTTGCTGGCATCCTGGTGAACAGTCCTTCCCATGGGCAGCCTTCGGGTGCTGGAAGGCCACCTGAACACCCCCCTGCCAGGAGCCCTGCGTCTCTGACCCCTCCACTGAGGAGCCAGGTGCTCAGGAAAGAGATTCCTGGGCTAGGGATCGCTCCCACAGCCATCCAGGAGGGCACCCCACAGGAGGAAGGGACGAGCATCAGCCCCCCTACCTGATCGTGGGGATCCCACGCCTGGACTCCACGCTGCAGCCCTGCTGCCCAGCCTTGAGGGGCCTCTGCAGCCACCCCGGAGCGATTTATGGGGGCAGCTGCTCTCCAGAAGAGGAGAAACCATTGACCCCAGGGAGAGCAAAATGAGAGGAGAGCCTCTGGCCCTCTACAACTACTTGAAAGGAGGATGGAGAGGGGTGGGGGTAGCTCTGCTTCCCGGTGATAGGATGAGGGGAAATGGCCTTCAGCTGTGCCAGGGAGGGTCAGGCTGGATGTCAGGGGGGATTTCATTACTGAAAGGGTGGCTGGGCACTGGCACAGCTGCCCAGGGAGGTGGGGGAGTCCCCATCCCTGGAGGGGTTTCAAAACCCAGTACCTTGAGCACTTGAGGCCATGGTCTGGGGGCTGGGGAGTCCTCCCTGGAGGTGCTGAGGAGAAGGGGAGGTGGTGAAGAACCCAGCCTGGAAATGACTTCTCCTCTATTTTACCTCTCCCAAACCGTGAACCCGAGCTGATGTGGAGTGAAGGAGGGGGTCTGGCGCTGCCCCAAGGGGCTGCCTTTTCCAGACACGAGCGATCCCTTTCCTCTGGTCTTTTTAGCGTGGCTGCAGCTGAACCCTTAAGCCAGATCATCCCAATTTACCAGGCATGAGATTATTGCTGTGTGCAGGTGACGCAGAGGGTTCAGAATAGCCAGGCTGGGAGATGGGATGGTTTGGAGCTGGAAAAGGGCAGATGTAGGTCAGACAGCAGGCTGAGAGGGGGGGATCCCTGCGACAGAGAGAGGGTGGAGGCTCCATCCCCCTGGAGCCATTCAGGGTCAGGCTGGATGGGGCTCTGGGTGACCTGTTCTGCTGAGCGATGGCTCCACTCGCTGCAGAGGGACTGGATGCCCTAGGAGGTCCCTCCCAGCCCTGGGAGTCTAAGTGATGTTGGTTCATTTATGGCTCAGGCTGAGGTTTCAGGGACTCAAGCTGCAGAATGTACTGTGCTGTAGGGAGTCACAGAGTGCAGCTCAGACTCCTTGGCCTTTCACAGCCCAGCCAGGATGCAGGAGCAGGAGCAGAGCTGAGTGGGGCCTTTAGCTGCAGTGAGGAAAGGCAGTAGTGTAGCTGGAAATGCTCAGCTTAGCTCAGGGGGATCGGCTGGCAGAGGCAGCAGCGACTGCCTCCAGCTCCGTGGTAGAGATGCAGGTGAAATCTCCAAACCCTGAAGTCCAGTCCAGGCTCTGAGCACCCTTTCCCTGAGGAAGAGCTTCCTAACAGCCAACCTAACCCTCCCCTGGCAGCTCCAGGCCCTGCCCTCTCATCCTGGTGCTGGGTGCCTGGGAGAAGAGCCTGACCCCCACCTGACTGCAACCTCCCTTCGGGGAGCTGGAGAGAGGGAGAAGGTCCCCCCTGAGAAACTCTCTTCTAACTGCTCAGTTCTTAAGGACTTCTCTCCATCCTGGTCTCCCCCACCCTGAGCAGAGTGAACACCCATCCTTCTAGTCCCTCCCTGTTCCTGCCAGCATCCTGGTAGCAGCATCTGCCCAGCGTTTGCCCAAAGCCGGATTCATGGTTGGGGTGGCCAGACGTTGCCAGTGCTGGGCCAGCAGCAGCTCTTAGCTGGATAAAGATCACACTGGATGGGGTGACAGAGAAGCCAGATGGGTGGGGTATTGATCATGGAATCTCTGCTCTGTTTAGGCTGGAAAAGACCTTTAAGATCATGCAAAACGAGCACCTGAACCTGCCAGGCCACCTCAGAGGCAGCTGAGCCCTGAATACATCCATTGTTCAGCTAATCTCCTGACCCCCTGCCAAGGGCTCTCCTATTCCACGTGAACTTCCCACAGAGCCAGCTCTGCCAACTGCACACCGCTCCAAACTATCAGCAGAGCCTCGGCTGCTCCTCAACACCTCCTGTTCCTTCCTCTCCCCTCTCCCTGCCCTTCTGCCTGGCACCGCTTGGCAGGGTGAGCCTTGCCTGCCAGAGACGGGGCAGTAACAGAATCACAGGGTGCTGCTGGTCGGAAAGGAGCTCCCAGATTGAATCCTAGAACCCTTAGGGATGGGAAGGGACCTGGAAAGATCACCCAGTCCAGTCCCCCTGCCACAGCAGGATCCCCCAGACCCAGTGGCACAGGAACACAGCCAGGCGGGGCTGGAACGGCTGCAGAGAAGGAGACTCCACAGCCCCCCTGGGCAGCCCCTTCCAGGGCTCCGGGACCCTCCCTGGGAAGAAGGTCCTGCTGAGATTGAGAGGGAACCTCCTCTGTTCCAGCTGACACCCAGTGCCCCTTGTCCTGTCCCCAGATGCCCTTGAGCAGAGCCTGGCTCCATCCTCCTGACACCCACCCCTCACAGACTGAGAGACAGGAATGAGGTCCCCCCTCAGCCTCCTCTTCCCCCAACTCCAGAGCCCCAGCTCCCTCAGCCTTTCCTCAGCAGGGAGCTGCTCTCCTTCCTTCAGCATCCAGAGTCCAACCATCCCCACCCCAACAAAACCCCTCAGCCTCTCCTCACACGCCTGGTTCTCTCAACCCCTCCCGAGCTGGGCAGCTCTGCTCCAGCATGAGCTGGGGCTACCAAACACATTCCTGTCTGTGTGACAGTTCCTGAGGGCTCTACCCTTGTGTCCCCCCAGGTGTTTCCCACCAGGGCTCCCCCTCCCTTAGGGTTCACATTGATTTCAAAACTCGACCCTCTGGGGCCTCACAGTTAGAGCAAGCTCTGCAATCTCAGGATCAGCTGCTCTGATAGAGGCTTCCTGGCACACAGGAGCTTTCAACTCTGACAGACCAGAGCTACTGGGGAGTAAAACAAGGGCTCTGTAAGCTGACTCTGTGCTGGGCTGCACCAGAAGCAGCAGTGATGGTTGAGGGAGGGGATTCTCCCCCTCTACTCTGTACCCATAAGACCCCACCTGGAGTACTGGGTCCAGTTCTGGAGTCCCCAACATCAGAAGGATAGAGAGCTCCTGGAAGGTTTGCAGAGGATGAGCTGAGGGCTGGAGCACCTCCCCTGTGAGGACAGGCTGAGCAAGGTGGGGGTGTTCAGCCTGGAGCAGAGGAGGCTCCCAGGGGACCTTCCAGCAGCTTCCCAAGAGCTGAAGGGGGCTGCAAGAGAGCTGGGGGAGGGCTTTTGACACAGGTGATAGTGAGAGGACAAGGGGAGAGGGTTCCAGCCTTGCAGAGGGGAGACTGAGGTTGGCCATGAGGAACCAATTCTCTGCTGTGAGGGTGCTGAGAGGCTGGAACAGGGTGCCCAGGGCAGCTGTGGCTGCCCCATCCCTGGCAGTGCTGAAGGCCAGGTTGGCTGGGGCCCTGAGTACCCTGCTCTGGTGAAGGAGCCCCTGCCTGTGCAGGGGGGCTGGAACAGGGTGATCATTAAGCTCCCTTCAACCCCTTCCATGATTCTATGACCTGTACCACCACCTGCAGAGAGGCTGTGTTTCCTCCCACCCCCCTGGGTGCTGGCTGGCCACGGTGCAGCGCCGTAGCACGCAGGGGGATGGAGGGTCATTTCAACACTGCGTGGTGAAGCAGTGACCAACAAGACAGCACCTGAGTGCTGACCTCCTTTGCTGCTCTCCTACCTCTCAGCCCGTGTAGTCTGTGTCAGAATTGGCCAGGGGGTGTCATCCAGAGCAGGAATCGGGTGCCAATCCTGTGAAACCCTCCTTCAAGCAGAGATAAGAGAATGCAGTCTAACAGTTCTGCAAGGCAATAGGATCAGTTAGCAGGAAGCTGGGTGCTTAATTCACCAGTGACCTCTAAACCCCTGCTAAGAAGGAGGCCAGGCGGTATAATAGAGGTCTTTGGGAGTTTAGGAGGGACTCTGATATGCCAAAACACCGTGTAAAGAGCACTCTGATGAAAGAGGAGTGTGGTGTAAGGACACAGCACTGCTGAGGGGAGCGCTGATGTTTCCCACAGCCTGCTCTCTGTGCTCCTTCCAAAACAAGCATTGCAACACCTAAGGGTTCAGGCAGCCAGCGGCAGACTTTGACATTCAAACACATCAGGATTTCATATCCTTTCCCGAAAATATGGCTATAAAAAGCTCTCTGGTTGGTGACCTGAAGAGCTCACGGGAGCTTCGTGCTACGAGAGGCTCCTCATGTTTTGCTGCATGAGAAGCAGCGCTTCTCTGTGCGCATCCCATGTCGTAGGATCACAGCGTCACAGAACAGTCCTGGCTGGAANGCAGAGAATCTCTGCCTCAGAGCCAGTCTGACCCTCCCCTGCCTCAACTGCAGAGCAGTGCCCCTGCTGCTGTCAGCAGGCACCAAGGAGCAGAGGCCAACAGCCACCCCTCCACAGCCTCCCTTCAGGGAGCTGGAGAGGGCAGTGAGGTCCCCCCTCAGCCTCCTCTTCTCCCAACTCCCCCTGCCCAGCTCCCTCAGCCTCTCCTCACACGACTGGTTCTCTCAACCCCTCCTGAGCTGGGTAGCTCTGCTCTGCACCCGTTCCAGCTTCTCCCTGTCTCTCCTGTCATGAGAGGCCAGACCTGAACCCAGGACTGGAGATGGGCCGAGTCACTGCTTTGATTAAATTAAGATTTAAGGAAATAACAAGCAGCATACATGTTCTGTATAATATCTATATTTCTCCATAACTCCCCAGTTTTCCTTCCAGCTTCTACCTTGCCTCTTGTTCTGTTTGCAGAGCACAGTGTCCATTACTCAGACTCATGTGTGTCTGCATTAGTTCAGCTACAACTAGGCTTTGTGGCCTCTGTTCATTTAGCATCTGGAAGGGGACAACCTCTTTCATGTGGGGTTTAATAATAGGACAAGGAGTAGTGGGGATGAGCTGGGACACAGAAGGTTCCACCTCAGCTTGAAGAGAAACTTCCTCACTCTACAGGTGCCAGAGCCCTGGCAGGGGCTGCCCAGCGAGGCTGTGGAGTCTCCTTCTCTGGAGACCTTCCAGACTCAGCTGGATGCTCCTGTGTGACCTGCCCTAGGTGATCTTGCTTTGGCAGGAGGGTTGGACTGGATGATCTTTGGAGGTCACTTCCAACCCCTCAGGCTTTACAGAACAGAAGCACCACCTGAAATCACTCCTGGGGAGTCAACTGGACCTATTTTTAACCTCGTGGTCCCGTAAAGACCAGGCAGCACATCTGAGGCAGGGAATGGCCTCAGCAACGTGTTGGTTGTGATGTGTTGGGTCAGCTTGTAGTGCTTCCAAAGCAGAGGGATGGATAGCTACCCCTTAGCTGCCCATCTGAGAACAAAAAGATTCTCTTCTAATAGTTCCCCCCCGCCTTTTGTTGTTCCCTCCATCTTCAAAGCCTTCATGGAGTGACTGGCTAGTGTCCCGCCTCAGCTTGCCAAGAAAGCCTGACCCTATTCCTTCAGATGGCCAGAAAGGTCACGATGATTGGAATGAAAACATCTCCCCTACCCAGGAGCTCAGCACAGCACGTCCCCATCCCTCCAGCCTGCTGCCAGGCCTGAGCGCTGAGGCTGCTTTCCGACCCACAGCTCAATAACCAAGGGTTTTGTGTCTCTGCTACAAAAGGTGGGGAAGCCAGACCCTCACGGGGCCAGGGTTTCAGCTGGTGCAAGCTCAGGCAGCTCTGCTTCTGTGGAGGAAAACACACCGGCTAACACCTGCCACAGCTCTGCTGCACACAGAGGCGGGGGGTCATCAGGGATCGGAAGGGATCTGGGAAGATCATCCGGTCCAATCCCCCTGCCACAGCAGGACCCCTGTATCCTTTTTCTTCCTCCCTCCTCCCCTTACTCTCCCTTCCTTCCTCTCTTCCTTTTCTTCCTCTCTCCCTCTGTTCTCTCTCCCTTCCTCTCCCCCTTCCTTCCTTTCCAGGGAGGATCCTTCCTCTCCCCCTTCCCTTCCTCTCTTTTCCTCTCTCCCTTTTCTTTCTCTCTTCTTCATCTCTGGATGACAGAGTCATCCAGCCTGGGCTTAAACACTTCCAGGGAGGGAATATGCACAGCCCCCCCTGGCTGTTCCAGTGCCTCAGCAGCCTCACTGTAAAGCCTTCCACCGCAGTATCGACTCTAAACACCCTCTCTTCCAGCTTCCAGCCATTTGCCCTCATCCCATCACTACAAACCCTTGTGAAAACCCCTTCTGGTGGGCTCCCTTCAGGTGCTGGAGGGCTGCTATAGGGTCTCCCCAGAGCCTCCTCTTCTCTAGGCTCAATAACCACTACTCGTACATCCTGCCCACGTGCTGCTTGACTTCAGCTCTTCCCCTTTTTCCTTAGAGATGAAGATGCAAAGGGATCAACAGCAGAGGTTCCTCTGCCCAGACCCCCCGTCTCCTGCGCGGGAGCAGCGCCGCGGTTGATCCGGGTGCAGTTTATTTAACCTCGAGGACCTGTGGTGAAGGTGCTGTGTGCTCTGTGCTCTGCTGCAGCGAAGGGAAAGCAAACACTGTCACTTCAGTTACACCGAGTGCTTTAGCAAGCGCCTCTCCCTCGGGCATCCGTGACCCGTACCCCCCTGGCACCGCTGCTTCGTGCTCACGGACACCAGGCTGGCGCTTGCACAGCGAGAGCTGTGATTCCAAAGAGAGACTGCCCTAAAAAGCCAGGGCTGCAGGAGCAGGGCTGTAGAGAAGGCAGTGCCTGCTCCTCCCTGCTCACAGCTGGGGTTCAAAGCTCGCTGAGGGCACTCAGTGACTTTGCACCAACTCCCTTGGGCTGCCTCTCCAGTGAACTGGCACTGCTCCTGCCCAGCTGTGGGAGTTGTCTCATACAGGCTGACTGGGACCTCTGCGATCTTCACTGAGGCTGGCAAAGTCCTCTGAGCTCCTCCAGCCCAGCCCAGCACCTGGCATCACCCCAGCAGCCAGAGCAGGGCACTCAGGGCCACAGCCAGGCTGTCCTTCAACACCTCTAGGGATGCAGACTCCCCCACTGCCCTGGGCAGTCCAGTCCAGGCTCTGAGCACCCTTTCCCTGAGGAAGGGCTTCCTGACAGCCAACCTAACCCTCCCCTGGCAGCTTCAGTCCTGCCCTCTCATCTCTGTGATTGCCTGGGAGAAGAGCCTGACCCCCAGCTACAACCTCCCTTCAGGGAGTTGCAGAGAGGGAGAAGGTTCCTCCTGGAGTCTCCTGCTGTCTCTCTCGGCTCAGAGCAGCTGTCTGCACCAGACCAGTGCTCAGCTTGTTCTGGATGCTCAGTTAAACGGGGGACCTTGCTATATCCACAGACAATATGAGCCACGTTACCGCACAGCGGGGCTGAGCCTGCGCAGGTGCCTCTCCTCTTGTGCTCAGAACCAGGGCCACCCGCGCACTGTGCCTGCGCTCCTCTTGTTCCTGCTCCCCTGCACCAGCGAGGCTCCAGTGGACGGCTGCAGGTCCCCAGGCTGTGTCACTCCACCCCAGCTGGACCTGTGAGCACTTTATCAGCCAGCTCCTCCTGGGGCAGCGCCAGCACAGCGCGGGCCACTGATGCCTTTTCCATCAGCCTCTCGTAGCCTCCACGTGTGATGGAGCAGAGTGCAGTGCAGACTGTGCGGCGGACCAGGCTGTTAATCCCTTACTTCCTAACCCCTCTGAGGGGCTGTGTAAGGCTCCGCAGTATCTCTGTTCCAGAGCTGCTTTGCCTTTGCTCTCTGTGCTGCTTTTCCAGCCGAGGTAACATCCAGCTCCACGTGAGCAGCCCTTCGGCTCCCTGGCAGAGCTGTTGTCAAGAGGACCTGGCGAGCAGAGCCCTGTCTGTGCCTGAGCTCTCAACCCTTCCTCCGTAGGCAGAACAGCAAACGTGGCTTTGAGTTCCCTTCTTTTCCTCACAAACGCCAAAAGCAATTCCAGATCGAGTTGGGTCTGAACGGCTTGGAAAGGCTGACGAGGCTGCTGTCTCCCACCTTCCCCCTCAGACCCAGACAGGAGAGAGCTGATTTTGGTTCTTTACATCACAAGATCCTCAGGGATGGGAAGGGACCTGGAAAGATCATCCTGTCCAGCCCCCCTGCCACAGCAGGATCCCCCAGACCCAGTGGCACAGGAACACAGCCAGGCGGGGCTGGAACGTCTGCAGAGAAGGAGACTCCACAGCCCCCCTGGGCAGCCTGGTCCAGTGCTCCAGGACCCTCCCTGGGAAGAAGGTCCTGCTGAGATTGAGAGGGAACCTCCTCTGTTCCAGCTGGCACCCAGTGCCCCTTGTCCTGTCCCCAGATGCCCTTGAGCAGAGCCTGGCTCCATCCTCCTGACACCCACCCCTCACAGATTGAGAGACAGCAATGAGGTCCCCCCTCAGCCTCCTCTTCTCCCAGCTCCAGAGCCCCAGCTCCCTCAGCTTTTCCTCAGCAGGGAGCTGCTCTCCTTCCTTCATCCTCTCTGTTGCTCTACGCTGGACACCCTCCAGCAGCTCTGTGTCCTCCTGGAGCCGAGGGGCCCAGCACTGGACACAGCCCTCCAGATGCAGCCTCATCGCTCGTTCCTTTCCCTGAAGCCTCCAGGCCAAGATGCGTCTGTCATGACCTCTGATCGCTCCAGCCAGTGATGTCGCAAGCGGTGTCAGGGCTGCGGGCACTCGCTGCACTGCAAAACAGCTCGCTTGCTTATTTTCTGGAAGAGGTTCTGTTTCATCTGCCTCACAACTGGTGCTGCAGCCCTCCGCGGGGCTGAGCAGGCTGAGTAATCTAGTTCCCATGGAGAGCAGCCCTGCGTCCAAACCCTTTCTTGTCACCAGCAACCAAAAGCACCGTCCTCTGGCTTTTATTTTGCTCACTCCTTTCCTTTTTAAAGGATTATATAGACCTCCTGTTTCCAGTGTTTGCTCTGTGCCTGCACATCCTGACTCATGAAACCAGCCTTCTGTTTCCTCTAACCACAGTTTCTCTCACCAGACCAGGTTGCCCAGAGCTCCATCCAGCCTGGGCTTGAACACTTCCAGGGAGGGAGTATCCGCAGGCTCCCTGGGCAACCTGCGCCAGGGCCTCAGCAGCCTCTCTGTAAAGACTTTCATCCCAGTATCTAATGTGAAGGGGAAACAGGGGAGAGGGACTGAGCTGTGGGAAGGTGTCCAGAGGAGGGCCACGAGGATGAGGGGAGGGCTGGAGCACCTCTGCTACAGGGACAGGCTGAGAGAGCTGGGGCTGTTCAGCCTGGAGGAGAGGAGACTG
>VZRI01004939.1:3059-36160 GCA_013397515.1 Upupa epops
CCCCCCCCAGCCTTGCCTTCCTCCTGCCTGAAGAAATTCCAGCAGCTAAATACAATGTAACTCCTTGTGTGCTGCAAGGGAATTTGATGCTAGAATACTACAGACAAATGGGGTTTCACCAAACCCATGACAAAGCTTTAGCAAGGCCAAGAGCTGGGTCCTACACTTTGGTCATAACAACCCCCTGCAATACTACAGGCTCTAGGAATAGTGGCTGGACCTAGGGTGTTGGTTGATAGCCAGCACCCTGGCCTGCATCACAAATAGTCTGGCAAACAGGACTAGAGAAGTGATTGTCCCCTAGTACTTGGCACTAGTGAGGCCTCACCTCAAATACTGCATTCGGTTCTGGACACCTGGATGTAAGAAGGACATGGAGGTTCTGGTGCATGTCCAAAGAAGAACAGTGAAGCTGATGAAGAGCTTAGAGGACAAGTCTTGTAAGGAGCAGCTGAGCTAACTGGAATTGTTCAGTCTGGAGGAAAGGATGCTGATGAGAGACCTTATAAATCTTTACAGCTACTTGAAAGGAGGTTGTAGAGAAGTGAAGATTGTTCTCCCAAGTCACTAGTGATAGGACAACAGGAAGTGACCTAGCTGACCTAGGAGAGTTTAGACTGGATATTAGTTAAAAAAAAAACCAGTGGTCATGTGTTGGAACACACTGTACAGGGAGGTGGTGAGGTTGCTGTGCCTGGAAGTGTTGAAAACATATGTAAATATGGCACTTGAAAACATGGTTCAATGGGCATGGTGGCATTGGTTTGACAGCTGGACTTTACAACCTTAATGATTCTGAGGAAAAATTGTCCCAGCCAGAGTGATGGGCTAAGTCCCATAGCCCTCCAATGATATGGAAAAGGTCTAGTAGATCACTCAGCTGATCTTAGGATGCGTTGGGTGGATATCAGTCTAAGACAAGGTCCCTAGTTTATATAGTTTTATTTTACTCTGAAGTAGCTGAATTACTACCGAGAACCTCCAAGCCTTCTTGGGGACCAATACGTACCCTCTTTACTGGCTTAGTTTTGCTTTTACCAGCTCCCGGGGTGCCCTCCTAGTGCCAATTGTTTGGCGACTTCTTGAAGAATGGTGAAAAAAGCACTGACAGCCTTGCAAGTGGATCCTGATCCAGCTGCAAGAGTCAGGACTTGAAGCCCTGTCACCCAGTTCCCTTAGTACTTAGTCATTCCCAAAGAGCAATGACTGAGATGCTGAGAAGTTCATCCATGGTGAGAATGGCAGGACTGCCAGAGGGGCCCAGGCTGGAGATGGTAACACTCCCTGGAGAGGCAGGGGGGCTGAGGATGATCACAGAATGACCTTCATGCCTTTAGCAGTGCAGGAATAGTTCAGATCCAACCACAGGGTCTCCTCACTACAGTGAAGAATGAGGAAGTTTGGCAGATAAACAAATCTTTGTAACCTTACAGGGAGTGACTCAGAAGCTTGACCGGGGCCTCCTCATTCAGACCACAGATATGCATGACAGACATGATGTCTTTCTCAGCCACAGCTATCTTCCAGTGCTCAGCTCCAGCAGCTCCATCTTCCAGGCAAGCTAGAGAAAAATGGGCTTGAGGATCTCTATGTAGTCCAGGAACAGAGACACCCAGATGTAGGGCTGGAGGCTGCCCACAGCAGCCCTGGACACAGACTTTACACACTGTGGTGGGAAGGCTGCAGGGTGATGGGGGATACAGGTGTGTGAGAGCCCTTGATCTCACACTGCCTTCTGCACAACAATGGATGGCTATGTGGTGGGTGTGATGACTCTAGAACTCAGCATCTGCTCTCACTGAGTGCATGATAGAGCTGATACATGCAGCATAAATCTCCACACAAACATAGGAAGAATATTCATTTGGTAACATCTCGTGCCTCCTTTTGAGGCTGCAGGCTAAATTTCTCTCCATAGATCAACACTGCTGTTCAGCCCTCTGGATTCCCCTGGTCCCTGCCATGGAGGTCAAAAGCAGAAGACAGCTTGCTTTTCAGTATTTCTCCTGCTTGCATCATGCCACAGCTGAGGCATGGGGCTGAATTGGGACCAGCAACTTCTGTTTGATGATTACATGGTGATGGTGTGACATGGTGCCAAACAGCTCCCAGTAAGTCTCTGCCTGCACTATTGCCACTGCCTTTATGGCACAGAAGAGAAGATGCCTACACAGACCCTGTAAGAAGCTGCCATAAAGATGTTTGACTTTTAACAGACAACACAGAAAATCAAGCAACTTCTAATAATTATGCCCTTTCCAAGGACTACCTTGTGAGTTAAGTAAATAAATTATTTCTTAAGTATATTATCCATTAAGAAGAGTTAAATTCCTCTTCAATATAGTATATTTAAAACCATTCAGCTATTATCTGGAATTTTTTTCTTGTAGGAAGGAACTGCAAAAATAATCCTCCTCAGATGCCAGCTGTTGAAGAAAAGTGGTTGTTCCTTGTGATCCCTCAGCTTTATATCAAATATGACATCTATGGGTTCGAATACCCTGTTGGTCAGTTTAGGGTCAGTTGTCCTCTCCACACCTCCCTGCAGATGTGGCTCCTTACTTATTACACTGCCAACAAGGGACACAAGATTTTGCAGTGACCTTGGTCTTCATAGGAACAAGTATAAGCAAGAGCCTTTAAGCACTCCAGTTCCTGGTAGTAATTATAAAGATGTAGTAACTATAAATACATAGTAACTATAAACATGAAGTGCTATCACTTGTAGAAGCAGACACTGTCTGCACAAGGATAATGTTGACTGCAGAAAGTGCAGTTGTTTAGAAGACACCAAGCTGAAAAGTAACGTCACTTAACAGAACTAGCTCTGTTTTAAGTCAAACCAGGACAAGTCCCTTCCAGTCTAAATTAGTCTGTGATTCTGTAGTGCATTGAGTAGTCTTTCTAAAATATTACCTTCCATTAGTGGTACTTAAGTAGAAAAACACTGTATCATATGCAAATATTACATATCTGCAACAAGGAAAGTTCTAGAGAACTAAAACACTCTAAGTCTGTTTATTAACTTAAGGACATCATCAGATCTTTAGACAGTTATGTTGCAGGGCAAGTCAAAACAGTTACTGTAGTGAAATGAGCCTTCAAATATTCGGAAGAGAATACAAAAGGGTTAGGTGGCACAAAAAAATACATTTTGCCTTAGATTTCACCTATCTATTAGGTGATGGCTGTATCAATAGGCATTTAAACAGCACCCTGTGACTTTTCTGCTCTGGCTTAACTTCTGTAGTTTCAATACAAGTCTTTCCTTGTTCTGTTTTCCTTTAAAAAACAATTTCTGCAGTAGGAAAAGAAAAAAAAAAAGTATGTGTTTGGTAGACCACTTAGATCTAACAGAAGAAAGGTGATGAAAGTCCAAAAGTGACTCAGGTTGACTTCTGCTATCATTTGGTAGTTGGTTGGGATTAGTTTGGTCTTCTCCACAAAACTGACAGGGAAAACTAGTGAAAAAGAAAAAACAGAACCACAAATCCAAATCAAAGGAAAATAAAAGGGGAGACACCCTCCCATCAAAAACATCAATTTGTTTCAGACAGCTGAAGAAAATTGCATGAGAGCTGCTCCAAATTACTCCTGAGCCTGAAGAGTGTGGAAAAGATCCCATGAAGTCTCCTTCCGGAAGGCTGCTCACACACATGTAGTCTCCAGAGAAAGCCCATGTCTTAGAGCTGGGTTCTCCTCCTAGGGCAGAACTCAGGTTCTCTGTGAAACTCCAGAGCAGTAGAACCTTATCCCACTGCTTTCTGCCTGTCTGCCTACAGAGCCTCATCCCAGTTTGCCTCTCCCTGAGTTCCTGTCACATGCAGGACCACCTGTGTCTCTAGCATGGGGACCTTGACATCTCCAAAGTCTGTATTCCAGCTGTCCAGGATGTATTTTTCCAATAATTCTCTCTCTCCACATGCCCACCTTACTGTGCATCGGACACGATTGTGGATGGGCAGCATTTGTCCCCTATGTTTTTTTATGTCCTGCAAGTCATGGCCACACAACTGCTGTGTCCCCTGCCAAGATGGATGCCACTTTTCTGGAGACCAGACCATTTGGAGCACTGCTCTGCACAGCTTCCCTGAGGTATCCATGGAGTGAGAGGACAAAGAACATGGTTTTACAATGTGCAAACCAGTTCAGAGTATGATTGACAACCCTCAACCAGGGGAATCTGGTTTTTTCCCTTTTTTTTTTCCTTTTCCTTGTGTGTATAGAATACTAAATTAGTATTAATTAAGTATCTTAAGAGGATTGAACATGATCAAGGGAACAACTGCTCTGTGAGAAACAGGCTGAGCACTCAGAAAATTCCATTATTTCAATTCTCCCCTTCTGTACTAGGCAGTTTATATTATGATCCATTATGCCTCAGAAAATCTCATAAATAAATCCAGAAATATTTCTTTAAAAATAATTTTAGACATGTCAAGACATAAATTCAGGGCAAACAGCTTATTGTGCTTTCACCCAGAACACCATTAACATAAAGTTTGTCTTCTGCAAAACTGGGAGAAGATGAGGATTGCAATTGTTGTGCCTTTTTGCTATGAATCCAAACATTATCCCATTTCATGGCTGAATCACCAGAATGCTGCGTTTCATATTTGTATGTCGTCTGTATGCATTTCTCTTGGATTTTTAGGCATTTTGCTATGGAAAAATTTTGGAAGAATTTAAACTTTCATATTCACAATGCAAAGTTCCCAAGCTTAATTTCTTATATGGCCTATTTCTGGGTTAATAAGGTCATTAATGATGCTTTTTAAATTATTTCTGACATTCAAGAGACCTTGTTGATCTTCCAGAACCTCAGTTATGATGCCAAGCAATAAAACCAAAACACATTTGCAATCCTCCTTCTGCTTTCTGGCAGTTTGTATTTTCCAAGGTCCATGGAAAGAAAGGACAATTATTCTTTTTGCTCCAACACAAAGGGCAAATGAAGGTATAAATACCAACCCATTTAAAAAACTTTAAAAAAATAATTTACATTTAGAGCAAATGAGGTATTTAACTTTGAAGTAGTTTGCTGCTAGCAAGTTTCTCATTTTTATTGTGCTTTAAACATGATTATTTTACGTACATTTATTTGAAAATTACCACAAGATAAAAACAGATGTTTGAATTCTTTCATGGCAATATTTTAAAGAACAATGAGCTTTTTATTATGTAAATAAACTAATAATATTTTGCAATTACCCTGTCAAAATGCCTTCGATTTCTACATGTTAATATGAAAATGAAAAAAATCCTTGTCATATTTTTATTACTTTTTTCAACAGAACTACCTCAATGGAATAATAAGAGCATTTGAAAGGATGCAGCAGTCTGATGAAGTTCCTGCTGACTGGAAAAGAGGAAACATCACCATCATCTTTGAAAAGGGAGAACTACAAGATCCCAGAAACTACAAGCCAGTCAGCCTCACCTCAGTGCCTTGCAAGATCATGGAGCAGATCCTTCTGAAGGCTCTGCTGAGGCATACGGAAAATAACAAGGTAACCAGCATGGCTTCACCAAGGAAAAATCATACCTGACTAATCTGATGGCTTTCTGTAATGGAGTCCCCACATCAGTGGATAAAGGAAGGGCAACTGTTGCCATTTACCTGGACTTCTGTGAAGTGTTTGATACTGTCCCACATGACACCCAGCCCAGACCTGGAATGGTCAGGTCTGGGGAGGTTCTTTGTTATTCCCAGAGTGAGATTAAGACACAAACGAGGTCAGAGGCCATAAAGAAAAGTTTATTAGTTTCAAAAACACTCACATAGAGGAAAGAGAAAGAGAGAAAGAGAGGAAAAAAAAGTAAAGTAAAGGTGCAATAGCTACCAGGGAGCTACGATGTCCCATCAGTCCAAATCAACTTCATATCAGGTGAGGAATTTCACTGAGTGCTGGTAGTCGTGGTTCTCTTATTGAGGGGTCTTCACTTCTTCTGAGAATCGATTAGCGTATTCCGAGAGTTATTTTGTTCAGCCTTACCCACCACTTGGCAGTGGTGCATAAGCCAAATATCATCTCTGTGGGGGATTTTTCTGCCCCTGGGTCTGGGTGCATGTGCTGGCATAAGGGTATAAACAGGAGATGTATGGTTTTGTGGTCGGACAGGTGTTGCATTGCTGCAGCAATAGTGAGGCAAACATCTGTTGAGGCAAGATGTTCCAGCAATGTTGAGATGTCCGTTACAAACACAGTCTCGACAAAGTCCTTCACATATCCTTGTCACTAAATTGCAAAAACATGGATTTGAGGATGCACCACTAGGTGGGTAAGGAACTCGCTGGATGGTCTCGCTCGAAGAGTTGCTGTCAATGACTCACTGTCACAGCAGGGACCAGTGATGTCCCTCAGGAGTCAGTGCTGGGACCATTGTTGTTTTAACATCTTTATCAGCAACGTAGACAATGGCACTGAGTGCATTCTCAGCAGGTTTGCTGGTGACACCAAGCTGTGTGGTGTGGTTGACAAGCTGGAGGGAAGGGGGGCCATCAAGAGGGACCCTGACAGCCTTGAGAACTGGGCCCATGCAAAGCGCACGAGGTTCAACAAGTCCAAATGCAGGGTCCTACATCTAATCCAGGGCAATCACAAGCACAAATACATGGTGGATGGTGAATGAAGTGAGAGCATCTCTGAGAAGAAGGACTTGAGGGTGCTGGTTGATGAAAAACTCAGCATAGCCAGCAATGTGCCTTGCAGCCCTAAAGGTAAACTGTATCCTGGGCTGCATCAAACGAAATGCCAGACCAGCAGGTCAAGGGAGGCAATCCTCTCCCTCAGCTTTTATGAGACCCCCATTTGCCACCTGGAGTACTAAGTACAATTCTGGAAGCCCCAACACAAGAAGGATATTGAACTATTAGAACAGGTCCAGAGGAGGGCCACAAAGTTGATCAGAGGAATGGAGCACCTCTCCTACAGACGCAGGCTGCAACAGCTGGGGCTATCCACCCTCAAGTAGAGGAGGCTCTGAGGAGAGCAGCCTTCCAGTACCTGAAGGGGGCCAATAATAAAGCTAGGGAGAATTTGTAGCTATAAGATAAAGAGAAATGGTTTTAAGTTGCACAAGCTTATATTTAGATGAGATATCAGGAAGAAATTCTTTAGAGTAAGGGTGGTGAGGCCCTAGAACAGGTTGTCTAGGGAGGCTGTGCATGCCCCCTCCCTGGAAGTGTGTTCAAGACCTGGTTGGATGGGACCTTGAGCAACCCAGTCTAGTGAGAGGTGCACCTGCATATGGCAAAGGAGATCGGAACTAGATGATCTTTAAGGTTCCTTCCAACCCAGACCTGCGATTCAATGATCCAATGAAGATACTGAGATTGAAACAGTGTTTACTAATGGCTGAAGTGCAGTGGAAGACCTCATAGTATTAATCTAGTAATAAAGCATTATGCATTCAAGAACTCCAGAGTCACTTGTACAGACTCTCTCAGCCCCCATATGCTTATAAATTATGATGTGACCTTTGGGAATAAACTTAGTTCATTCCTTGCATCTGTGCCTCACTCACTGCATGAAATATATATGTACTCTTAATGAGAAACTATTCGATATGCTGTTTCATTTCATGTTCAGTACAGGATCACCCACCCTATTAACTTTACACTATTCAAAGTATTCCGAAACCATAATCCCCAGGTTCTTTGTTGGGCTCTTAGAAACATATTTTTTTGGTAAAATACACTGATGTACAACACTATTTCTATTTAGCTAACTAAAAATATTTAAGGGGGGGGAGTGCTCCATTTTTTTTAGCTGGGACTGAAGTCTTGAGAATTTAAGATGCAAAATAAATACAAGTGCTTAGTATGCTAAGAGAAATATAAAGTGTTCACTCCATGTGCAGAACCAGCTCCCACCAGCTTCAGCAAGTGTTTCAGAGGTCTCAAGGTTGTAGTTTGAAAATTGTCCAAATTTTCAGGTGTTTGTGTGTTTTTATGCTGAAAGTGCATTTTATTTTGAAACTAGAGATACTCGTGCCATCAGGCCCCTGTGGTGGTGACCTGACCCCAGAGATGGATTGGTGACAGTGACTACAAAAGGCAGTGGACTTTGGATTTCTCTTCTTCTTGTTCTGTCTCTTAGCAGACACGGAGCTCTGCCAGATCAAGCACCCTCCACCCTCCTCAAGGCAGGGGAAGAAGGGCCTGGCCCAGCTACTGCAGCCCTGCCACTGTGGGGGGCCAGGCATGGTTCCCAGCATAGCTCTGGTAGCAGCAAGACATGGAAACACAGAGCTACTTGCTGCAGCCCACTCCTTACTGTCCTTGCAACTTGATCTTCTTTGAAGATACCAAGGAGGTGGTGAGTTCTTAACCCTTTCTCTTCCTCAGAGCTATGACCACTTGGGAGAAGGAAAATAAAAGGAGAGAGAGGCCCTTGAGCAGGCCCTATTTACCACAACAGCTGTGACCCCATGTGACCAGCACCATGTTGCCTCTGTCCTCACCACAGGCTTGGCCCAATGTGACCAGGGCCATGGGACTGACACAGATGCTGTACCTCAGCTCTGCCACTGAGATTCTGAGAGAATCTTTTGGTAAGCATGGCACAGAAGTCCTTAAGGTGGAATTTTAAAGATCTATTCTGCTTGGCCAGAAGTTATGTGATAAAAAAGAGCAGATAGAACTGATCTCTTAAACCTTTGGCAAACAGAACGAGATTGGAGTTCTGAAGTGTCTGTTCCTGCATTTGAGATGTTGTGGCCTGAAGATCATAACTAGGATCTGCTGGCCATAGTCATGTTGTGAAGAACTTCCAAGAGGAGTTAGAAGCAAATCTGAAACATCCAAAGGAAACTGGTGTCTGCAAAAGGACTGAAAAAGGGACGTTTCCACAAGTATCATGGCATAAGAGGGCCTCGGGAGTCCTACTGAGTTCTACAGATGGAGGGGATGGCTGAATGTTCCCTCTGATTAACATGTATTTTTCCCCAGCATTCTCATCTGAAGCCAAAAACCAATGTGTTAGCTGTCTGCCATTTCTCTCAGATGTGTGCAATGGCATTGTGATACAGTTTCAGGTTCATTCTTTTTGGTTGTTTAGAGGTTTTTCCTTTTCATTCTGGTTGTGGGTTCAATAAATCCTTTCTCTTTAGCAAAGTTACCTGTTGAAGATGTTAAATAGTGTTGGAGACAGCAACATCTGCATACACTGGCCAGCTACTGAAGGGGAAAAAAACAAGTATTTTGCTACAGGATTTTAGTCAATCTCTGGTTGTCTGGAGTTGTTTTGTTACGTTGGGATTTGCCAACAAATTACTTCCTATATCTTTCCTAGAGCTGTTAACACTGGCTTACAGCAGAGACAAGATTACAAACCCTTCCCCTAGTTCAGTAGCACAGGTCCTATGTGTTTTCCAGTCTTTAAGGAAAGAAAATATTTAAGATGGAAATTAAACTAGTATCTGGAAATGTACTAGATATTGTTTCTCTATAGGTACCTCTGTTGTAATCTTGTCCATAATCATAGAATCATTTCGGTTGGAAAAGATCATTGAGTCCAACCGTTAGCCTAACTGTACAAACCTCCTGTTAAAATAAACCCTAAGTTCCATTATCTAAGCAACTTTTAAACACATCCAGGGACAGCAATTTAAGCAGCACCCTGGGCAGCCTGTTCCAATTCCTGATGACTCTTTCGAGTAAGAAATCTTTCCTAATATTCAGTCCAACATCCTGTTGTGCAACCTGATGACATTTTCTCTTGTCCTATGACTTGGTATTTTGGAGAAGACACAAACATGTCATCTCTGGGCTGAGGGCTGGGTTCTGCCATGTCCTGAGAGAAGCAAGTTATAGAATCACAGAATACCTTTGGTTGAAAGAGACCTTTAAGATCATCCAGTAAAACCTTCAACTCAGAGACAGCACCAACCAAGCCTTGGGAGCCAAGTGTCAGATGAGTAAGGGACACCCAACAGCAGTGTCACCCAGGACAGGGAGAGCACCAAGATCTCCTAGGCACAGGAGCTGCCTTGGGGCCAGAACTGCAAAGGCTGCCTCTGAAGGATGCTGGGCAGAGGTAGTGGATGAGACTTCAATGGTCTGGACCTCATGCACTTTGGTCAGGGTCATGCACTTCAGTCACAACAACCCCCAGCAGCAATGCAGGCTTGAGGAAGAGTGGCTGGAAAGCTGCTGGCGGAAAAGGACTTGGGGGTGTTGGTTGACAGGTGGCTGAACACAATCCAGCATTGTGCCCAAGTGGCCAAGAAGGCCAACAGCATCCTGTCCTGTATCAGGAATGATTTAACCAGCAGGAGTAGGGAGGTGATGGTGTCCCTGTACTCTGCACTCGTGAGACCACACCTTGAGTACTGTGCCCAGTTTTGGGTACCACAGTATAAGAAGGCCATTGAGATGCTGCAGTGGGTCCAGAGAAGGGCACTGAGGCTGGTGAAAGGTCTGGTAAATAGGTCCTGTGAGTAACAGCTGAGGGAACTGGGGTTATTTAGTCTAGAGAAGACGATTCTGACCGGAGACCTTATAGATCCCTACAACTACCTTATAGGTTGTATGAGGCTGGTGCTGGTCTCTACTCCCAAATTACTAATGATAGGACAAGGGGAAATGGTCTCAAGCTGCAACAGGAGAGGTTTAGGCTGGATATTAGGAAGAAGTTCTTTACTGAGAGAGTGGTTGGGCACTGAAACAGGCTGCCCAGGGAGGTGGTGGAGTCACCATCAGTGCAAGTGTTTAAAAGGCGATAAGAGCACTTGGGGCCATGGTCTAAGGGGTTAGGGAGATGCTGGGATGAGGGCTGGACTTGGTGCTCCTGGAGATCCTTGCCAGACATGAGGATTATATGATTCTATTCTATGATTCATTTGGTAGGGCTCCATCAGACCATGTGACAGAGCCAGCACACTGCCTGCTGCTCATGCACCACAAAGGGCCTCTTGTGCTCTGCATTTGCAAGGAGTAACTCTTTTTCACCTCCATGGTGGACTAGGCACTAGTCAGTGTTCTGCGTTTGCTTGGAAGGTTCCAGAATTTACTGCCCCATGCACAGCTGCCACTTTCCAGATCACCCTGCATGTACAAGAGCATTTTTTATGCCTCACTGACTGAGAAGCACAAACAGCACGACAAGTTTTGGAAGACAAAAAGTGTGTTTGTCTTACAAGAATCTTCAAACAAAATAAGCCTGAAGAATTCAAATGCATGCATACCCAGAAAATTCCTCAAAATAGGCACAAGATTGTGTGCATAGATTTTTGGCAACTCTGGGTTCTCCATTAAGAAACATGGTACGAATTGCACGTTACAAATACAGTTCCCATTGAAGAGACAGGGCATGTAATGACATGTGAGACAGGGCATGGTTTTTTCCTAGGGTTCCCAGCTTGACCCTGAAATAGCAGCTCTTACCTGTATCTCAGGCCAAAAGAACATTTCTAATCCAACATACAACATCCATACAGAAGATAGACCAGAGTACAGCTTGTATGGCATACTAATTGCTCTTAGGTTGATAATGTATATCCTGGTTTCATACCAATGAGCACTGACATAACTTACAGCCAAGATTTTGTTTCTTGCCACCAAGCAGATGGGTGATGTAAGATAAATACAAAGCAAGAAAAGCAGTTGCCTTGGTTAGAAAGGGAGGGAGAACATAAGAATTTGGTTTTGCTTTTGCAAAAAAATTAATGATATTTAGCTTTGCTTATTTGCTATTATTTTTCCTTGGGGTGGGGGTTATTTTAAGTTGCTGTAAAATAATTAAACAACTTAATTCTAAAATCATGCCATTGACTTAAGAACTGTAACTGAAAAGCCAGCAGTTCACTTCTCCTTGTAAAACAAAACAACCCACCAGTTCTGTTGGGGTTTTTTTTAAATTTCATTGAGAAAGATGTTTCCTCAATTTCATATGCTCTGAAGGTTACCTAACAGAAGAAACAGGGCAGCTGCATGCATCCCACATTCATAGCAAACAATGTTTTAATCAGACCACAAGAACAAGGTGCTGAATAATGAAGGACATAGTTTATAAGCTAAAAGAAGGAGAAAAAAAAGGTAGTTGGCCAGTGTTTGGGTCAACAGGAGATCTGAGTCTACATCACCTTTCCCGATACCAGGAGTGAGATTCACAAAACCAGGAAGTTAAATCAAAGTGGACTAGTTTGTCTATGCAGCCAAAGAAGCTCCCCCACTGAAGATTTTGTCCTTTCACAATTGCTTCTGTCATTGCCTTATCATTGTCAACGTTCTTGGAACACACAGAGCAATGTTCTGTCTCAACTGCAGAACTGACAACACATAATCACATTTGAGGTGGAAACATTCTGATAGATGAACCCCACTAGGGCACTGTTTCCTTAAAAACAACACACCACATCCTTTTGCTCTTTAGGTAGAATAGTCTAGACAAACACCTGAAACAATGTTGGCATTTTAAGGTTTTAAAGTCCCCACAGTTATGTGTCAAGTAGCTTTATGCATATATGTACACACCAGCGACGTACAACTGCTGTGTGCAGTAAGAAGAATTAAAGAAGTTGGTGATTTCTTAGGGAGAAAAGGGAGGAAAGGAAGGAGAGAAGGAAGGGAGGGAGAGACAGAAGGAGAGAAATAAGGAAGGNGAGGGGGAGGGAAGGAGTGAGGGAGAGGGATAGAGAAGGAAGAGAGGGAGGGAGGAAGGGAGGAAGGGAGAGGAAGAGAGGGAAGGAGGGAAGGAAGAGAGAAAGAGGGAGGAAAGGGGGAGGAAGGGAGGGAGGGAAAAAAAGAAACGGGTAGTGGTAAGATAATATGGTCAAATATGGTCTTAACTCTTCTTCACATCTGTTACCTGCTCTCTGACTTTCAGCCCACTAGATTTCAGCTCTTGGAAATAAATATTTTACTGCAAATCTTACTTTTCTAAGCACTAAATACCAAGCCACAAGGGGTTGTAATCCATTTAGTTGCCCAGAGTTAAAATTACTGTAAGCCAAAAAAACTTCTAGGTATCCTGTCTGCACTTCTCTAAATGCAAAACAGAGTTGCAGAACTGTTCTGAAATACATCAGTCATTTAACATGTTAGTGGGAAACACTTAGGACTCCATTTTCTGGAAAACCATTCAATACAAAAGTGAAAGCTTTTCTCCATGCAAACTCGAATCCTGGAAATTCTTCAGAGCTCTTAAAAAACGTATTTGACAAAAGTTCACATCAAGTTTAGAACACAGACTAAACTTCTGAAAGATATTTCACTCCTTTAGAGCATTTGAAGATGTTTCAAAACAAAAGAAAGATCAGGTCTATACATATTGTCCCCATTTTTCTCCTTGCAAGCCTTAAAGAAAATAATAAGGAAATAATTACGCAGTCCAGGCAGCAGCAAATTCCAGGAAAGACCTGAAACTTCAGTGCAAATACCTATTTAACACAGCACCACATAATTAACCTCATTTTTTTGGAATGAACTCTTAATGTGTGAAGTGATGCTGTTTCTGCTGTCACAAGTGTGATTTATCCTGATCACATCACTTCTGCAAAAGCAATGACAATATTGTTCTGACTTCACAAGGATGGCAACAGACCCGCACTGAGACATGAAGTGTCTCCTTGCCAACTGAGTCTCTGCCTGCAGAGAACAAGGGATCAGAGGCAAATCAAGCCAGTATCAATCACCATCTCATTCTGGAATTGAGCCAAACCAAACACAAAGCCAAGAACAGCAAATTGCCATACTGGTCCTTTCATTCTGCTTCTGCCTGGATATCAACCCCAGGACATTCCTGCCCAAGTATTTCCACAAGAAACCCAAAATATATGTCTTCTGATTCCCAGTTGTAAGTCTTGGGACCAGGAAACCTGAGAGGGCTTTAGTCAGACCTTAACCACTGACTATTCATTAAATTTAAAAGATTAAATTGTGCAAGATTTAAATTGTGTGAATTAAAAGAAACCAGAGGAAGAAGATATAGGAAAATATTATTTTCATGATTCCAGGTACATGAAAATATTACTTTCATGATTCCTGGTAGCATTTCATGGTCAATACTTGTTGAAGAACATATTCTTCCCCACTCTATAGGCCAAGACTTGCCTCATCATTAGAGACACTTACTAAAAAAGAGCAGTCACTGGGGAAACACAGTGTAAATATGATTGTTTTTGGCATCTCATAGGGCTGCCTGCAAATGCTCCTGTCCATAAACAAGGAGGAAAAATTGCTTTTCTCCTCCAACTCTTCCGCAGCTACAGTATACAATTTTCTGCTGTTTGTTTAGTTACAAGAGATTAATTGACAGACAGATGTGTAAAATGAAAATAATGAAAATCAAGATGCATAAACAGGAACTCTGTGTAAAAATAAGATATAGTTTCTCCTCAGAACAGTCTTGCAGCTTTGAAACATGCTACAGTTTGCTGAATGCCATATGGACTGCTTTTTCAATTCTTTACAAGCATCCTCAGGGGACTATTCTACTAACTGGGATATGAATATTTTACATACATAATACTACCCAGCAATACATTCTAAGTGCACTATCAGTCATGACAGTTTTTGTTACAGCAATCAATACTTTATATCCTTACATGAAGTAATGTAACAACCTTTACCAATTTACATAACTTGGGATAGGAAAAGGTGTGTTTCTTTCACAGCATTGACATGCATTAGGAATGAAGCTTTGAAGTACATCACTAGAAGGAAGAAGAAAGAATAGAATTGAGTTTGTGCTATAAATGGCTGTAGGCTTGCAGTGGCAGGTGGTGGTTTTTTAAGAAACAGTGTTTCTTCTGTCAGTACACTAGTAAAAAATCATTTTTGCCTCAGTCTTCAACAGAAAGCTCTCAACCAAGCAAGTAAAGAAGTCAAAGGCTGCAAATGGGAGAAGGAAGTACCACCCACAGTAGGAGCAGGTTTGGTTCGTGACTATGCAAAGAATCTGAAGGTTCTCGAGCCACAGAATCACAGAATCATTAAGGTTGGAAGAGATCTCCAAGATCATCAAGTGTAACCATCAACCTAATGCCACCATGCCCTCTAAACCATGTTTCCTAGTGACAAATATACACAATTTTTAACATCTTCAGGGACAGTGACTCCATCACCTCCCTGGGCAGTCTGTTCCAATACCTGACCACTCTTTCAGTGTTGACATTTCCCCTCATGTTTAATCCAAACTTGCCCTGGCAAAACTTGAGGCCATGCCACCTTGTCCTGTTAGTCTTGACTTGGGAGAAGAGATAAACACCCAGGTCTCTACAATATCTTTCAGGTAGCTGTATTCAGCCATAAGGTGACTCCCCTCAATCTCCTTTACCTCTGGCTAAACAAGCCCAGTTCAGGTCCCACTCCATGGGACCTGAAGAGATTAATCCAAGTGTTCTAAGGGAACTGAGGGATGAAGTTCCTAGACCATTACTCACCATACTTGATAAATCATGATACTCTGGTTAAGTTTCCTCTGACTGGGAAAGGGGAAACATAGCTAACAGTCTTAAAAAGGCCAAAAAAAAAAGACCCATGGAACTGCAGGCCAGACAGACTCACCTCTGTGTCATGTAAAATCACAGAGCAGACCCTCCATAGATCTAAGCTGAGGCACATGGAAGACAGATTGGTGACAGCCAACAGTCTCACTAAGGGCAGATCATGCCTCCCAAATCTGGTGGCATGCTATGACAAGGTTACAGCATTGGTGGATAAGGGTAGAGCAACCAATGTCATCTACCTGGACCCGAGCAAGACATTTGACACTGCCTCACATGACATATTTGTCTCTGAAATAGAGAGACATAGATTTAACAAACGGACCACTTGGACGATGAGGAAGTCAATGGATAGCCAAGAGTTGCACTGAAAAGAGCTGTGATCAATGGCTCAATGTCCAAGTGGAGATTGGTTACAAGTGACATTCCTCAGGTGTCTGTTTCGGGTCTGGTGCTGTCTAACATCTTTGTCAGTGACATAGACAGTGGCAGAGTGCACTGACAGCAGGTTGCTGACACCAAGCTGTGTGGTGTGGTTGACAAGCTGGGGGGAAGAGAGTTGATCCGGAGGGACCTTGACTGGCTTGAGAACCAAGCCTGTGCAAACTGTATGTTCCCACCAACTCTATCTTCTTCACAGCATTTCTAGTCTGTGTTTTGTAGAGAGCACGTGTCAGTGAATGCTGAACACTGCAGCCATCTTTACCCTGGGAATATGGTGAATGGAGATCACATCAGTAAAAGGAAGATTTCATCTCAATTCCATCATTCACTGCAATGGAGACAGTTCCTCCCTTGTTCACAGATGTAGGAGTACACATTTTAGAAGTGGAGGGCTTGTGTGGAAGCACATGGAATAGACAAAAGGTGTTTAAAATGCCTGCTTATGCTAAGGGACATGCGTATGTACTTGGTGGACACCAACTACATTTCCACAAGAAACAGGAATGGCTGGAAGTCTCTTCTCTTTGGGGGGTTGGATCAATTATATAAAAACATGTGTATGTCTTTGTGTGGAGTTTTTTTGTGGCATAAAATTCTTTATATTGATTTTTATGTGGAGTGAATTAGATGTTTCTTCTTGGTTTTTTTTCCCCAAATCAGGTTTGTTTTGTTCTTGCCTGCAATTTACAAGTGAGTTTTCTAACCCTCTTTGTGTTGTTTTTAACACAGTCTGTTACCAAATTAACTTAATGAATTGGTTAATTTCATCTCAGATTCTAAATGTGCCACACTCAACATGAGCTGGCAATGTGTGAGTGCAGCCTGGAAGACCAACCATATCCTGGGGTATATCAAAAGTAGGATAACCATATCCTGTGTCATCAGCAGGTCAACAGAGATGACCTCATGGTCCTGTAGCACACCTGGTTCTGGAGCCCCAAATACTAGAAGGACATTGAACTGTTGCAGTGAGACCAGAGAAGGGCCATAGGGATGATCAGAGGGCTGCAGCACCTCTCCTACAAAGAGAGGCTGAGGTAATTAGAGCTGTTCAGCCTGGAGAAGAGAAGCCTCCTTATAGCATCTTTCTATTACCTTAAGGGGGCTGACAGGAAAGCTGGAGAGGGACACTAACAGGGTTTTAAGAGGGACTCTAGCAACAAGATAAGCAGGAACGGTTTCAAAATAATACAGGGTAGATTTAGATTAGATCTTAGGAAGAAATTCCTCACTATGAGGGTGGTGAAGCACTGGAACAGGTTGCCCAGAAAACTTGCGGATGCTTCCTCCTTGGATGAGTTTAAGGCTGGGTTTGAATGGAGCCATGGGCTACCTGGTCTATTGAGAGGTGTCTCTACCTATGGCCAAGGCTTTGGAACTAGATGATCATTAAGATCCTTTCCAACCTAAACCATTCTATGGTTCTATCACTACAATACTGCAATTTAATTTGCTTTTAAAAATAATTTGAGAGCTTAAATTTTAGACATTCAGATTTTTAATGATTGCAGAACTGAATTTGTTGTACTAAACTGTGCCAGGTTCTCGCCCTTCTTTGATTTTATTAGGCACAGGAAATAGGTACATTTAAGTTTCTTGAAATCTCTTTCCCATGTCCTTAATTTGTAATAACCTATACTTTTCCTCTTTGAGCATAGTTTAAATCCTTAGCAGTTAACAGACATATAGAGTCTTTCAGCTGGGAACAAGAAAATGCCTTTCCAAATTTCCTGTGAGTTACTCAACCTCTAGCAGCAGACACAATTAGCTTAAATGTTTCTTTCTGCAAACCCCAGAGATGAATGAACACATAAGGCTTCCTACACGTGCTTCCACACCAGCCCTCCACTTCTAAAATGTGTATTCCTACATCTGTGAACAAGGGAGGAACTGTCTCCATTGCAGCGAATGATGGAATTGAGATGAAATCTTCCTTTTACTGATGTGATCTCCATTCACCATATTCCCAGGGTAAAGATGGCTGCAGTGTTCAGCACTCACTGACACGTGCTCTCTCCAAAACACAGACTAGAAATGCTGTGAAGAAGATAGAGTTGGTTGAGTTGGCTGAGGTCCCAGACACTTTATTTCCAGCCTTAAATTTGAGAAATACTTCTCATGTTTTGTTAAAATACTCCATTTATATTGTTTCATTCACATGAACACCTGCTAAGGGTGAATTTAATCACTAAATTGGACAGAGCTAAGATTGTATGTAGATCCTGGGTTTAGGGTAAGTTATGAGAGAATTTTTGTAGAACAGATCTGTTTTCTCAGATTGAGATATGAAATGGTATTACTGAGAGTAATTAAAGATCTGTACGAATACAGAAGAGAAGAGTAGAGATAGAACATGCAAGTCATTACTCAGAATATACAGTTATCTGTCATTCTAGACCTTCCTGTTCACAGAACCATATGCCAAATGATCCTGCTTCTGAGGACTGGTGACTGTTCCTGAAGGGCCAAATTCAGTCTGCTTCAGCCAATGTGTGTTGTTTTAGGACCATTTGTTTAGATTCCTTATTCCACAGGCAAAGAGATGCTGCAAGCAGGATATGGGCTACAAAAAAGCATAACGCAATTATTTACTGGCTGGCATATACAAAAGGCAGCTGGAGTTTAGTGAGCTGCTGGGAAAAGTGCTAGTGTGCTGACCAGCCCAATAAGGCTTTGGGGGCCAGGAAGTTACTAGGCCAACAAGCAAAATTGGCTCCTGTGGGATGCTCAGGCCCACAGAGAGGCACCTGCCACCCACATATTGGCACTGGGAGCTCATTTAGCTGCTCTCTGGATTTAAGATTTCAATGGATATTGCTTTCTTTCTTAAATCTTTGAACCATTGGTGATTGTATCTCAACAACCCTGCTTCTGTCTCTAGCGTTACCTTTTGTACCACTGTGGGAATACTCTCATAGCAGAGACACTAACCAGGCCCTCAGTCAGGCAATGATGCTCCACCAAGGTCCCAAACCAGCTCTCACAGTGTCTTGGGGAAAACTCAAGGCAAGAATTGTGAAAAGGAAGTTTCACAGCATCCAAGCTGCTCCTCAGACCCCATTTGCTTTAGTTCTCTACAGACTATAAAAAGAGATAAGGTATTTTCTGTGTCCATGTTACATTTTCTTTCACTGACAATATATGCTTTGCCCATAGCCACCAGGTAGTGGTAAAGTCACAGATCAGGGTGTTCATACTTACCTGTGTGACTCTTACAGTTGGCAAGTATTCCTTCTGTCAGTTTCCTCATACCTCAGAGCACAGCTGAAAGGCAGAGGAAAATCTCTCAGATCTCTAGAACAGATGCAGCCAGCTGAATGATGTTAAGCTGAGGACTTCTTTCTCCCTTAAAAATGACATTTTCTCATCACAGGAATATCACAGGAAGTGACTCAGCTTCCTTATAGAATTAGCTGACCAGAAGGCACACCTGCTTGAGCACATCAGGTCTACTTCCCTATTGAAGGTGCAGGTGCATATCATAGAAGGATCCATATAGTTAATATAATTCTTTTGAAATATAGTTTACTTCTGTTCTAGACATTCCGGGTTTGGACAAAAGGAACAAGTACTTGACATACTGAGTAACGAGCTGCTGTGTTTAAGCAGATGATCTGGGGCTCCTTCTTTCATATCTGAACACACTCAAGGCATAGAATTGATAATAACAGAGTTTTCAAGCAATCCTGACGTCATTCATAACAGAAGACTTTCATCAACCGTGTGGTCAGACTTGAAGGAAGAGGAAATGTCACCACCCAATTACTTAAGGTAAAGGACTTGCTTGACCAGACTGGATGCTTTAGAAGAACAAAGTAACCTACCACAACTGTGTTCTAAACTGAACAAGTGAGCACAAGCATCAGGTCAGTGGAGACTGAACTTGGTCCTTTTGTGATTACACATGAGCTATAGCAGTAGAATGACAGCTGCAGAAAATGCAGAATTTTTCACAGGACAAATATCCGCAGGCACGCCTTGTTTTGGAATACTGTCTAACTCAGATAGGACAATTCATTTGGCCATGTACTGTTCTAAACTACATTAAGTGGCATCCTGTATCAAAAACAAGAATTAAATAGGCAGACTATTGGCTGAGGATTTGTGTGAGACACCTCATTCAAGTATTCCATCACAAAATGTACAACTGAAACACTTTAATCTGTAGGGTCGGCTAGACTGCTTGGATTGTGAACAAGATGTATGTAAATATGGCACAAGCAAATAAATATTGTAAAAAATATTAAAGATCTTCCTACTCTGAAATATTTTCATGTTCATTTTCTTTGGAAACAAAGTGAGCATGAACGAAATGTTGTGTTCTGAGAGTGGGTGATGTTTTTTACTTTAACTTTAATAGTTAGCCAGAGAATATAAGAGTTTTAATTTAACCTTCAAAGACTAAGTAAGGCTCATTGAGGAGAGCAGTCTGCAATCAGTTCAGTGATGGAAGACCACCCCAGTGCAACATGATTCAACTGTGAAAGCCGGTAGACTTCCAGAGCTGTTTCAATGACTACATTTAACTGTTGAAAGACCACAAGCTACTAATAAAACATGGGCTGGGAGACCTGGGTTTTGGCTTCAGCCTACATCACCTTTCCCAGCTGCCTGGAAGGGAAACAATCTTTGTTCCATTTTCAAATTTAAAAGGAAGAAAGACTATTGTTCTGTAAAACCTAATGTCCTGT
This sequence comes from Upupa epops, assembly GCA_013397515.1. Lineage (NCBI taxonomy): Eukaryota > Metazoa > Chordata > Aves > Bucerotiformes > Upupidae > Upupa > Upupa epops. Next base: position 23,645 of record VZRI01004939.1, read on the forward strand.
CTCAGCCATTCCTGGTCTATGGACCAACAGTATTATGGGATAAACCAAATTATGACCTTGACAGCCTTTCTAATAAGATCAGAGCTTACCTTATGTTGAGAAACTTTATGCAGATTAAGCTGCATAAAGACTTCTACAACAGTATTACATTAATTTAAGATTCAAATTGCCTTTTTCGGGGGAAAAAAACCAGAAGAATTGACTAATATTCTCTAAATACAAAACAAGTTAATGTAGACATTTTTCTGGTGCAACAAGTAGGACAAAAGGTAGGTAAGGGTAATCTGGGGATTAGAAAGAAGTTCTTGGTCTGTACAAAATTGTACATTTGACATCTTACCTTCGTAAGTCTGAAGAGACCGTACGAAGAGGACTATCTCAGTTCTATATAAATTTCCTCACTTGATGTCAATTACAGTGTTTCACATATAGAAGGATGTTGCAGTTTGAAAATTACCAAATTTTCAAGTGTTATTTTTGATACTTTTATGCTGAAAGACCATTTTATTTTGAAGTTTATATATAGCTTTCCCAGCAGACCCCTAAGTCAATGTCCTGACCCTTCAGGTGATTGGTGGACAGTCTATAAGAGGGAATATTCTTCCTGTTTTTTTCTCTTCTCTAGTATGTCTTGTAAGACAGAGAGCTCCTCTGCAAGAGAGCTTCCCCTCCTGCATCCCCAGGGCAGGGGAGGGTGAGGTGGGGCGAGCTAAGGCTCTCAGCCTACCTGCCACCAAAGGGTGGAACACAGAAGAAGCCCAGCCTGGCTGCAGCTCTGCTGTGGAGGCAACTATGGCCCTCTTTTGCCTGGGAGCTCAAACACAGAAAGCTAGAGCCAGCTCATCCTGGTTCCTGGCAGCAGGCCGAAGAGAGAAGCAACTCCTACACACTGCTTCTCCAGCCTGATTATCTTTGAAGATGCCAGACAGTGGTGAGCTATTAACCCTCTCCCTTCCTTGAAGCTTAACCACTCAGGAGAAGAAAAAGAGAGGAGAAGGCCTTGTAGCAGGCCCTGAAGAAGGCCTATTTACCACAACAGACTCAGCCCCACATCACCAGTGCCATGTTGCCTCTATCCCAAACAAGATGCTGTATGCTCTGCCACTGAGAGAAGCCTCTGATAAGAGATAGATCATAAGTACCAATCTCGTAAGCCTTTGTTAAACAGAAAGAGACTGAGGATCTGTTATATTCTTACATCTGATGCTGTTACTGCCTCAAAGAAGAGCTCCCAATCTGAGGGGAGCTAGAAGTATGCCTGAGACGTCAGGGAAGGCTGGCATGTGCAAGAGCATCAGAAAAGGAACTTTTCCACAAGCATCAAATGTATATTTTATGCTGTATTTCTGCCGCCCCACCCCTGTATTCTTCCAGTCTAGCACGGAAACACATGCATGCTAAACAACCCTTTTCCAAGAAAGAAGCACACAAACAAAGCACAAAAATCATGTGGTAACTATGCTGCATAGGCAGCAAACAGAAGCAGCTGGTTAACATTTGGTAACCAGATCATTTGGATGAGCAAAATCTATGGTATGTTGCTTCCTTTACTGCTAAGACTATTTTTCAGTGACCATTCCTTCTGAACTGCTTCAAAAGCTGTTCTAACAAAATTCTACCTTTTTTTTTTCCCAGAAATATAACTAACTCTAGATTTTTCTAGTAACAGAAGAATTAAGAATACAAATTATGTATTTTACAGAGACTAAATGAGTTCTTCATATGAAGGACACAGAGCTACTGGAGGCTGTCCAGCATAGAGCAGCATAGATGATGAAGGAAGTAGAATACCACCCTTATGAGGAAAGGCTGAGGGAACTGGGTCTCTTGAGCTTGGAGAGGAGGAGGCTGAGGGGTGACCTCATTCATGTCTATAAATATGTGAAGGGTGGATGTCAGGAGGATGGAGCCAGGCTCTTCTCAAGGTCATCTGGTGATAGGACAGGGGTAATGGGTGCAAGCTGTAACAGAGGAGGTTCCATATAAATGTCAGAAGAAACTTCTTCACAGTGAGGATAACGGAGCATTGGAACAGGGCTGGCTGCCCAGGGGGGTTATGGAGTCTCCTCTGGAGATATTCAAGACCCGCCCGGATGCGTTCCTGTGCAGCATGGTTTAGGTGATCCTGCTGTGGCAAGGGGATTGGACTAGATGATCTTTTGAGGTCCCTTCCGATCCCAAATGATTCTATGATTCTATGATACTATTAAAAAAAGCCAAGGCATCCATAATTTAGGATAACTAAGTATTCCTTCTTTACTAGGTGCCAAAATATAAACTGTTGAGCAGTTTATATTTTGAAGCCCTTCATTCAAAGCCATCTCATGTTAGTTTATTGAAACAAGCAAGACAAAAAGACATCTCAAATGCTTTACATCCTCATGACCTGAGAAACAGTGATCAAAGAAAGATAGCCTTAGACTAATTTAAGAGTCACTGTGACTTTTCTACACTTCTACCACAGTTTAAACAACAGAGATTGTGAAGGAAGTTGTCCAGCTTAAGGTAACACAACATACACTGCAGTCTGCACTCAACTGCAGACTGAATTGAATTGAAAAGGAATGAAATATTGCGGAATAAATGTTTGCCTTTCCTAGGTCAGATGAAAAGACTATTAGCTGTGCAGGAGGGAAAGATTCTCACCAAAAAAGACTTTACTCTTCTGCATGTTCTGCAATGACCTTTGCTGTAGTTCATCCAAAGTGTTCCTAAGGTTTACATACATTGTCTTAAACCTGTTTAAGATAGTTGTAATTCAAGCTACTAATATGCAACTACTATTCTATGCCTACAGAATACAGACAACCTGACAGAGAACAAAAATATCCTCCTTTTTAAAATGCTAAGCACACTGCAGTCCTTGCAGGTAGGTACATCGCTGCAAATGCGGAGAAATATTTACATGTTACTAAGCAATAATAGGAAAGAAAAGTAGTTGTAATTAATGATTATGCATTTTTATTAAGTACTTTTATTTGGGGCATGCATAATAATATGGAAACAATCATATCTATCACAGCGTTACATCAGAAACTATCTGAAACCTCGAATTTTTGCATTTTGTGAACAGTTATTTACTGCTACTGCAGACTTATTTCAGATTCAGACCAGTTCTCCCTGATAAGTCAGGCTGATAAAACAATCCACCTCCAAAAATGACCAGGCAAAATCTTGGCCCACACTGCAGTTCTAACTGAAAGTTACATTATATCGGGGAATGTCACCAGTGAAGACAAACACCAAAGGTAGTGCTGCCACTAGAATTATACCTGGAAAGGGAATAAAGTAATGCATTATCCATCAATAATTTGGAAGCAAGACAGTAAATAACACAGATGTAATTATTGTATATAATCTTACTTGTGGGACACGCCATACTAGACAAATGATTTATGACAGAATCTCACTTTCTGTACTACTCATTCTGTGCATTTATTCAGGATAAATGCCATAGTAACAGAATGGTATGTGTTCTCAAGCCTCAGTTATTCCATTTTTAGCTAACTTTTAGCTAGCATCTATCCCCTTCTCATCAGAAAGAAGGGGATAACAGCGCATGTCTGCCCACACCTCAGCAACAATGGCAGTACGTAGCAGAGAATGGACAAATAGTGCGAGGATGCTGCCTCTGCAGCTGTTTCTAACATGAGGTGGTGTTCCTGTGAGAGTCTGCCTTGCAGAGGCACTGCAATACATATAAAAGGTAACATATTTTCAACAATGTGTAAGATAAGGGCAAAGTTCATCTCTTGCATCAACTGCACTGGTAGAATTTCAGACCCACAACTGCCAGACTGGCATCATCTAACTAAAGGCATACATATAATCTAGCATGTAAGTGCATTACAAGGCAATGTATGAACAGAGCATTACTGTTTTAGGAAAGTGGCTGTTACCCTGAGCCTGTATATAAGTAATTCAGAAGTCCTTCTTTGCAGACTAAAAGCTTTAGAATATATAAGAACACACATCCATATTTACTTGGGATGAAAAGATTACTTTGTACTACTAAACCACAAGACTTTCTAAACAGATGCAAGTACATCTGTAGTTTTGCCTGGAGCATTAAATTAGTGCTCCAGGACTAATACAGATTCACATGGAAACTAAGGAGAAATATGCAGTGGGGCTAACTAACGTGGCAACCTGCAGCTCCTGAAATTTACGTTAAGTCAAATTATTTACATAAGGTACTGAATTATGCATTCTTAAAGATGAAAATCTACTTGTACAGTCAACTAGGATTAGACTGACACAACAACATGAGCATTCTGCACTGCTCTCACTGAGCTGACTTCAAGGTAGTTCACATTGTGTCACAAGCTTAACCCTTCAATTTGGCAGATTCTCAAATTCCTCTCTAGTTTCAGTGCAGAGGGCTCCTCTTTAACAAGATACTAAGCAAACTGATTTACAGTATGTAACTCACAGAACTCAAGGGGGGATAATTTTCAGTACAGAGAGAAATTTGTGAGGGGTCAAGAATGTAAATGTTTCCAATACATCCTTATATTTCATATCTGCCTGGATAACAAAAATATAGGAGCGTATCATGTGGGATCAAAAAACTCCCCAGTTTCAGGATAGTATTAGGCAAGCATCATCGAACAATGCTGCATTTGAAATAACAGATCCTGGTGAAAATCCACCTCTCAATTGAGAAACACTACAAAGGCTACTTACACCTCCAAAATACATTTGTGTTTGCCTCAGTAAACATACACAGAGTTCTTGCCCATTATGAATCGAAAGATACATGCTCTTACATCCCTTACACATGTAGTAGAAAAATACTGCAAACAGGCCACATCAAGCAAATATCATTTTGGGAAAACGTATTTCATTGAAAAACATGTCAATTTTGTAAATACCAGAAGACAACTTCATTTCCCTGTTGTATCTTATTTTAAGCAGAGACTGTAAGAATTAGCGAATGATGGAAGAAGAAGTGTAAATACCATTTTGACAGCTTGAAACACTGAAGATTTGCTCTCATGAACTGTCAGGTCCCATTGAGGCTACAAACTAGGCTTGAAGTGGGAAGTAGGAACACTGGAGATGAGGGTTATGTTTCATTATTGGGGGCAAGGCCAAAGTTCCAGCTGAGGTACATCAGCACCAGTGTGCATAACGTAGGGATGAATGGGAGAAACTTGGGATTAATGTAGCTGAGACCTAGGGAGCAAAGGCCTTCTGAAGTTATAGGAACAGACAGAGAAGAGGAAATCTCACAAGGGGATTCCAGACACTACATCTGTATCACAGTTTAAATGCCTCTATGCCAAAGTACACAGCATGGGCAGGAAATGAGTTAACTCACTGGCATCATGGAGACATGGTGGGATGGCTCCTCTGACTGGAGTATTGGAATGAAGGGGCATTAGCTCTTCAGGAAGAGAAGGCAGAGAAGATGAGGATGGAGTGCTGCCTTCTGTGTCAGTGATCAGCTGGAGTGTATGGAACTCCACCTGGGAGAAGGATCTCCTACTGTGAGGAAACTACTGAGAGGTTATGGGTCAGGGTAAAAGGGAGGGCAGCTGACATTATGATGGGGGCCTACTACAGGCCACCCAACCAGGAAGACCAAGTGGATGAGGCCCTTTATAGACAGATAGGAATGGCTTCAAGTTTGTAAGTGTTCTGAGGGAACTGAGAGATGAAGTTCCTAGACCATTACTCACCATACTTGATAAATCATGACACTCTGGTTAAGTTTCCTCTGACTGGGAAAGGGGAAACATAGCTAACAGTCTTAAAAAGGCCAAAAAAAAAGATCCATGGAACTGCAGGCCAGACAGACTCACCTCTGTGTCATGTAAAATCACAGAGCAGACCCTCCATAGATCTAAGCTGAGGCACATGGAAGACAGATTGGTGACAGCCAACAGTCTCACTAAGGGCAGATCATGCCTCCCAAATCTGGTGGCATGCTATGACAAGGTTACAGCATTGGTGGATAAGGGTAGAGCAACCAATGTCATCTACCTGGACCCGAGCAAGACATTTGACACTGCCTCACATGACATCTTTGTCTCTGAAATAGAGAGACATAGATTTAACAAACGGACCACTTGGACGATGAGGAAGTCAATGGATAGCCAAGAGTTGCACTGAAAAGAGCTGTGATCAATGGCTCAATGTCCAAGTGGAGATTGGTTACAAGTGACATTCCTCAGGTGTCTGTTTCGGGTCTGGTGCTGTCTAACATCTTTGTCAGTGACACAGACAGTGGCAGAGTGCACTGACAGCAGGTTGCTGACACCAAGCTGTGTGGTGTGGTTGACAAGCTGGGGGGAAGAGAGTTGATCTGGAGGGACCTTGACTGGCTTGAGAACCAAGCCTGTGCAATTGCTGATAGACATAAGCTGACAATGCGTGAGTGCAGTCAAGAAGGCCAACCATATCCTGTGCCACCAGGGCAAGGGAGGTGATTCTCCCCCTCTGGTCTGCTCATGTGAAACTTCATAGTCCACTGCTGTGTCAAGTAGTCCCCAATAGAATGACATGGAATGTTGGAGGAAGTCCACAGAAGGACCATGGGGATTACCAGAGGGCAGGACCATCTGTCTTATAAAGACAGATGGAGGGAAGTGAGGCTGTTCAGTCTGGAGAAGAGAAGGCTTAGGTGTAGTTTACAGGAAAGCTGGAAAAGGACTTTTTACTACGGCTTACAGTGCTAGGACAAGGGGGAATGGTTTAGAGCTAAGAGACGAATGTTAGGAAGAAATTCCTCATTCTGAGGGTGCTGAGGCACTGAACAGAGTGCTCAGGGGACATCATGGATGCCACTTCCCTGAAGCATTTAGGACCAGGTTGGATGAGGCTCTGAGTAGCATCATTTAGTGTTTCTCCTCATGGCAAGTGGGTTGAAACCAGATGCTCTCAAAAGTTCTCTTGCAACCTAAGCCATTATATGATTCTAAGCAGAATATGGAATCACAAGCTAGAAGTAAACTCTGCAAGCTGCAGTCCAATCTCCTTTCTAGAGGGTTATCTCTGGATTGAGTCTCAGTAAAACATGTTTTAACCAAAATGCACCTTTGCTCTTAAAGCATTTGAATTGGGTACTGTGTCCCCTTGTAACATCAACTTAACTATATGCATGCTGAACAAGTAAAAAATGAGCAACTAGGCAGCTGAATCTACATTTAAATCTACATACATATCTTAAGCACATGTAGTCATGTGTACACCCAATATCAGATCATGCCTATTTTAGAGCAAAGTTTTCTGCAAATGTACAGCTCTTGTAAGCATAGGTTGCATTGGTCAGTGTGCAAATCTATTGCACTGTCAACACATATTATACATTTATACCTAGTACTGTGGCAAACCCACCTAATTCTCAGAAGCAACAAACAGATGCAACAATTCGTGCATCACTTTTTAATTTTTAGTTAATTATTGAATGGTTCCAGAGCAAGCACTATATTACTGCAAATGAGAATCAAGTGTCTCTGAAACAATGTTAAATAATAACCTCTGCACTTCAGTATGCACACGCATATATACACACAAATACGTAATTTAAAAAATCTGTACATAGGTATTTTTTGGAAAGCAACTCAAAGAACAGTACCACAAAGAATAAGTTTCTGTAATCTGACACACTATTAATTATAATCCATTCTTCTTAAGATTGTGTCCTTAAAGCCTAAGCGCCATGCTGTACTATTTAGTACAAAATGAACCCGTAAATAAATTTATCTATTTAGTGCTAAAAGAAAACACAGAACTCCTTAAACAAAATAATAGTCAATTTTCAGAAATATTTATTTTCCATGAGATATGCCAACTCATTAACCATCATTTGTGTTTCTTTAAGCTTATCCCCATAGTAGACAAGAGCAAGAAGTATTTGACCATGAAAATCCAGGATACTTTATTTCCTTTTAATAGCTGCAAAGATGGTTCAAGAAAGGAGTATCCTTGTTGAATCTGAGTCTGAAAGTCCATCTTCATTATTGGTTGCCTCATAGTCACCTGTATTATCAGCTAACTCAGCATCTTGATCATCATTACTCTCTGCACTGTAATCAACCTCTTCAAGGAAGCGAGGCTCATCTTCATCCAAAACATATGTACTGGGGCTATAATGAAGAAGAAGTAGCATGAATCATGTTCATACTTTTCCTTGAAACACTATATTTGGACAATGCTCTATCCCTATCCTGATACACAATAAGCCAAAGGTGATAGTCTACCTGAAATTATTTAATTGTATGTGAAACAACTAGGAGTCAAACCCATTGGTGTAAGACCCTGAACTAACTATTCAGTCATACACAATTCATTATCCAAATACACCACAGTTGACTAGCAACAGATGATAGACCTACACTAATGGCCTGTAAGATCTTTGTATAATTATAGTAGTATCAGCAGTTGTTATAGAAGGATATAACTACTTAAAGAAATAACAGTTGCTCTAAGGTATAAACCAACTGAAATCCAGATGACTCTTTAAAATGTCAATTGGGATATCCCTGTATTTTGATAAAACACATATTTTACTGAGTAGCCTTACGAACAATTATACTGTACATATCGGAGATGTCCAAAAAGTCAAGCCTAAGTTCCTGTCTCATATCAGGACCTCACACACTTGCAAACTGTTAAAATGTTTTAAGTCTTGAAGCATAAAAGCTATTTAAGAAACCAAGACACTGCTCACAAGAAGATCTATGCCCTTGACTTATGGCCTCCAAGAATAAGAGGACCAAACACCTTTATGGTAACTGGAGAAAGGTTTTCTGATCCTCTTACCCCACTAGGAGAGAATGGGGTAAAAAAGTGCTTTCCAGACACAGTTTTACTAGCAGCACTAAATATTTCTAAATATTTCACAAGTATACTATATTTGGATGAAATCCTAAGATGGTTTTATTAGGCATTTTAATTTAAAAATCAAATACAATACTCATAGAACTGTGAGAATGTTATTATTGAGAAAGATCACAAAATACATGTAGGAATATTTGCATATCAATTTTGATAATTCTTGTCTTAAGGCAGGCAAAACTAACCTTACTGCTTCTTTCTAAAGATCTTTTAGGAGCTTAAGTGGACCACCTGAAATAAGCAATGCAATCTCTAATACAAATACATTTCACAGCATTGTTCCTCCACCTGAAACTTCAATGACTGAAATGTTTTATGTTGTTGACATTTAATTCACATACAGTGAGGAAAATGTATTCCTAGCTTAGGAATGAAAGGACAGAAGACATAAGATAGTATCAAAGTAAAAAAAACAAAAATTCATTTCAGTCATGGCCTTTGGGTTTTCATTTAAAACAAACTTTACCACAGTCCACTAAACAAGCCTGTACTCGTTAAGCCACGCAAAAATGTATGTCCCACTAAACTAGATACTTCTAAAGATAATTTAAGCTGTATCTATGGCAACAACCCACTCACCATACTGGTTAATGAGCTGAGTGTTTAGAACAAAACCATTTTCATTTAGGAAAGACAAAGACTGAGGGAAATAACCAGTGTATTTGCTAAAATGCTTCTCTCATTTTACAGGTGGAGAATCCAACACACTGTGAAGAACCTGTAGCAGAACCACCACAGGAATACAATTTTTCTTTTGTTTTTGTCCTGTGACACTTTTCACCTTAGGAAGTCACTACCTACCAACACTTCTATGGAAAAAAAAAAAGTTTAAGTAAGAAAAAAAAACATTCACATTTCATTTTGTGCTTTAAATAAATGATAGCAACTCACCAAATGTATCACATTCCAAAAATTGCATAGCTTTTTGCAATTACTGCTACTAATTACTCAACACAAGATGTTAGCTTTCAAATGCGAGGAATCCACACTGCAACTGCAGGACAGACTCTGTAATTCACTTCATAAGAAATGGAGCAAATAAACATTGGCCCATTACTAACTATAAACACTGAATACTAAAACAGAAAACTACAACATGCTATGTCAATGACAAGTATTTTATTAACCATGAACAGTGGAGTGTAAATGCACTACAATAAGGCCCCTACAAAAGTTCGTGTTAGTGAGGTATAATATAGAATAGTAAAGCTCTTAAAAATTCTTGTTTTAGTAGGTGTCATTATTGGGAAAGTAAATTGACTTAATGGATCTGGTTAAAAAAAAAGCAACCTGTTTTAAGGAAAAAACACAGAACTGGACACACATAGTTCATATCTTTGAAGTGGCCTGTCAATTTATAGAATATGTCCTATTTTACACTGTTTGGAAAACCACACAGGTATATGTATTCAATATATATATATGTTGTATCTGCATAAATTCATTTTATTTATTAATGTACGTGTAAGCATGCAGGCATACTCCTAACTTACAGAAATCCAGCCAGTGTATATAGTCATAATTTTTGATATAACAGATTTTAGACAGTTGCTTTCACATGTATACATTTGAAAAGTCTCACATGAAACAGAGGGATGTTTTTTTGTTGCTATTTCCCATTTTACAAAATAATCAATTATAAAATACTTTTTTGTTTCAATAAAAGTATCATTAGCACAGATTCCTTTTCAAATTTACATAAACTTTTAACAGAAAAACTGTCTCTGATAATAATCTTAGCTTTCCACTACTGTCTAGCACAATGCACCATGACTTCTCAATCATATATTACTGAAAATAAATAATACGTATATTATCTTTCACTTTCCCTTGCTTGAGGCTTCATTCTTCACAAAATGCTAGCCAAGTACATTCTACATTCAGAGGCAAAATCTGTGTTGCATACTGCTCACATACGTTTGCTTTACCATGCTTTCTTCCACTGTAGCAAATTAAAACATGAGGCATTTAACTTTCCAGCAATCTTTATTCTAACTCTTCATATAGATCTAGAAAACATAACTATTGTTTCACTGTTTTACTGAGGGATAGGTCACAAGAAATATACAAATCAAAACACCTGAAAAAAATTTCTTGCTGTTTAATCAAATTTTTATTTGCCTCCCTGCTGCTCCCCACCCGCAGCATACCTTGTGACAATGTATTTTTAGCTGCTGTCATGCTGATTCTATGGGTTTTAATTTCCTAACTTTTCCCTCGGGCTATTTCTAATTGACTTGCTCAATAATTTCTCTTCCTCTACTCCTACACCTCCTGCTTTTCCTTTTAAAAGGAAACCATTATTTTTTGAAGGTTAGCAGAGGCTGTTTATCACACAACTACAGTTCTGTATTGTAAAGGATGCCATCATCTGTGTATTTTCTTTGCAGTCATAGCAGATAAAGAGAATACTACATTGTTATGGGTTTGGAAAACCCCCATATACCTGAAGTCTCGCAGATTATACTTAAAAAAAATTTTGTGAGTAAATATATGAACATCTAAATACCTGTTACAATAGTCTTCAAACTTCTGAAGACCTTAAGAATACCCCTTTCATTTAAAAAATATTTTCTACGTTACTTGTCATTGAATAGACTGAATTTAGGAATGAATAAATACAAATATATTGATAATAAATAAATCCACAAGGCATACTCAATCTCTACAAATTTCAGCCTCAGGAAGATCAGTTCTCTAAGACTACAGGGGAAGAATTTACACTTTAAAACTCCAGAAGAAAACTTTAAGGAATATTCCCTGACAAACTATGGAGAGCTGCAGCTATGCAGTAAAGGAATTCTGGCTAAGCCAGGTAGTGGAATGTCCTACTCAAGTGGATGTGATACAGGATCTGATGATGACAAATACAAGTCAGCTCATGAGGGGGGTCAAGACAGGAGGCAGCATGGGTTGTAGTTATCATGCACTGTTCACAGTATTGAGAGACAAGGAGTATAATAGAGACCCTGAATTTTAGAAAAGCACAATTCCACCTCTCCAAGGACTTATTCAGTAAAAGCACTCAAGAAATATCTCTCAGGGATAAGGGAGCAGAATCAAGGTGGCCAATTTTAAAGACACTTTTCATAGGGTGCAAGAGCTCTTGATTCCCAGGTCTTGATTCCACAGCAAGCAAGGAAAGAAAGAGACTAGCATGGCTGAGTCAAGACCTGCTGGTCAGATTAAAAGACAAGAAGAAAGTGTGCAGGCAAAGGAAACTGGGACAAGTATCTGGGAAGAGTATAGGACCATTGCCCAGTGGTGCAGAGATGGGGTCCAGAAGGCTGAAGCACAGGTGGAGTTGAAGTTGGGTAGGGATCCAGAGAGTAAGAAAAAGGGCCTCTATAAGAGCATTAATAAAAAAAGGAAGGTGGAGGAGACTGTACCATGTCCTCCAACCCATCCCACAGACACCACCCCCCCCAGTGAGAAGGCTGAGGTACTCAACAACATTTTTGCCTCAGTCTTCATTAGCAGCCTCTACCCTCACATCTCACTCGTGGAAAAAAGCAAAATGGAACCCAGGGGGACAAAATCCCTCCCACTGTAAATGACAATCAGGTTTGTGACCATCCAAGGAACCTCAACATACATAGGTCATAGAATCACAGATCATTGATTGGAAAAGACCTCCAGAAACAGCGACCCGACCACTTCCATGGGCAGCCC
>VZRI01004940.1:8294-28680 GCA_013397515.1 Upupa epops
TTTTTTTTTTTTAACTCTTGAAAAGTCAATTTAAAAACTGCAAACTGATTTCTCTTCTAATTAGATATTTAATTAAACAGGAGAATTATTACCTTGATTTGTTTTAATATTTTAATTTTTTTGTCAGTATTCTGTGAAACACAACTCTTAAAGGAGAAAAAACTACTTGTATTTGCTATTGGACTCACTTCTATTGTGCTTTTTACACTAAGTGTACCAGAACAGTTAATTTTATTCTTCCTGACCTACTTTTTAAATTTAAATTGCTGATAGAATTTTGTGTATTCTGACTCTTATTTATTTTCCCCTTTTGTATTTGAGTGCAAGGAAGAGGAAACATTTTGGTTTATATTCTAATAACAATGTATTTCCTGTCAGTTTTTACTACACACTTAATGTTTCAGATAAAAACAAAAACTCTTGAATTTTCAGTAAAAGGAAATATTTTATTTCATTTGCTATGGCCTCTTTTCTATTCTCTAGCTCCTGGGTTGTTTTTTTTGTTTGTTTTGTTTTTCAAATTTCATGTGGAAAACTCCCTTCCATTTTATAAGTCTGAGTTTCAACCTTGTTCTTCTGCTATATATCATAAATAATATTCCTCATACCAAATGTCTTGTTCAAAGATCCAAAGAGGCATCAGTGGAATCTTGAAGTTGCCATACATCTCATCAACAACCTAGGTCAGGCAGAACTGGCAAAATGACAATCAAAAATGGCAAATTAATAAGGATCATAAATAATAGTGTTACAACTTACATTTAATTGTTATCTTTTACAGCAAGAGTTCTAGTACCATTAATTGTCTGGTCAATCTAGTGGTTTTGTACAGTGAAGTGGCTACATGGGTAGACAAGGGAAGACCTCTAGATATCATCTATCTGGACTTCTTTAAAGCCTTTAACATGATTCATCGAAACATCCTTCTCTCTAATTTTGTAAGGTATGAATTTCATGAGTGGACATCTGTTTGGTGGATAACAAATTGTTTGTATGATCATAAGATAGTTGGCAATGGCTTGATGTTCAAATGGAAATCAGTGACAAATGGTATTCCTTGGAAGTCCATACTGGGATAAGTGCTGCTTACTATTTTCATTAATGACAGACACTTGGATCAAGGGCATTCTCAGCAAGTTTGAAGGCAACACCAAAACAAGTGGTGAAGCTGACACACCTGAGGAACTGTCCTTTCAGCATACCCTGAGAGATCCAAGGTTGTTCCAACAGGAGAAGAGAAGGCTCTGGGAAGACCTTCCTGTGGCCATTCAGTATTTAAGGGGGACTCATATAAAAAAAGACAGTCTTTTTTTGTAGAGTCTGTTGTGACAGAACAAAGTGTAATGTTCTAAAATCAAAAAAGAGTGCATTTACACTAATCTAAGGAAGAAATTTTTACAATGAGGGTGATGAAACAGTGCCCAGGGAAGGGGTAGAATCCCATCTCTGGAAATGTTCATGGTCGAGACTCAGAGCAACATGATATAGTTGAAGATGTCCCTAATCACTGCAGTGTGGTCTGGATTTGATGACCTCTAAAGGTCCTTTCCAATCTTGTGTAATAATCAGTACAGTAATTTATCTGAATCTCTTTGTCTAAAACTGGTTAATCTCAATATATTCCTCAAGATACCTTATAATGGCAGTATTCTGGTTTTTCATCTAAAATAGGTGGTAACAGGCTCATCTCCTAGGACTAGTGATAGTTTTGTTTCTTAATATATTGAGTAACTTCTTATTTTTAATGGAAGAATAATAGATTCAGACCCTGGTCCTGTGAAAAACTACTACATAGAGATCATTTTTTGGTACCTTTTGTGAAACAACATGAAAATAAACAACAAGCTGTATTTATCTTTAGTTTCTCTTTAGATTGTTTATATAACAAATTTTCCATTCCAAATGACAACAAAAGGCATCTGACAGATTATTTTAGAAGCTATGCAAAAACTTAAATAAACCTGTCAAAGGAATGATCCACTTGCTTAGGTCTTATTGTTTATAAACAAGAATAAAAGCCTGAGTATATCCTTACAAGAAAAATGCACTCACTGTAGCCGCATGTCATTTTTTCTGCTAGACAATACAGTCTCAAGTACAGTTTGTATTATGAAAACTACAAAAAAGATTTTTCCGCCATAGTAGAAAAGCTGTGAAAAGCAATAGCACAGAAGTTACACATTGAGTAACTAAATATTACTATATTTATAATATAGTAATAATTTAGTAATATTACTAAATATTACTAAACAAAAAATATTTTTGTTTGTATTGTGATGCTCTCATTTGTAATTGGTTTATATTGCTCTTCATAGAATAAGAAATTATGGTGATAAAAGAAATGATACACTAAAATTTTTAAGGAAGTCACTGCCCTACTATGATAGTTTGTTGTACAATGTACACAAAACTCTTTTCTCTCCTTCAGTTAAATGAAATCTTCATTGTCTATTAGCAATCTCAAAACTTTCCTCTAAATTCTTTAATTTTTTAATCTTATAATCTCCAATTTTTGAGTTTCATTATACAATAATCCTTATTCAATTTGAATTATAAATTTCTAATACTAATTCTAATTCTATTGTTTCTAGTTATAATTTCTAACATTAATGAACTATGATTCTTGTCTAAGCTTCCTCATTCTGATTAATGTAGTGTCTCTATAAAAAATATAATCAAGTCTTATGTGATTACACAGTTGAAACCAACAAATTACTTTTATTATATGATATTTAAAGTTTAACTTATTTAGGAATGCATTTGTTTTTCAGACGTTCCTTATCTTTTCAGAAAACAGAAAGATAACTGTGCTGTGACAATATTGTGCTTATTGTCTGTATGATTATTAGGTGCTTACTAAGTTCATGTACTCCTACTTTTCACTGGTTTGCCTATGGCTGGCCATTCAAGTGAAGTGACCCTCCCTAATTAAGGAGAGGACTGAGAGACAAGACGATGGACAGGGGATACTTGCTCACTGTTTATGGTTAACTGGCAAAAGACAGACTCAACTTGTGGAAAATACCCCAAATCACATTTAATTTAAATCTAGGCAAAACCACTTCAGCAAAATACAAAGATATGAACAGTACTTAACTGTATATTTCTGGGCCCAGCTCTGCTAACCCCTTTCCTTCAGGAGGAAAAAAAATAACCTGGCATCCTCCAGAAAGATGAATCTTTCCACCTTTGCATCCCAACACCACAGGAAGTAAGCCTTCATGATTTTCTCCAGTTGGTGAGGGAACTATTCTTTACAACACCTACAAAGTTTCTGTTCATTTTTGCCTTCTACATCTAAAGTGCACCATTCAAATCTTATGTGCCTGAACAGGTCTCACAAGAATGAAATTATTCAGGAACTCTGAATAACATCATATTGATGTCTCATATGGCAAATTAAGGAAGTAAGTGCTACACAAATTTCTATTACTCTCCCTATTAAACTTATGGTTAATATGTTTCAAACTGCAGCAAAGAGCCTCAAAAATCTCTCAGATTTTCCAACTGCTAATGCAATTGACATTAATAATCCTTGAGCAGTTCCCAGTACTTCTATTTTGAAGTGCCTAGACTTCAAAGCATTGATGTACATTAGGCAGAACATGTTCTTGATATTTAAAATACAAAAAGCTCAAGAAACTGAAAAGCTATTAATCACTGATTATTCAGGAAAATTTTAAAAAAAATTAGTTCTTCATTTCAGTCAGTATTCAGAATAATACAATCATAAATCATTAGTAATTTTCCTCATTTTAGAGGTAAATAATACTTATTCTCACAACTCTAATTAAGCCTTAAGACACTGCTGTAATCGATTTTTTATGGAATTTATCTAACAAATTCAACAGATTAGCATTTATTAATATATGAATTGTGCCTTATTTCATGTCTTCAGAATTTAATTACATTTTTATTAAGTCCTTTACATTAAAGCACTATATACAAAATTGTTTTGAAAAATATGAAGCACTGATGTAGAACGTATATAGATCTTAAGCATTATATGGAAGCAAATCCTCCAATAAATGCATTTAAGAAAGAAAAAAACCCCAAAGAACTCAGTTCTTTACCTGTAGTAAAAGAGCACCACAATACACTATAGCCATCTATCACATCATCATTTTAAGACATAATTTCTTTAGCAACATATGGAGATTTATGAATGGATATTAGAAATACAGCTTATTCTTTGTATTGCAGAACTCTACAGAAGCGTAATTGTATCATTTGCGCCATTCTCATAATAGTAGTGGCATTGAATGCATAAAAATACATACACAAGTAAAAGGAGGCATGAAGAACCTTACAAGAGTAGAGACCTTTGCTGGCAGACTAGTAAGATGGTCCAGAAAAAAGTCATTAAGAGGAGAACTTTGCATCTAAAATCTATTGATTTAGAGCATACATGTATATTTGTGTAAGTGCATAGACACACATCCATAAACAATAATGTAACAAAGATCTTCTCAGTAAAATACGGTGGAAATAAACAACTATACTGGTGAAGATGACAGAGCTATATTCAAATACAATAATTCTGTTTGTTTTATTAGAATGCTCAAGAGGAATTGAAATAAAATCCCTCCATCATGAGCACATTTTTAGCAATTTGTTGCAACTACACATTCATCTATGTAATTACCAAGATACTACAGTTCACTTTTTCATGGGCTAAATTTAATAGCGATTTTAAAAAGTGTCATTAAAAGAAATTAGTTCTGATATTACTATTAAGCCCTGCTTTTATTTATATAATTTTGCATTGCAAGAAGAGAAAATATGCATTAAAATATAAGGGTTGAAAATCTCTTCAAGTGCTTTAAAATCTATCCAGTGTCAAGATACAGATAGTTCTTTGGTGTGACCTATAGAATTCAGAGAAGAGCTTGGCAATTCAGCAAGAACATAAAAATTAATTTCAATTTCCATTTTATGGTCTCCTTGGTTAAAGTGCTGAGCTATTTGGATTTATCTCCAACTTTAGAAAGCCATTGCTACACAAATCTCATACTGAGACCTACTTTTTAAAGACACCATAAACTGAAATATTCTGATTCTTTATAGGTGTTCACAATTAAACAAAATCAAGTCATATCCTGGATCTATACCAGTATCTACATATCATGGAGTTATACTCAAGAATATCCATGAAGAGAAAATTAAGAAATTAAGTTTAAAAGGAAGAAAATAATTGTCAGGTCCTTCAGTGCACTATTAAGTATTAATGACCCTAATCAGCATTAACTGGGCCCTGCACATTCACCTGGGAACAAGGAGGACTATTCAGGCTCAGTACAGCAGCGTTTGATTCTCAGCTTTCCTGGAGAATAGCTGATGTCCAGCTCATCTACAAATGTGGTTATACGCAGTCATGGAACCCCTTGATCTGCACCCTGACTTTACCACAGCCCTTGTTCATCACTATCGACAGTATCTGGAATGACCAGATTTGACCTATCTAAATACTATTTTATGGCCTTTTGATTTGTTCTCTTTGGTAGATTTCATTATTATCTCTGGGTGCATCCTGCTCTTTGAGTTAGAACAGAACTAATTCTGTTTAGGGGTGATACTTTTCATCTCTACCTCTTCTAAGAAATTGCTTTCAGCAGAAAACATCATATTTGAGCAGACAGTTTCTTCAAGTGATAAGTCTTGATGTTTACAGTTACTATGAATGATTAGTTTTCAGAAAGGCACCTGCTTTTATTTACTCTTATAAGAACCAAGGTCACTGCTACATCTTGTGCTCCACATTGTCGGTGCAGTGAGAGGTTGCACCTATGGGGAAGACCTTACAGGACAGATGACTCTATACTGGCATCAGTTGCTCTCTTCTTCAATGGCTGGCATCTGAGGAGGACTCTGTTCTGCCTTAGTTACAAATTTGTGCATTCCTGAATCCAGTTCCAGGATCTGTTCCTGCATCCAGTTCCTATCTGCTGCTGAGTCCACTCTGGGACTTCACAGGTTCAGTGGTGGCATCTATTCACAAGTGCAGTGGTGATAGTGATACAATTGCTGTCAGGAAGATTGAGCTCTTTATCAGTTCAGTGTAGATTTGTATATATTCAATTTTATTATTGCCATTTTCATTATAACTGGTTTAGTTTTCTTTTTCAATCCATAAATCTCTGTCTCTCTTATTCCCTTTCTCTTCTCCTTTTGGGAAGCTTAATAGAGGGCATCTCTCTTTCATTATGTGGCTGGCCCAGCCTTAACCTGTGACAACTACTCACCTCTCTCATGTTCTGCTGGATATGGCATGGACCCTGACCTGCTAGCCATGTTCTCACCTTTTGGTCCAGTCCATTAGGGAGCAGTTGTGCACTAGTCCATGAAAACAGTAACAGTGATGAAAACCAGGATTTTTATTTAGATTTTTTACTTAGATATTTAATTAGTCAAGACTTTTTAAAGAACACTTGCAGATATTTCAGAAAAAACTTCTTTATAGTCACAAAAAATGGATAAAAGTCCTGACAGTGCTGTTCTCATGTCTTTACTAGATATTAAATAAATACCTCCATAAATTGAAGGGCCCTGAGTTTCCCACTTCTTGGGAGTCTGTCTTTTTGTAGTTTTTCTCAAGGTGTCTTTAGAGACAGCAAAACTAAGAGCTGTCTCTTTCCTCTGCTGACTGTGGGATGGCCTCTACACTGATTTTTCCAAGAAATATATAACACTTTCATTAGGGAATTTGGAAGGAGTATCTAAGTAAATATACTTTAGAAAGAGGAAATTATACAGAAAGATCATTCTCCTTAGCACTTGAATAGGCTTCTTATGCTAAGACCATTGAATTTTGTACTTTAAAAAACTGTAACTTCTGATGCATACAGTTGTTATAACGGTAGTAAGCTTATCTCTGTAAAGAAATAACTCATTTTGCTGTCTTTATTGATTATAGAGTTTTTTTCAAGTGTTAGTTTTTCATGAATACTTTGAACAATACTTAACTGGGCATTTGTTCTCCATATTCCAGTACAGTAAAAGTACAGGTTTAGAAATGCAGTCTGGAAGTCAACCTTGCCAATTTGGGGTGTGTTTGTGAAGTGCTGAGAACTAAGGTTGACACATGGATGATTCCTTTATCCTGTGAGGTTCCAACAGTTTCTAAATCCTCGTGGGGGAGTGTAGAGAAAAATACTCTCCTGGCTTGCTTTCCTAGAAGGAAGTAACCTTAAGAAAGAGGATTTGGATTGGATGGAGACAGATATCTGCTTCAGGGGGAAAGCTGTTGAAGCAGCACCACATTATAAAATGGAGGTCCCTCCAGAGAGATAGAGTTGTGCTGTCTCTCTTCCTCCCTCTCTGCAGACAGGCTGCTGCAGACAATGGATCTGACACAGAAAATGATATGGGCTGTAAGTTAATGGGTTTTCCTTTTGTTGTGGACTTTCTTGTTACCTTTTGTTTTTTGTTGGGATATTTTCTAAACAAATTCAACAAAATTATATATAAGAAATGAAAGATGTCCTGAGATTTAACATGTGAACTACTTTGCCAGGAGAGCAAACAATTTCTCTCCACAGACCTGTGGTCACAAACTATAATTTCCTCTATTTGCTAAACTGTTTTGGCTCCTGCAAGGTCAGGTTACTCTGCCTTCCTGGTACAGGGTTTCTTAATGTTCTTGTACTTTAAATGTAGAGTATCTACAGCTAGTATGTTAATTATTTTCAATATCTATCTTTTTAAACTTCTGTTGAGTGAAATTAAAAGAAGAGGAATAGACTGTTAAAGATGTTTTCAGCTTCTGGCAATACGCATCTATACTGTTTATGAGGTGTCATTCCTACTACCTGTAGGTAGGTTTTACATTCACTCTACATTTACCTGTATCTGTAGAATATCAACTACCTGTGTTTTTGAAAACAAAACAGAACAAAGGTTCCAATACCAAGGTGAAGAATATACACTCATTTGCTTTGCAGCAGCATGGAGGTCTCTAAATTCCTGAACACAATTTATTTGTTCAGTTTTCCATCACCCAGTTACCAGTTTTCCATAAGATAGTTGTGTTCAAATTTTCTGGCTGGCCTTCTTCAATGATATATCTCATATTGTGTCAGTCAAGGCAAGGTGACTGAAGCAGAGATGCTATTCACTAACTGCTAGAGCTTTCAGAAGCAAACATCAAAACCTAAATCTCAGTTGCTTTTTAAAAGTAATTGCTTTTATTCTTGGAAACTGTGTTTTCTAACCTGTTTTTATAAAGGCAGATTGTTTTCGAATGGTCTTGGCAGAGTATGTAGATGGCTTTCTCTTGTTTTTGTTTTGAAATGCTCAGCATATCTGTAATTGCACAAAAAGCATTTAAATGTTTGATTCTACTACTTTATTTTGGCATAAATTACAGTAAATGTTTTAGTAGTATGTGATGGTGTAAAAACAAATTTCAAAGTAAATGCTTCTGTATTCTAGGAAAAAGAGCTCATCATCTCTGAATGCAAAAGTATTTTTTAACTAGAAGCAGTATCAAAAGAAATAGAAAAGAAAGCAGCAGGAAGAATGATCTGATACCACAGTATCTAATTTACTTAGCACAGAACTGGGGAACAAATTCCAGAGGAAAAGATCACTTTAAAATTATTCACTGTTCAGAAAGATGTCAGTGATACTACACCTTAGATACGTAATACTGACATATTGTAACATAGTGTTTGGCTTTTGGGTAATACGCTAAGGATGGGAAGATCTAATTTAATCAGATTTCTTCTTTTATACAACTATATTCATAGGAGGTTTTTTACAGGTATAGTTAATACAGTTGCAGAACTCTTTACAGTACAGAGCACTACTCTTCAGCATCTTCTGGATTAAAGCTGTCTTCCCTCTCAGGCCTCAAGTGTAGACATTCCTATTTCACTTCTGTTAAAATTATCTGATCCAGTGTAGTGATAGCATGTTCAAAAGTGACTCTCTCTGATTTATGCACTCTGAAATCTGAAAAGGTAGAAAGCCCAGGTGTTGTAAGTTTAGTTAGAAGTGAATCTTGTCCTTCTTATCTGTGTTTGTTTAAGCTATCCTACTAGCTAGCAATAGAATATTAATTAGCAGCCAACTGACCAGCAATAGGGTGTCAACTAGCAACTGTCTGGTCAGTCAGTTTAAAGTGCAAGCTGTTAACAGAGGAATGACCTTGTTATTGTTTGGAAATCTGCATTTCCATGATATAAATAATAAATTCAGGGCAAATGAACATAAAATGAGCAACAACCTGATAGGAGATACCTTAAAATTAAATCATAGCTTGTTTTATTGTCTCTCTACAGTGACATCACACTTCTCAGAAATTTGATTTTTCTTCCTTCATTCCATGGGGTTAACACTGGTTTTCCAAATCATATCATTGTGTAATTCATGTATCTTATTTTTCTGTTCCAAATAAGGTAGATTCAACCAGAGGACTTGAAGTAGTTAATACTATTATTCTAATTGTAAACTGTGCAAATACACTTGAATTTTGCTATTTTTCACTGAAACTGGGATTGTAGCTAACTCCTTGAGAAGATAGTAAAGGCAAGATGTGAAAAAATTACCTGTTTTTTAATTCCAAAAAAAGAACAAGTTTTATTCTTGCTCCAGAATATATTTTTATAACAGCAAAAAGATAATTGAAGAGAGTAGAAAGAACAGCCATATTGCAAAGTACTGTGTTTTGAAGAAAAAAAACTAAAAGAAGATGAGGACTAAAAAAACATTATTCTTGTTTTCTTGTATAACACATTTATTACATTGAAAAGGAAAAATGTTAAGCATTTTTTGTACATCTATAATATTGTCTCACAAAACCAAACACATTTAAATTTTCTCTCTGCTTTGTACTAGACAAAGTATGGGATGATGCTGACTGGAATTTATGCTAGTATGACTCTTTCTGCATTTATTTAACTTCTCTAGCTCTTTAAAAAAATTATTTTATTTATCAGAGGCTTTTTTACCCTCATTCTTGATGACTTGGCAACCAAGAAAATATTACAGTGTAACATTTCATAAGTGAAATCACTGTATAGTTGTACATAAATTTCTTTGTTGTAGATGGTTCAGATTTAAAAAAATCTTATAGTTTCTACTTAGCAAGACATTGAAAATACTTTTTCTTGCTATCCTCAGCTGACACTACTAGCTTACTGATATACTTATTCAGAGAAAACTTGCCTATGTAAAGAACTAAAGTCATAATGGCCTGTAGGTCTCCAGATCTTAGATATACCGCTAAAATATTATGTAGTGATACTTCCTTCCCATTGAAAACAGAGAAGAGTATTGTATAAATATGGAGACTCATCTTGTGTCTTTATAGATAGATTGAAAAAGACATTAAAATCAAATCTCACAAATCTGAGTCAATGGATTGCAGTCAACAACCCAGATCTAGATCTTCATTTTAGACCTAGGACAGAATGGTGCTTAAATCCTTGAAGATCTCAAGGGACTTGGTCTGATGGTTCTCAGGAGATATTGCAGTCAACAGAATAAGTCCTTCTCCCTGCAGGTCTGAAAGTGGGAGAGATGGTGTTCAGTTGTTTAGGTGGCATTTTGCCTGAAGGAGTCTGTAGTCATGGGTAGAAATTGTTGTTCACATTGTGAAGAATCCCCAAAATGAGAGGGGAGAGAAGCTGATGCAATGTCTGAGACGTGCAGGGGAAGCTGATGTCTACAGACTACATCAGGTGAATGGATGCACAAACATCACAACGTGAAAGGGACTCAGGGGTCCTCCTGAGATCCCAGAATGGAGGGGGGTGTTTGCATCCCCCTCTGGTTAGAGTATATACTCTTTTCCCCAGGGCTTTCATCTGGAGACAAAGACCAACATATTTGATCATCTCCCACTTTCTCAGAGTGTGTGCAATGGCATTGTGTCACAGTTTGTTTGTTGTTTTGTTTTTGTCTTTTTTTTTTTTTAAATTTATTTGGGTGTTTTTCCTTTTCTTCTTGGTTGTGGGTTTAATAAATTCTTTCTTTTTGGAAGGCTGCTTCATTGTCTGAATGAATTGTTGAATTCTCCCACAAGAGCTGGTTCATATGTTTGGTTGCAGGCACCAACCCAGGACTGGTCTAGACCTTCACTTTAGACCCAGGACATCTTGGAAAAACCTAGGGGTCCTTGTGCAGAGCGTTGTAAATTCATTGGTTCTTTGATAAGCTTAGCTTTTTCAGCCATTTTCTCGCTAGGAATTGGCAACATATTGGACTGTGTTCTTTCTATTTTAAATTCTAGGTTATTCAGTTGTTCTCTAAGCTGAATCTGCATGAATAAAAAGTAAGAGTGAATTCCTAACTCACTCATTACAGCAGGTATCCACTGTGATATCAAGATAGGGATATTGATTAAATAGCCACATAAATGTTGAAAAATCAGTTTTCTGCAGAGTGGTTACTACATGAAAGATGCCAAAATATCCAGAAGAACATTTTCTATGATGGACAATTATAGCTACTTTCAATTCATACAAATATTTTAAAGAATAAAATGCAAACTCATGTATAATGCAAAAATATCAGAAGCTGTTCAAGACTTCAGATCGTGTTCTGCTACAAAAAATATATGGTGGCAAGACTATATTTAGGGTGTAATTTTGTTTTCCATCTACTATCTTTAAGGTTTTGTATGCTTTTATGATTAAGGTCACCCCTAAACTTAAAACAAACTTGTGCTGTTTCATGATAACCAGCTAGAAATTTCTTTGTAGCAGGACTATTTCCAGATATGGCTGCCATCCTGTTTTTCAGTTTTTGGAATAAAATACTGTGTGCATTTAATAGGTGCTCAGAATTACTATGACCCCACTCTCCCCCAATGCCCTAGGGCAAGATGCAAATACTTTATAGTGACCTAATGATTAGACATGTCAAAAACTGTTTCCTAGAGCTTTATAACCAATCTCAACAACTTGTGCATTCACGCTGAATATTTTCATAGACTTTTGTGCGAAGTTCAGCATTGCATGAATAGACTGTAATTTCTCGTTTCTTCATCCCAAATAACCTTCCCGGCTCAAAAACACTTCCATGTTTGTCCTCATGATCAAGAAACCAAGTGCAAAAAGATAATGTCAAATGAACTGTGTTATATTCTGAGATGGGTCAAAACACAGGTTTGTATTCAAATAGATTTACTGTATTGTACTGTAAAGAAAGAAGCATCTAAAATTTACTTACAACTGAAAGCTGCAAGGATGGCCACAACAGAAGATGGACACTAGGAAATCCATATACAGGCAATGTATCACATATACCAGCAACGCTGCTTCTGGGAGTTGGGAAAAGTTCCATTACTTTTCCTTGATGCAGGGAGTCTGCACACTGGATGGTGAGATGTGATGAGATATGGAATACATAAAGTGAAAAGCATCTCAGGAGAAAAAATGTTAGTTTCAATGCAGTCGATTAAAGCTCACAAATGTCTTCAGATCATACATTCACACATCATGCCCCAGGGCCTCAAGGCAGAGTTTTAAAGAGGCATACTCCTACGCCTTCCTGAGTAACACTCAAGAAACAGTGTGATCACAGGAGATCACTATAATCTCATTGATATAAATAAGAAGGAAGAAAAAAAAACAAAAAAAAAAATTAAAAAGGAACCAGCAACTTATTTTTTAACTGTAGCATATTGGACAGAATAAAAAGTGGTCTAGTGCCATAATGTCCTGGTTTGGATTCCCTAGGATCTGCAAAAAAATGCAAAAATACCAAGGACCAACAATTTCTTCTGTGAATGTACTTACCTGAGTAGCTTTGGGAGCCCTCACAGTGGACTCTTATCTCCCAGTGATGTTGTACCAGGAAAAAAAAAAAGAAAAATAAAAGTCATGTTTTATACAGAGTATTTGCAAAACTGAGAAGCCATCCAATGTAAATGAACTAGTGTATGCATGCAAGCAGACTCTAAATGATTGCTTGAACATGGTCCCAGGCATTCAATTAAAATACAGGACTGTATGTACTTAAACATATAATTAACTTTGGAAATTCACTGTGCGGTAGAAAGCTTACAGACACTCCTTTTCAACTTGTTGTCAATTGTGTGATTTCACTAAAGAAATGCCAGTACATATATAGATCTCTAGTAAGGTGCCTCGGTTTGGGAAGACAGGTGTCGGTCAGGGAAGCTGGAGTCTCCCTTGGAATGGAGACTGTCAAATCCCTCCCTGCAGAATATTATAATTTTGCAATTTAAGGGGCTTTCAGGCAAAAGATTTGGGAAAAGGAACAACAATTCTTTATTAAGAAACACCAACAGTACACCCAAACAACCAGACAAAAGAAAGTCCTAGGGATCCTGACAGAGTCAACCTGACACCCTGTTAGAGAGGGTGGTGGCTGAGTCCTCCTGGAGCGGTGGATATGGCTCTCTTTTCCTCAGTGCGGGCGCAGGTGGAAGACTGCAGCAGGCAGGAGGCGGCAGGGAGGCGGCCGGTAGGTGTCCGCGGTAGCCAGGAGCCGGGCAGCCACAGCAGCAGCTCTGCTTGGCACGGGAAACAGTGGGGACTCCAGGGCAGGAGACAGAAGGTCTCGGAGGGAGGCCAGATGTCGTGGAGCAGCAGAGGCAGTGGTGGCAGAGAAGCGGCACCGAAAGCACATGAAGCGGCTCCAGCTGGGCACCGGAGGGTCCGNGAGGTATCCTAGTGCCCCCGAGTCCCATTCTTATGTAAGAGATAAAATTACATATCTTCTCAACTGCTTTCAACAGATGAGAATAGAATACAAATTTTTATATTCCAAAACCCAAGATATAAGGGGAAAAAAAAGTGCATATTAATTGATAGCTACAAATAAAATTTCTTCTCTCCTGTGGCTTTAGAAAGTCTCCTGACTGTTTACAGTGATATATATGCTGTCCTGGTTTGAGTTAGAACATAACTAATACTGCACAGTAATGATACTTTTCAGCTCAATCTCTTCTAAGAAACTCTAATTTTTTTAATTTAATGGCATATTTGAGTAGACTGTGTCTGCTTCTAGAAGTGATAATGCCTGACATCTACAATAACTACCAAGGAGCACTCTGTTCTGCCTTCAAAACAAATTTGTGCATTCCTGAATCTAGTTCCTGAGTCCAGTTTCCATTTGCTGCTGAGTGCACTTGGGATTTCACAGGTTCAGTGGTGCATTTGTTCACAGGTTCAGTGGTGATAGTGATGTAATTGCCATTGGGGAGGTTGGACTTGATATTGGTTTGATTTATATTTGTATATAATTAATTTTATTATTACTATTTTCATTAAAGCCAGTTTAGTTTTCTTTTTCAATCCACTAGTCTCTCTGTCTCTCACTCCATTTATCTCCCTGTTTTGGAGAGAGATAGGGATTAATAGAGAGCATCAGACTCTAGAGGCAGTCCCTGCCTAAAGCTATGACACTTGTCTACATACAAATTCACACATTAAGTATCACTTATGCATAAGTACAAAGTTTGCAAAGACATAGCTACAGATTCACAGTGTCAGAAATACGTTTAACTACCAACAGAGTAAGTACATGCAAGACATTAATTTTAATCTGTTTACATGAGAAAAAAACCTTGTTCTACATGGATCTGCTTATTAATTTAAAATTAAGAGTAAAGAGGAATATATGTAAAATGTTTTATTAACTTTTTGAAAACCTTGTCTGTTTATTCAAGTACAAACTGAAATGCAGCATGGTTAAAATGAGTTCCTAATGGTTTTCCTAGCTCTTTATGCTCTCCTTATTTTTCTTTTACCTACTCTAATTGCTGTCTATAATCTAAATCTTGCGATACTGACATTGAAGTTTTCAACCAATTCTGAGTTCTAGCAATTCTTCTTATATAATATCTGGGCTTCCTGTGGATAAATATTAAGAAGAATCAAGATCAAGAATTTCCTCTTTGTTTTTAAATACTGCTTAGCATATCCTAGAAAATCAATGTCAGAGAAAAGAAGTTATGGTAGAATTATTGATGTTTTTCATAGTATTGTATATCTTCTTGCTACATTAAACCAAGCTTTGCATTAATGTAATATTTCAATTAGTACCTTTGAAAATAAATCTGCATGACAAAATTACACCTATTTATGTCTCTGTTTGGCCATGCTGGCCTGTTGTTGGAGATAATCTCACTAATTAGTGAAATGCTTGGGAGCTGAGACTCCTCCTTTTCTCTAGTGTAATTTATACATCTCCTCTGTGCTCACTTAATTAGGAGGATCTCTTTATCCTCTGCCTCCTCTCTGGTTTCATTTAGGAACAGAGCCATCCATTGGAATGAAATTTGTAAATGTGTTTTTAAAGCTGATTACTTTGAAAAATATACCAGAGATGTTTAATCCTTGTACATTTAATAATGTGATTTTAGTTGAGGATGTCAGGTGGGGCACAACTCATCTGTCAATTACATTTAATCACAGACTGTTGCATGAGCCCTGGAGGAAAGAGGCTCTCAGGAGAGCTGGTCGTTATTCAAGGACCAAATCCTCCAAGGAGCAGTGCATTCCAAGAAAGAAGAAGGTGGGCAAGAATGCCAAGAGGCCAGCATAGATTAACAACGTGCTCCTGGACTTAGTTGGGCACAAGAAGAAAGTCCGTAGGCAGTGGAAGCAGGGGCAGGCTGACTGGGAAGAATACAGAGGACTTGTCTGTGCAGTCAGGACATTATGTAAGATTTAGTAAACCATTTTCATGTATTAAGATTTCAAGGGCTGAGTATTTTTAACTCCTTCTGAATTAGACAGTTCTTGATCATAGTCTAATGCTGCCTGCATCAGTAGAAAACTCTCTGAAAATACAAAGCCCTTAAAAGTTTCAAACAAAAGAATAAAAATATCTGCAAGCTAAAGCCTCTGAAAGTTCAAACTATTCCATTTACTGTTAAAACCTCTTATGAAGCAGTGTCAAATATAGAGGATGCAACAGAATTCCAGAGTCTGTTTGTCAAAGGCTTAGGAGAACAGTACTCATTATCTCTTTTTCTCTTTCTTAGTAGAGGCTTCTCTCAGACTCTCAGTGACCGAGTATACAGGATCTTTGTCAATCTGGTTGAGACAAAATCAACATGGCACTGAGCATGTATGGCCACGCTTGTTGTGGTGAATGCGCCTCTTCAGGCCTCCTCCAAGGGCTATTCTACAGGGCCTCTGCAGGGCCTTATCCTCTTTTTCTTCTCCCCTGGGGTTAGACACCAAGGGAGGTAGTGGGTTAAGAGCTCACCTCTGTCTGGGTTCTTCAAGGCGATCAAGCTGTAGAGGTGTCTGTGGAGGAGTTGCCCTCTCTTCGGCCCACTGCTAGGAACTGGAACGAACTGGTGTTGGCTTTCTGAGTTGAACCCTCAGAGAAAGAGAAGAGGACTGCCGTTTCGCCCCCACCAAAGGGGTCTGCAGGTGTGGACAGTGGCTCTTCTCTTCAGCCTGCTGCCAGGAGCTAGGGCGAGCTGGCACTAATCACAGTCCAAAAAGGTCTGCTCTCTCTGTGTTTGAGCTCCCATGCGAGAGAGTGCCCACAGTAGAGCTGCAGCCAGGCTTAGGCTTCTTTTGTGTTTCACCCTTCAATGGCAAGGGGGTGTACAGCCTTTGCTTGTTCCCCCCACCCTGGGGGAGGGAGGGAATCTCTCTTCCAGAGGAGCTCTCTGTCTCTCAAGATATACTTGAGGAGAAAGAAGAAGAAAGGAAGGGAAGAAGACAAGATAAAGAAGGAGGAAGTACAAGTACATTCCCTTTTATAGATTCTGTCTACCTGTAGAATTCAGACACTGATGCAGGAGGTCTGCTAGGAAAACTACCTCCAGTTCAAAATAAAATGCTTTTTTGGCATAAAAGCCCCACAACTACCATTTAAATGGTAAAATCTGCTTCATTCATTTTGTGATTGCTCCTATCACATATGCAAAATAACACCCTTCAGGTTATTCTTATGAGATGCTGCTAAAAGTGTAGTTTATCCAACCAAATGTAACACAAACAGTACTTAATCAGTTTTGATATATTAAAGAGCTGTTAATAACTATAATAAAATTACTGAAAATCTTCCTTTATGTTTGAGACACTGTGTTATCATGTGGTGTTGCAGTTCTTCCAACTCATAGTATGCAGTTGGCAGTAATCCTGTAATTTCTGATAGAAACAAATATTTCAACTTTGACTTACCCTGCTGTCTGTGAGGTTTGTCAGAAAAATGTCTATATTAGTACTTTTTTTAAACTTACTTCTTCCTGTGGTTCAAGGAAAATACTATGATTCCCTTTAAAATATAGATTTATCTGAGCTGAAAAAACGTTGTAATTCCAAATTAGCCATTTGTGGTGGCAGAACTGGATGTAATCAATATTTTTCCCATTAAGAGACAGTGTGCCATTTTCTGTTTACTGCTAGTGTTCAGTATGTAGGATTACAATGAGAGTTTTCCTTATGTTTTTTACAAAACTCTCAATAGCAAATATAAGCAAAATCAATACAATTACATCTACACCATTGTTTATCCAGATTTAAGAACATAACAAATTAGAAATTACTGGTTTAGGGTTTTTTTTTTTATTTATTTAAAGGCAGTACACATGGAACAAATCCAGATACCAGTGTCCTGTTTTCAGGATATGATAATGTGTCTATTACAAAGTTATTGCTTAGGCTAGTGTTCAGGGAGTAAAAATACCAGAAGGCATTCAGCTTGCTTAATGGTAGAATTTAGTTGATCTACTCATCTGAGACTCAAAGCATAATAGAAAATTAACTGCTTCTATTTCTTTCCACTAAACTTTATGCTTTATTTTAAAAACCTCTTTGCTCCCTATTTCTGTCTTACTTTCATCTGGGTCAAGATAATTTATTCTCAGCTTCGCAAGGGATTTGGGCATTTTTTTTTCATCTGGCTTTGGGCAGACACTGTAGATGTATACCAAGCATACAGGTATGGTATCCAACACAATTCTTCCACACTATTTATGGACGCCACAGTCTCTCAAATGGACACATTCACACTATGAGTTCATAAAGTGGTTTTTAGTGGGCTGTGAAATTTCCTTCTATTATTTCAGGCTCTTTCAACTGAAAACAACCTTCTAAGTATATTTGTGTCTCTTGATTGAAAGTAAACCTCTGGGATCCAGAAGGAGATCTTTACGCTACAAAGCAATATTTGTGGGGAAGACTAGTTGCTACTGGTAATAATTTTCCACAAATTTCTTCACCAGCCAGTATTCTTTCCCAGGTTTGATTCAGGGGAACAAATAAAAAAATTAAATGTGTGGTGACTTGCTTAGATTAAAGTATCTACATATACCATTGCATCTGACAGGATGAAACCCAGACAATTTCTTTATGACATGGAAACTCTTTTACAATGCTACCTACCCAGTTGTGGTCCATTGCCATCTAGAATTATACTATATAACAAAATTTGAGCTTTCATGCATAGATGACAATCTTTTTCCCCTAGTACTATTTGTGATTATTTTAGACTATTGTACTCTCCTCAGAGCTATCATAGAATAACAGAATTTTTGAGGCTGGAAAAGACCTCTGAGATCATCAAGTCCATCCTATGACCTAACATCACCACAATCATCTAGATCATGGCACTTACTGCCATGTCCAGTCTTTTCTTAAACACCTCCAGGGATGGTGACTGATTTTATTAGGCCAAGAATAAATTCTTGATCCCTTTAGTGTGTTCCCACCTACCTTTAAAAACAACACAGGGAATTACTGCTTAACATTCAGCTTGCCTGTGTGACAAGTCCAAGGGCAAGGTACTGGACATTGCACAAATACAGGCTGGGTGATGAACAGACTGAGGGCAGCCTTGAGGAGAAGGACTTGGAGGTACTGATTGACAAAAAACTCAAAATGAGCCAGCAGTGTTCACTTGCAGCCAAGAAAGCCAACCACATCCTGGGCTGCATCAAGAGGAGTATGACCAGTAGATCACTCCCCTTTAAACAACATACTCTAGGACAATTGTTTTTTTAAAAAATGCAGCATCATAATTTCAATTGCACTGATATGATTGCTCTATACTTTCTCGTTAAGAAACCTGGAGAGTTGTTATTTGTAACACAGTTCACAGCTCTCATATTGAAAATATGAAGACATTCTCTGGAAGCTATTTTTAAAGGAATAGCAGTAAAATTTATCTAATACTTTCTGCATAGCACATTCCATCATAATGCTTGAAAAAAAATACATGCATGATTCAATTTTAAGTTAATGAGCATTCACACTTATAGGAAAAACAATAGAGCTTTAAAAGTCCACCTGCCTGAAAGAAAACACATCAGACAGGAAAAGGAAGCAAGTATTCTGGATGAGAGCTTTGACTGGAACAAGCTGGTGGAGACTAATTCTATGCCCAGCTGTCTCTAATCCCTGTGGGCTACACTGGCATGTAGGCACTGGTGTAGCACACAGATACTCACATCATTGACTGTGAAGCACAGACAAGAAAGAACGAACTGCTTGGATTATGGAAGCAACATATTTAGTAACATATTTTTTGAAAACATATGATCAGATTTCAATTACTTATTTGCTATGGGTAGTCATTTGGTTGGATGCTTTGCGTTTCACTTCTTTTTTTACTGCATCCCTATGTACATTCTTCGTGGTATGTACCTAGACTTTGCCACCTTACCTTCTAAATATGTATATACTAGTGTATTCAAGACAAAATCTGCTATGTAAGTGAAAAGCTGACAAAACATTGCTTTGCATGTAACTCATTGAGTTAGTAATAACTTGAGAAAATAGAGCAAGAAAGTAACAAATTGAGAAACCAGATGTTACTAGTACAAATTTCATTTTCAAGCGGGCTAGACAGCAACATTTACAAAAGAAAATCTATTCCTATGAGAAAGTGTAATTTAGAAGTAGGAGAGCTAACAAAATAGGATTATATACAGCAACTAATTAAATTTTCTTCACTATAAATGAACAAATTTGTTCTACATTCTCTTTGAGGATGACTTTGGCTAGATAGTGAAAATGGGTTTGGGGACTGGAGAGCACTAATTTACTGCTTTGGGTTTTGTTATTTAACAAAATTAAATATTGTCTCGGTTTGGGATGACAGGTACCAAATTCTTTCAATTTAGAGGCCTTCAGTCAAGAGATTTGGGAAAGAAGGAACAACAATTCTTTGTTATAACAGTAAGAAACACTAACAGTACACTCAAAACAATCAAACAAAAGAAGATTCCAGGGACCCCAACAGAGTCCACCTGACAGTTAGGCAGGGTGATTGCCGGGTCCTCCTGGAGCGATGGATGTGGCTCTCTTTTCCTCGGCAACGTGGGGCAGACGGAAAAGCACAGCAGACAGGAGGCGGCAGGGAGTGGCCGGAAAGTGTCTGCGGCAGCCAGGGGCCGGGCAGCCATAGCAGCAGATCTGTTCATAGCGGGAAAACAGTGGGGACTTCG
>VZRI01004941.1:8295-37016 GCA_013397515.1 Upupa epops
CCCCCCCCCCTTCAGAAAATCTGCTGAATGGCACAGGAATTAAACTCCTTTCATTGCCAACCTTTCTGCCCACATCTCTCAAACAATAAAAACATCACATTTGCATGATGTACATAACAACAAAAGGAAAATGGTGTTAGAGGAATGTGAACACCACTTACCTCATCAGCAATCATACACCTAAATAAGAACCAAGAAAAGAGGGGAAAAAAGAGGAAATACTAGTTAAAAATCTAAAGGTATTCCAAACATTCTAAGCATTAAATTCAATCTCTTAACATTACTGAAGAATGGGCTTTGTAAAATGGAATTGCTACTCTGGTCTAGTGGTATATGAATTGTAATCTGATGAGACAGTTCCAAGGCAAGAAGTACATCTTAAATTTTCTTTTTTTTTTGTCGTTTAGAAGTGATGCTTTTGCTGCCTCATGATTAAGGATTATTTATATGTCAGACTGATTTTTAAAAAAGCTGCTTTCCAGAGCTGTCACATTTGTTTTGAACTAGAAACAGCTGCTCCCTCTCTCCCACCAGTTGTATTAGCTAAAGTATTTGAAAATGAACTCCCATTTTAGAGTCAGTTAATGCTACTCCACATATAGATGATGACAGCTTCCCTTTCAAAACTAATAAATTCTGTTCAGCATATTTACATTTTCTAAACATCAAATGTCATTTTTTATATGAATTAGTTACAGGTTTTTTGAGTTATTTCATTTATTTCAGCTATTTAGTATGCACGTTCTTAACTCAAGCAGGGTCTAGGGAATTTAAACATTCCTAGCTCATGAAAGCTTTTTTGTCAAATGTCAGACTTGATGAAGGACAAAGGAAATTATGTGATGGACATTGGAGTGAATCCATTAAATGGATGATGTTGCATATTCCCAAATGTGTTCCCATTGGCTGTTACAAACTTAGGTCTTAGCCATTTCATGACTTTTACCTCCACTACTCTACCAACTTTTCCAAACTGGACAAAAACCCACAACCCAAACAAAACCCACCAAACCCTAAGGAACAAGCCTATGTGATTCAAAAGCATTACCTAATGAGCATCAAAAGATTGTCCTACTTCTAGTAATTAGTAGATGAAACATATATTAAATTCATACACACTAAAAAATTCACAAGAAGGCATGTCTATGCAAAAACTGTCAAGATAGGTAAGGAGACAACTCACTCCCTTCAAGTCTTATAGCAATACAATTACTTAAAGCTCTCTTTTCTCCTACAGCAACCTTGGACTGCACGAAGATACGGATTTACTAAGGGACTTTGACCAAAATCACTGCTGGGAATTCCAAGGCAAGACCTGAAATATGTACAAAGTGTGAATTTCTGCAACTTCATAAGACATGCCAGAGTTCAATATCAATACCTTTTTCTGGGCTGCAGTTAAAATAATAGGCAATTAGAACAATTCTCCAGCTAGTAAGTTATCTGGGAAGTTTCTTCAAGCATGGGATTTTTTTCTAAATTGTCATAAAAAGCAAATAAGAAGTATAACTCCCACCAGTTATTATTATTGTATCACACAAAGGGCATCATGTGCTCAGTGAAACCACCAACTGTGAAACAGAGCAATGAGTGCTGATGGTTAAACTAATGGACAGCAATATGCTGACAGCCCTATGCAGTCCATCACTTTGCTTGAGGATTTATAAATGTTTTTGACAGAAAAAAGTGCCCAATCTCAGAAACAATTAAATATTTCAAGCTCTGTAAGTGGCTTCAGAGGCCACTCTGCTTGCTTTCTCCCTGGCTTGAGTATCCTTCTACACTGTGCTTTTAGCTTATTATCCCCTGTAGCTTTCAGTCATGGACACGAACTAGTCTTGTCAAATTGCTCTGTATGAATTCTTCTTCACAGCCTGTTCCCAGACACTGCATCTCCTAAGAAAACGGCAATTTCTTCTACTCCTACGGCACATAACTACATATGTACCCACTACACCATGTAACTCAAATGCACTATTTCTTCCACGAAGAAATCTTCCAGGTCTCTGTAATCAAATTTAACACACCAAGGTATAAAATGCTTTGTATTTCAATTCCAAAAAAATCTTTTAAAGTAATAGAGAACTGCTTTTGTACACTGTTAAGTACTCTGAGGTTGGTGTAGCCATCCCAAACCACAACAGAAAACTTATTTACTGCACAAAACCATCCACTTTATACTAACGATTAATGCTTGTAGCAGCACCATCCTCTTAGAGCTTTCATTATGTTTCATAATATTCATCTTTCCCTGAGGCCAAAATGGTCATTTCTGTGGTCAAATAGAAATCTCAGCACAAAATAGGCACTGGTACTGTTCAGACAAGATGTGTGAGAGAAGTGCTTAAGGAAAAATGTGATAATCAGCAAAATACAATGAACTGCTGTTTGCTCACTCAGTCTACCAGCATGAATTTCAGTGCCTACCAATTTCATCCATTCCTTTCAACCAGCATAAAAAAGGAACGCAAAATACATTACAGAGCTTCATTTTTTGTAAGCAACAAATAATCTATTTGCAATAGCTTTGTAGCCATGCTCCCTTCCCAGATGGTTAGGGATGGAGCGATAAAACCAAAGGAAGAAAACAAAACAAAACCCGTCTCCTAAGTCTGCACAGATTTACAAAGGAAAAAAGGCAGGAAGAGAATTACTTTCAGTGGCAATTCATAATTGTGTGGCCTTCATGCCTGCTGAGCAAAGACAATTATTTGCACACAATTAATAAACAATTATAATTTTAAAATAATGTCAGGTTTTGCTCACTGATTTTTTTTCAATTACTACTCACTGTTAACTGCTTGAACTAAAGTTTACAAAACAAGTCATTTGTCTTGCAGAGTCTTTCACAGACTGGTTGCTTTCAGTGCATTAATCTTTCTTAAAGAAACTCAGTGTGAAGTCTGAAATCAATTGGAATGCACAACCACCTAATGTTGCAGGGGTTTTAAGCTCCTTATACAAAGACAGAAAACAATTAAGACTGTAGCAATAACCTACAGAGGCAATAAAGAATGAAGCAATGAGCTTCTTTATGAATAGAGTATATTTAATATAAAATGTAGCAAAACCCAAAGTATATTGCATCCAAGTAGCATTAGTTAAGGAAAAGTGGAAAAAGAGACCAGGAGTACAAGTACTCCTTGCCAACTTCTGATGACAAATGCAGTATTTCTCAGTATTCCAACTTAGATTTCAGCAGAACTGCATAAATAATGAAATGTTAATTATGCCAGTTGACACACGCAGAAGTCAAAGTGAGAACACATAACACCCTACTTTTTTGGCATGTGTGAACTATTTGGTTCCCCGGTATTTTTAGGACAGCAAGCTAAAATGAAGAACTTCAGAGTGAATTTACCAATTGGTCTGACAATGTGAATCTCAACAGCAATTAGGAGAAAAAGCCTTTAAAGTATGTCAACCATAGAAACAGATTTTTTTCCATAAAATGAGATTTTTTTTAATGAGAAGGAATCGTAGCCACTTAAACCTTGATCATTTTAGTATCTACCAAAAGCTACAAAACTGCTCAGGTTTACCTTTTCACTCATTTTCAGACTGTGCCCATGGAATCCTTACTGCTGTAAGGTATCTCTGTTTTCATGGTTATTAACTCCCACTTAGCATGTCTGAAGTGAAACTTATGATGCAGTACTGACAAAGTTACTGGCTTTTAGATACTTACAGACACTCATCATTTTGTTGCTGGCAAATGAATGGAAGTACAAAGTAACTGCTATAATTTTATCCATAACATACTCATCCATAACATTATAATGGTAAAGTTACCATCAGAGATTTATTTTCCTTGTTTCTGCAAAAACTAGTACAAATAGAGAATCCAGAAACACGCAAGTGCTTAAAATATCACTGTAGAAACAATCTTTAAGTATTTGTTCTTTTCTCCCACCCAATGATGAAATAGTTCTGTCACAAGTAGTGCGGATTTTCCACCCATATTGTAGTGACTTTTTAAGACATGTAAACATCTGACTAGGGGCATCACAGATTGACAAGAGTCAGGTGCACACAACTGTTTTTCAAGTATCTGAATGCGTTAAGTCCTCTGTTATGATAGTTAGCGACATGAGTCACTGCTTTGATCTACACTCTTCATACTGTAATTCATGAGGTGCTATAGTTTTTAAATTGCAGATCTAAATGTGTCAATTAACGTTACCGACACACTTGATAAAAGATTTAACATGACATACAAGATGAGTTTGTGATACAGGAAGTTAATAAACGTGCAAATTGAGGATATTCTATTATTTTATGACTTAATGCACTTCAGAGCATCATTCTCAGTAGCTTTCACAGTTTTAGAATAAGATCCTCACAAATGATGCTTAATTCAGCTAGAAAATATGAGAAGTCCAACTTTTTTCTTTCATTAGTTCTAGGACTAATCACTGAGAGGGAAATCATCAAGTGTTTCCAGTTTATAATGCAAACAATTGAATTTGAAATGTAAAGAACTTCCCTATTATTATAGCTCAGATCTCACAGGACTTCAATAGTTGCATTAAGCTGTTAAAAAGCAGTACTTCGCATTTTGCTTTACATAACCTTCAAAATATGCAGCCTCTATTTAAAACAAACTTTGGTATGTTCTATATTATTGCAGTCAGACAAGCTGCTAACATGAATGTAAAGGTTCCATGCTGTCAAAGCAGAAGAAACATATCCCTTCTGATGGGACAAATGTGTATTTTTGCTCCACATATTTTGACTACAAGAAGACAGACTTCTTGTTCTCTGAAGTTCAATTAGTCACTTCCTCTCAACTGGTAGTTACCCAATTCGAGCTTCATCATTCATCTCCCATCTGTTCATATGACACCTTAATAATAGCTCTATCCAAGAATATAAATCAGAGCTATGATACGCAGCTCATATCCTGTTACAAGCTCAGCCCACACGGTCAAAAGTTTCAGAAAAGCAGGGAAAAAATTGTTTTAGGTGTCTTGGTTATATTCACTCTCAGCAGAAAAGTCCAAGTATGCAAAGATCACCAGAAAGCAAATTATTTCAGATTCTTTCCTGTTTCATTTTTAAATGTTTCCCTTCTTCATAGTGAATCATGTGGCCAGCATTTTAATCTGTCAGCTTATCAAAGAAACCTGTGATTTTTTCCTCACAGAAAGCCAATGAATCTCACTGGCATGCACTGCACATGCTGCTACAACCTTCCTACTCCTAACCCTTTTGCAGTTGTAGGATTAGCAGTGGGCTTTGAACACAGTAATACTTTTCATAAATAGAAGGGAGTCACATTGTCTGGTCTCCACCAGGATTTAGCAATGCTTCTCTTTTCAAGCTAATACATCTTGAAATAATGTTTTCTATTGAAGTGCAAACACAGGAAGCTTTGCATGAAAGCATGTCTTGGTTAGTGAACATGTACACAAAGAAGAAAACAAGAAGTCTATGGTGTTGGTGGCTCACCTCAAGTGTACACAGATCCAAAACCATATTCTTGACCTCCACACAAAAGAGAACAAATGGAAGAACATGAAACTGTCCACAGAACTCATCATTGTGTCTGAAGCTTTCTTCTAAACATGAAGAATCACATAATGAGGGACCACACAGAGCTCGATGAATCAGAACCTCAGCAGCAGATATTCATATCCTACAAAGGTATCAAGCACCCAGCAAAGGCACACTTAGATTCTTCCCCAGCCCTATGACAGCCGTGGTCAGAAAAGTTCTGTCAGTGGAAGGACAGGAAGCACAATTTTTCAAACCTCAAGAGAGCACAGAAAGAGCTGCTGGCTGTGTTGATGTGAAGAAGACTGGAACCAACTTTGCCAAGCAGAAGGAGAAGCAGATCTTTAAAATTTTATGCAGATGAGGTGATGGGAGAAGCAGAAGGAAACTGAGGCTAAGCTCATGTGGTGTATGTCACACAATCGCACAAAAAGTCTGCATCAGAAAGAGGGTAATATTAAAACAGTCTCATAAAACAACTTTCAGCAAAGGAAAAAAATGTTTAAATCGAATAATTTCTATTTCTGTATGTCAGGGTTACATTCAGGTCACACCTTTTGAAGTATTAGCGGTATTAACCAAGCAAACAGTAGGGCTACAAGTTCTATTATTAATTATGGCTAACCTAACATGGTATCTCTGCCAAGACAAAGAATCTTATTTTGAACTTTGCTTTTGCAAGAACACCAGTTAACACCACATAGAATCAGAGAATTATCAGGGATCAGAAGGGACCTCGAAAGATCATCTAGTCCAATCCCCCTGCCATAGCAGGATCACCCACACCAAGTCCAGGTGGGTTTCAGACATGTCCAGAGAAGGAGACTCCACAACCCCCTCGGGCAGCCCTCTCCAGTGCCCCGACATCAGCACATATCTAAGGTCTACGTAACAAAGAATCCCGCCAAGTTGCACAGTCAGTGCTGTACAGCACGGAAATATTTTTGCAATAACATCCTCTTAACTAGACAGATCTGCTTTCTTCCATGGAGGATTAAAAGCTAAAGAGGCATTGCAATCCAAAACACACCTATTGCTTGCTTGTGAGGACTATTTCACTGCTTGGTTAATTTTCAACAGCTGTTTATCTAAAAAAAAAACAAAATAGAACTGCAGGTAACTTTTCTAGAACAAACTCCTTCACTTTTAAATGCATTTTCCAAGACAAACAGTCAAAGCAGTAGCACTTAATTTCTTAAAACATCGAAAGATTTTGTTACTGCTTGAACAAATGAAAACTGTTTTGCTTAATGCAGCCTTTGGAACATGCTGTACAGAGGAAGCCTGCCTCTTTCCTTCACCAGTGTGGGTGTCCTGATATTCTTGGGATTCTCACCTACTCATGTGAGTCAGTTTTATATAACGCTACAACATATAATTTACCTCCTACTCACAAGCCAACACTTTCGCACTAACATCTTAACTGAGGGTTATTTAAGGAATCTGAACTTGGTACATTTTTATATAAAACTGCGCAAGCAACCATTACATTTGTGTGTCAGTA
Organism: Upupa epops; assembly: GCA_013397515.1. Lineage (NCBI taxonomy): Eukaryota > Metazoa > Chordata > Aves > Bucerotiformes > Upupidae > Upupa > Upupa epops. The sequence goes on from VZRI01004941.1 coordinate 15,296, forward strand.
ATCACAGCACGCAGTCCTAAAACTAGCACAAAGAGAGCTGACTTACTTGAAAAAAATAATCAAAGTTGTTTCACCAAATATAGAGCACCAGAAGATTTAAGCTAGATTACACCTTTGTTCTTGAGCTATACTAGGTATTTAAAAAAACCGCTAAGTAATAAAAAAGCCTCAATCCTGGGTAACATGCACTACATTGCTGTATCTGCAGTGTTAATGATTCTCTAAAGGAGTGTAGGGAGAGTGGTTGGTGTTTTTCTCCAACACTCCCCAACATGCAATTGAAAAAACCCATCTGAACTGCTTTACTAAGACTGTAAAGCTCTGAGAGCACACTTGCCTAGATATTCTAGTATTTTAGCTTTGACAGTGATGTGTGGAGTGACACTTACCAAAGTGGTTGAGTTGAAGGTTAAGCTGAGACACTTCAATAGCTTTTTAGAACATATAAATTGAACTGCTAACTGATAAAAATTCTAGTCAAGACACCACATTCTTTAACTATTCTATCATTGGCTTTGGAGACAAATTGGTTCAATAGCTGACTCCAAGCAAGAAAAATTATCTTGCATTAATTGGAACAGTTAGGATAGAATCAACTAATTTCAACTACTGACAATCTAGGCTACAACCTTAACCTTGACACAAGTGAAATACTCGTGACCACCATTTGCTCTTCCTCAGTATGTAGTCTTTCAATGACACTTGGGTACTTACCATTACTTTTCCAATAAACACTGCTTGCCCAAGGGACCTTTTCCCCTGCAGTGTGATCTGCATTGCAAAAGCTGCAGAAGAAACTACACTTTCTTCATGTATTTTTCCTTTAAAGTGAGTTGAACCAGGCAACAGGAAAAAGAATTATCTAGAAAAATATCACTAGTGTCTCCGTTTTCAACAGTTCCCAGATCCAGTCTTTTCTGTTCTCCAAAGTCTCAAAACCAGTGCTTTGTTTTATCCTATACCTGGTTTCTTCTCCATATTGAGACTTCAAAATATTTTCGTACCTTCCACATACTTCAAAAACAATGAAGCTTTCATCTGTTGGCAGAACATCCCATTTCCTTTCTGACACATACCTCTGAACTAAGCAATTCCGCAGATCTTTTTTACATTATCTCCTCTTCCCTAACTTACCCCACTCACCTTCAACACAAAACAATGACATTATAAGGCATGTGGGTTTAAATTGTTTACTCAACTGCCTTTGGTGTAGTTTCCTGCTCATGTTCTTTCTCTTCTTCCAAATTCCATTCAGTCAGGCAGAATTTGATTCCTACTTAAGACCTTACTTTTCTCACTTGTGTTAAAGTGGCTTGTCTCATATTCTCAAAACCAATCTCTTTCAGTCTCTCTCTTATGATTAAACACACTGATTTTTCATTGTGGATTCTTCTGCTGCAAACTTTCACTGCACACAGCTAACACCGGACTCATTTTGACTCTTTCTGCCACTGTTGACGACCTATCACCTACACTGGCAGTCTGTAACTCACTTGGTTCTTCTCCATTCTAAGAAGTTGTGCCCTGCAGTTTTGAAAATTTGTGTTTTCTTCTCAGTTTAAATATAAGACCAGGTAGTTTCTCAGATTACTGCTATTGCTTTTTATCTGTTCTTAGATAATTTCTTTTTCAACTTGACACAGTTACTCTCCTGAATGACATTTTATATTCACTTACTGAAAATGCATTTTCTGTTCCATCTGAACTGCTTTCCAATTCCTCCAGCTCTACTTACAAACAAGCCTCTCTGGCCACACAAGCTCTGTAGAACTTGGCTTATTCATACTTCCTGAGTCTTAATCTCATTCTGTGAGCTAGCATCTTCATTTAATCATCTTTTTCTCTCTCTCTCCTTTAGCATTTCTCAGATGTGAAATGTACTCTAAAACATTAATAACCAATAATATCTTTTAAAAAATAAACCTTCATTTAGAAACACAGTTACTACTCCATATTTAATTCCTGAACTATATTAACTGACTGATCCTCTACATGTATATTGAATAGCCATTCCATGTCTTTTCCCCAAGGATTACTTTTCAGCTTTATTTTCTAAGCCTGAAACCAACTGCTCAACTATTACTATGAAGGATTTAAGTACTTGGATTCATCATATAATTATATTTCATATATCTAAAATGAGTTGCTGAATATGTTGTTGAAAAGCAGATTCCCTTCTTACTCCAGCAAGCCTTGTTTCCAACACCACTTTCAGATTATCTAACCACAGTCTCCTGAGACTAGCGACAGAAAACACAAAAACGTCAAAATTATTTTTATTCCCAGTTCTCTTGTCTGAAGATCTACAAATAACAGAGATGCTTGTTGATGCCACTTGATGCTGCAAGTCATCAAGTGCAAATCTGAATAAAAATGAAACAGAAATATTCCTAGACATAAGCAAAAAAACCCAACCAAATGCAAAAGGAATTTTGTTTTCTAACACGCAAATGTAATTGATTTGGTACCTATGAAAGACGGTGACAAAACCAGAGAGAATAAGTAGATCTCCCTAAAGATACTAAGATTACCTTAATCTTGATTTTCATTATCTTCCTCACATTAACCTCTGAACTTTCCAGCTTTAGATCAAATTGCTCACAAGTTTGATAACAAGAACTAAAATTAACTCCAGTCTCACAATAACTGCAATACTATAAAATTTGGAGTTTAGTAAAGGATGTGCTGCTTGGTACTTAGATGAGTCCTATATCCCTAACTGCAACATGTAAGAATGACAGATAGTCACCATTACCTGCTTCAAACAAAATAGAGCATACAGTAAAATTTATTCAGAAGAACATGACTAAAACTTGAAGAAAAATTCACATAAATGTTCTCCATGAATAATTCTCAGTGTAAATACTCGGTAGGCAATCATTACAAAATAGCTATAGGCCTATAAAATATGAACTCTGTCACCCTTTTCTGTCTCAGCTATCTTCCTTTAGCAATTTCTGCTGCTCAAAATGGCTAATCCAAATAAGCAAGGCAACATCTTTAAGGGTTTCTGTCTCTTCACTTGCCATTAGGATATCTTGAACTCTTAGAAAATGGGGATTTGCCACATCTGCCCAAACTATGACTAAACCAGCAATGAGCAGAGAGAATTGCTCACCTCTACCTCCCAAAAGTATATACACAACTGGCCCTGATAACCTTAAAATATTTCCTAAGCCCATTGCTAAGATTTGGAAGGGACACATTTGTTGCTGTTTAATTAAGAGACAGTTTAAAGCACACGTAAATACACACTAATGCTACTTTTAAAACTAACTTACACTTTTCTTGAAAGAAAAGCATAAAAATGAAACAGTTTTCCAGGACAGAATTTGTGTTCACCCATTCTTCCTGCATTAATGTTCGAGGTTATAAAAAAAATAGCAAATACAATTTCCATCCTAAGTACCTATCCCAACTGCATGTCTGAAGAATAATCTCCAGTAAGGAGTAAGCCACCATGCAGTTATTTATCTTGAAAGCATGTCTGTGAGCTTAAAGGTATCTCAGCATATGTTTAACTACACACAGTCTTATTGGCTCTAGACTTATGATTTCCTAGAACACTTTAAGGCAATCTCTCTTATTCTAGAGAATTCCTTTGGAGCATGTACTGAAAAACCCTTCCATTCACTCATTAATGAATGAAAAGCAGAAATCACAACAGCATTTTTATTCTGCTTGGAGAAAAGACAAAGGAATTAATAGCTTACTCCCAACCCTTCCCATGCAACAAGTAAGTTCCTTTTCACACTGAGTGCTTGTCTAATCTATGATAACATATAATAACGGCAGAGCAATTCTCTACAGCATTTTCCTCTACTATAGCAAAACATGAATTAAGTGATGACTGCAAAGGGAGTGCAGAAAGAAGAGCTGAGATGCACGGCTTACTTCAAGTCCTATGTGGATGTATTTTTAAAACTAGGAAAGACACTTTTACAGAAAAGCACCAATGCTGCTAAAATATACCACTGGGAACACTGACAGAAGGCTTAAAGTACCCAAATGGGAACGACTACTGTGCGAGCCAAGGGCTGACAAACTGGTAAGAAAATTCAGCCATAAAGCAGCAGAGGTTCTTGTTCTCTGTTTTGGGACAGTAAGAAAATTAGATCTTCCTGAGCAAGGAACATGTTTAAAAAAGTATTCCTCTGGAAAGTTTGACTTAATACATTTTGCTTTTATGTAAAGGTTGGCTGAGAGTGTGCATGCAGTTCCTCAATTTGACCCTGCTGACACAGAGAATTTGCTATGCCAAGGAATGAGATTTCTTGCAATCATTACGAAAATCCTTTCATGTACGTGCCACAGTAAAATGATTGTACTACGTATCATACTGCCATACTACTCAGTCTTCTTAGAGAAGGGTTTTGAGAAAACAACAGAAAGCCCATAATCCTAACGAAAATAATTTAAGTCTCTCCTTGACATAGAGTCATTAGCATAAGTATTCCAATTCTTTCTAAATACTTGCATGCAATTCTTACATCTCAAACAAAAAGAAATACCTGATTAAAATTCATCTAGTCCTACAGTCAAGCTGCTTCCTGAGGAACTTCTGTATTACATAATGTGCTGCAAAAGACTGTTACTTTCAAATATATCCACTAGACTGAGCTAATTAATTAAACTACACATTTGATGTCTTTTGTTGTTTCACTATTTGTATATACAAATACACATCGAGTGCATTCTAGATAAACTTCACTTCCCCTTTTTAGCTTCAGATCAACTTGTCCCAGAAGCTAATGCCAATGCAGCATAAAGGTTTTTAAATCTCAGGCTTTCACATGAATGGCTGGGCTCATCTTTCTCTGACACATTCTTACTTTCCAGAAGAACAACATACAGCTGTTTCATTGCTCTGAGCCACAATTGCTTCAATTTTCTAAAATTTATAAACATGCAAATAGTGTTTGCCTTCTCCCCTCTTTGCCACTGTAACTCAGTAACAGGCTGTCCCCTCAGCAAAACATTTCCAGCCTCTGGCACATAAAACTTCTTTTCTGATTTATCAGGTACTTCATTGTTGAATGCCTGCTCTCTCAGTTACCAACTTACTGACTGAGCACTCAGCAAGGTTTCTCCTGCTCTGCTGCTGCATCTTAGTGAGCTCCAGAGCACCCTGATCACACACCAAATCTGTACCAAGTTTAAAATAGAATACCACACAGATGCACTGAGATCTGCTAGTCACGCTCTTAACAGCTCTAACACACCATTAAGGACTAAAGACACAAATGTGAATTAATTTATTTTAAGAATTCTCTATTAGCATGACAAAGAGGATGTTCCTACTGATACCAACCTCCTCTTGCAGGAGATATTTGATACTACAATCTTCCTCCCTATAGTGCATTATTAAACATTTCTTCATTCTCCAGAGGCAAAACAAAACAACCCCTCGCTTCTAAACCATGTTATATTACTGGAATATTTCATAAACTATAAGATAACTCCTCTGAAAACTGCTGGTATTGCATTGCCTTTGTTAAAATTAACTTATGCTTACCTAAAATAATTCAGCATACAACGCAATAAGGATTTTACCTGCCACTTCTCTGAAGTGCAAATATGATGCCCTTCTCTTGAAAAGGAAGCAGTTTCTTTCTCAGTCTCTCAGGCAGAAAGGCCAGCCTAGTATCAACATTTTCTGGATAAGAATCTTCAACTGTAGCTGTTCCCTGGAATGTACCAGCCATGTTGAATCTAAGGGAAACAAAACCAAAATGAGATGACTTACTTAAAAGGACAAGTCTGTAATAAGATACAGATAACACTTCAAAGAACAATACAAACAGTCACAGTAACAGTAATAACAATTACATCTTGAAATATTCATTATCTACACAACTTTTCTCAAATCTTGATAATAAAACAATGCAGACACCTCAGTATCAATAAAATATTTCAGCTGTTCCAGTATGAAGAGGTCAGCATGTATCACTACGCCATGATACCAAACTGTTATGTAAGAACAGTTCCTTACTCATGGGTGAAAGTTCATTGGCCAAACAGACCTTCCTTACAGTCATTGAACTACAACTCTTTCAGCAAACATTTTTCGTAACACTTACAGGGGAAAAATGCTTATTTAAGCTTCTGATGATGGAACTAACAGAGTCCCATCAAGCCTGACCTTGAATATCAACAGGGATGCGGCCTCAACTACCTCCCCTAAGCAACCTGTTACACTGATCTACCACCACTAAAGAGCTTTTTCCTGATGTCTAACCTAAATCTACTCTTTTCAGCTTAAAACCATGACCCCGTGTCCAATATGTAAAGGGCAGGTATCAGGAGGAGGGGAGCAGTCTTTTTTCAATGGTGCCCAGCAACAGGACTAGGGTAACATGCACAAGCTAAGACACAAGAAGTTCCATCTGATCACAAGGGAAACGTACTGTGAGGGTGATAGAGACCTGGAACAGGCTGCCCAGAGAGGTTGTGGAATCTCCTCCTCTGGAGCCATTCAAAACCTACCTAAATGCCATGCTGGTCAACAGGATTTGGGTGACACTTCTCTGGCAGGGAGGCTGGACTAGGTAATCTCCAAAGCTCCCTTCCAACCCCACCAGTGTGCCACTGTGTGATCTGCAGGACTAAGTAAATAGCTTTTTTACATTAACTAGTTCAAAGTAAGGCAGACCTGGAGATAATACAAAAGGTTAAAGGAATCAACATAATAAGCATGATGTACACAAAAGAGTTTGCACCAGTTTCCTTCAAATTATCATGGAGCACAGGTTAGGAGGTAAAGCAAACAGACTGATTCAGATAAAACTACATAGAACAGTGAAATAACAGCACTTCTGTATTCCTAGAAAAACCCATTTCAGAAATTTTAGCTACTAAACTCAAGTTTAGCTAAAAAAACTTTATGTTCAGCAAAGAGAATGTAGCTGTAACTGTAACCATCTGTCTATATACAGCCCAAGTCAAAAGAGCCTGGGCTTTTCTTACAGCACCACCTCTTCTCACTCCATCTTTCATGAGCCTATGCTAGACCAAACCTGAGAAATTCTTCCATAGCAATGGAAGGGAGGTTCCCACTGGGAGTTTTCCATGGCTGTGGGAAGTGCCAAGCCCCTGAGAATCACGCTCCGTGATGTTCAGGATGTTATATGGGGAGCTCCTGAATGAGGTACAGCATGGTGTAGGACAGAACTGTGGGGTTGGGTGTGCTGAGCCCTGCCTGTACCCATCATACTCTGCTGTCATCCGGGTCCTGACTTGTCTGACAGCTAGTCTTGCCTTAAAACTAGGGATATCCAAAGAAAAATTATAGAGGGTAGATGGCAGTGTTGCAAAAATAAGTTATTGGGAATTTGCTACTGTCTAGGACTGCTGACAAAATCCCCCACTCTGGACCACATTTGAAAAATGGACACTCTCTCCTAAAAAAAAAAAAATTAAAGAGAGGACCCGAGTGTTCTGGAAATTCACTAAACTGTTGCAGAACTCAAAGATTTCTGTGGATCCTGTCAATGGAATCACCAATCAAACTGGTGACATTCAGACAGACAGAAATGTTCTTCTTTTGGTTAATGACAAATTATAGGCTTCCTTATCAAGATACACATAACTGACATTCACAGAAGTGGAAGGAAAATGCTGTGGATGAGACTAGAGTCAAGTTCTGAGATTGTCATTCTGCAAGCACTGAGCGGGGTATCAGTGAAGTCCTGTGCCTACCTTCCTGTACACTTCTACAGCAAGTCTGTGTAACCACAACTGTTTTGACCATTCTGCTGGACAATGAAGTGGGGGGGAAAGAGGGAATTGTAATTTAAGATAACAAGCAGTGCTCCCAAGTTGGGGCATAAGGGTGATACTTACCATCGCTATGGATTTTGTTCTATTTTGTATGAAATAACTTAGCTGCTAGAGAATCTATTTTAAGAAGCATGTTCCGGAGGGCCCTCCTAGAAGGGAGTATGAAAACAACCAACACTAACTGGAATCACAGGAATGTGTGTGTGTACTTACACATGCTCAAAGACTTCTGAATAAACATGGCTTCAGCCTGGTCTCAAAAACACATCACTCAAGGGTCTGAACACCTGATGTTTATTCACTACATGAGTGCAGGTAGTTCACACAGCAATAAGAAATCCATGGTGGCTGCTGTTGTTCTTCCAACAGCATGACTGAGGTTCACAGGCAAGTCTGGATCTTGTCTCCCTACATTTATATCAGGCCATGCACTCAAGGTGTTAGCCTAACAACAGACAAGCTAAGTGTTACTAAACTTTCTCCTGATACAGGCTTCTGACTGCAGACCCTCTAGACCGTAACTTGCTCAAAGACAAAGAGGGATCTCCAGAATATCAATCAAGTAGTCAGTTACGGAGAAAGGAAATCTGCTTTGTGTAATCTAAGTGTGACTGCATTATTGATTAGAGTTTCCTGCTTTTTTCTTCCTCACTTCTCTCATGTGTTTAAAGAAAAAACATTCTTATGTCTTGGGCTTCTGGAACATTCCACAGCAGATAAAAGTACTATGATCAGTTTCAATGCTCTGATATTTGTCCACCACTGAATTTTGCTCAGCAGAAAGAAGAAAGCCCCTGGCTCACCCAGTATGCCCATGAGATGCATTTCACAGCAAAAAGTCATACTTTGGTAAACACCCATCTCATCTCTCTCCTGTTGAGCAAACAGAAGTGTTTCAGGTCTAATTGTTGTGGAAAGCAAATGTAATAACTTCAATAGTTCTATCACAATATTTTCCACTGAGTATCTTTTTTTTTTCCTTTTAAAGTTGGTTAAGGTACTTCAAGACTGATGGCAAAAAACAAACACTAAACGCAGAGCCAATCTTCTTGAACAAGCTGCAGGACTGGGGGACATAGCAAACCTGTTCAACACTCAGTTCTGTGATTCACTCCCAAATAAAAGTTCTGACTCATTTTCTGTGATAATTTTCTATTCTATTATAGCAGAGAAAATTATATACTTCAGATCAGCTTTGTTGTGAGTGACACTGCAAGAATGAAATGCTAACATAATTAACTTTTTGTTGAACTAGATTACGGTAAGATTTTTTCACTAAAACACTGAATAAAAGTCATGCGATTTCAGAAGCACAGACTTGAATTAGAGGAGGCATATGTGATTCATCCTTGAATAGCAATACTACCATAAAAATGTTTCTGCATCAGTCACTAATGTAAAACTGACTGCACAGCTATCTTAAAAAGCAGCAACAGGAACACAGAAGGCACTAACTACCAGATGTGCATTAGGTTTTCTTTATTTTTATGCTCTAGGTGATTAAGTAAAGAAATGAATGGTGCATAATTCTAGTGGGTGGAGAACTAAACAAGTCCACATGCTGTGAATAATGACTGTTACAAAAACATACACAATGACTAGCATGAGCACAAAGCAGCAAGATGAATTGTGCATTACTAAACATTTCACTCATCACTCCTTGTAAAGGCAAACTAGGGGGCATAATCACACTACCCCAACACTCTCCTAATTACCCATGTTATACTCCAGCCCTTTGCATTTACCTTATTATACACAACTATTTTAATTTGGACTACAAGCTTCCAAAGATGCACTTTGCCATCTGCTGTACATATATTGCTGTTCTCACAGCTCATATTCCATGCAGTTCTTGGCAAGTAAAAAATTACATCTGGTAAAATATTTGATGCTTGAGATATTACTGTCTGAGAATATAGTTCCAAAAGTAGTTTTAAGAACTCAGATAACCAAAAACCAATATAAGAACAATACTAACAGATCTTTCCCAAACCTTTTACTTCAATTATTGTAAACATGCATTTTTAATGCTTTTACAAAGAATCATGCCCTGAAGATTCGAAGATCTCTGACATTATTTCTAACTAAATAGCAGTAATAAAAATCTACCCTCAGTCTATTTTAATCCCTGTAGCACTGCTTTATGATAACCAAAGCTACATGAAACTATGAATGGTACACTGATCTATGACAGAATTATTTTGGTTGTGTAAAAAACAAGAACGAACAGCAATGAAACAAGACTGAAAGAGAAGTAAATTGTACCAAATTGCCTTTTATTGATTTGCCAGCAATAACTACACTGAGAGTCAATGCCTTACTTGTATATAACGACTTTGGCAGTGGTGGTCATTTGTATTTTGTCTTGAGACAGATGAATTCTGTACACTGCTGTAGTCATGTCAACAAATTAAAACAGCCTTTTGTAAAAAACTCTCCATATAGTCAGTGAAGCATAAGTCCAGTCGGTGTCTGTTGTTCTACCTGCGGCAAATTTGTGAGCTCTGAGAAGAGAAAGACTGGTGCAACATTTGACATCAGGCTGGATGCAACTCTGAGCAACCTAATGCAGTACTAACATCACTACTCCGTGCAGCAGAGTCTGATTAAATAAACTTTGAAGGACCCTTCCAATCAAAACAAAATAGAATCTCTGATTCTGTTTTTCCCTAACTACAATTTCTCATTTATTTCTGAGTCTTTCATATGTTGTAATACACATTCCATCAGCCTTCACACCTCTCTAGATCACAAGATCTGAAACTCCTTTCCTCAGAAAAACCAGACCTAAAAAGTTTAACGTGGAGATCTGCCTTTCCACATTTTAGTAAAATGCAATTAAACTTTTTGTTTTAAAAACAAAAAGTTTTCTGTCACTGCTGGTGCTATACTCTGTTTCACTATAGACATTTACCCTTCTGACAGCTAGTTGAAGATATTATCCCAGCTACATTTATTCGGAAGCTTGAGTGCAAGACTGCTAAGAAACTCTATTTAAATTTTGCAATAGCTCTTTTTCAACACAGGCTGATGTAATAATAAACCATGTAAATGACTGTATGTTCAAGAAAACTTAAGGGCCCCCTGGCCCTTCTTGTACCTGAACGCGGCTAGAGCAAAGCTGGAGAGGGACTTTTTACGGGGAACTCTAGTGATAGGACAAGAGGGAATAGTTTCAAGCTAGAAAGAGGGCAGATTTAGATCAGATTTTAGGAAGAAATCGTAAACCCAAGGCCAAGTTGGATGGGTTTCTGGACAACCTGGTCTAGTGAGGTGTCCCTGACCACGGCAGGGAGATTGGAACTAGATAATCTCTTTAGAGCCTTTCCAAGCTAAGCCATTCTAACATTCATTACATCCGAGCGTTTTTCAAAGAGTTACAAGAAAAAGCAGTCAGACCAAACGAAAAGCATAGCAAAGCGCAGTCACCTGGACGCTCCTCCCTTCACAACCCGGGGCAGCTTCGTGGGCCTAGGCCGCCGCTTACAACGACCCCCGTGCCGCCGACCCTGCTTTGTCCTCCACCTTCTCCTCACAGGCCGCTGCGCGTCCGCAGGGCAGAGTCTGAGGAGGAGCTCAGCAGACCCGGCCGCTCCGGCTCCACCGCAAGGCCACTCACGTCTCCAATCTCCGTCCCGAATCTTCGCGGGCTCCGCGCTCAAACCTCCACAGACCGGAAGTGACGCGTGGAGGAGAGCGCAGACTCCCGCACTCGCGCGCTTGTGGCGCGCTCAGTGGACTCGCGGGCTGGGGATCGTTTCTTTTTATATTTCACCTCAGGGCAACAAGACGGGCTGGGCAGAGAGGGCGCTAAGGACCGGCATAAACGAGACGCCCGTGGGCCGGGCCGGTAAATGCCGCTGCCTGTAAAGGGAAGCGGGAAAAGCGACTGAGAAGCGGAGCATAGCTGGGCCGAGACTACATTTCCCATAGTGCCTCGCGCCACCCCGCCGTCCGGGAGCCCTGGCGGGAGCACACAGCGAAAACAGGCCACGCCGCGCGGGACAGGCAGCTGTGGGCCTACTCGGGCGCATTACGGTGCGGAGACGGTCGCCACCGCCCGGAGGCGGGGACGGAGCGCCGAAGGGACAGCCGTTCTGCCATTGGCAGTCGAGCTGTCCGTCTGTCCGCCGCGGCGCTGCCAGTGGACGTAGGCCGCCTGCTGTGGTGGGATTTGCTGTGCCGGTAGCCTCTCCAAAGTGGGATTCTTACTGGTGTTTGTCGCAGTCAGTTAACATAGCGGCACCCTGTGATTGGTCGTTGCCTGCTGGGCAGGTTCGCGCGCGCGTAAGCGCGGAGAGGCGCCACTCACAGGCAGCGCCGGGGGGAGGGTGCCTTACCTCTAATTGGTCGGCGCGGCTATCAATCATGAGTGTTCCGCGCGGCCATTGGTGGCGGTGTCGCGGCGAGGTGGGCCTTTCCCCCGCCGCGGCAGCAGGAGGAACCCGGGCGGCTGTCGGGGCTGGCGATGGGGTTGCGCGCCCCTCGTGCGTGAGGAGCCGCCGCGCCGGCCCCAGCCTCCTGGCTGTGCTGTCGCGGTAAGGTGCCCGGTAGGACTGAGGAGAGTGGGGGCAGGAGGAAGAGGAGGAGATGAAGGGAGGGAACGGGGGGGCGATCGGCCGCGCCCGCAGTGCGGTGAGCGGGGGGCAGCCAGCGGCTGAGGGAAGGCGGCCGCGTGCTGGGGGAGGGGCGCGCGCCGCTTCTGCCGTTGGGGTCGCCCGCACCTGTATGGGCTGAGGGTCCGGAGCGACCGGGAGAGGCCGGACCCGCTCTCCTTGCCTAATATAGACAGGTCCGGCCGGCAGAGCGAGGCAGCGGCCCGGGGCTGCGCCCGCGGCCTGCCCTGCCCTGCGTCGCCCCGGGCCCTGTTCTGTGCCTTAGTGCAGGATGTTGGTCATTGGGGCCGCTGCGAGCCCTTCAAGCTTCGGGATCTGGGACGGCCAAGTGTGGCCGCGGTGCGTTCTCCGGGTTTAACGCCTTGGGTTAGCAGTGCTGCGCTCGGATCCACTGTTCTGGGTTCTATTTTAGACCTCTCTTTAGGCAGTCTGATGGGAGGGAACCCTGTATTCCTGCTGCCTGTGGCAGTGGTGGAAGAGGGTTATTAATCTGTCGCGCTTTCTCCCTCCCCGCCCCCCCGAGTATTGGGCAGATCCGCATGGGGCTGTAACTAGCATGCTATAATCCAAAAGCGTGAGTAGAGTCGAGAGGCAACGGTGTCTAAGCCTGGTTTTTATAGGGTTTTTTAGGTTTAAAATGAGTTTTTAGCACGGAAGAAGGGAGCGAGACAGAAAAAGAAGTGAGGCGTAACTGTTCCTTACATTGAGCCTGAGGAAAATTCAGATTGTTCACACTAAGAGATTTGCTCAAATTCTGTTTTTAATAATTCAGCCTCTAGGATGAGATACACGTTGGTGGATTTGTGCAATAGAAAGCTGAAGTGTGAAGTTGATGGAAAGAATCCACGAGGAGCGATGGATACTTTGTTTAGGGTGCATTAGTAGATAATATCTACACAAGTGTCCGGTGTTTTGGAGTGGGTTTTTACCTATTTTAATTTTTGAATATTGATACCCTTTTTTCATTAGCCTGAGATTAGAGACGTGCTGTGTTTGTGTAATGCAGAATGGGGAATGTGTTGAAGCTTTTTTTACTCTTACAGAGTGTCTGACACTAGCCTTTTTGTATTGAGGCATTTACTTGCATTTTCAAAGGGTTTGGTTTCTTATGCCTTGTCTTCTACAAGGAATATTGTACTTAAAAATTACTTTTTTGTTCAGTACTAAGCAGAAGATATGGTCACACAAATCTTACAGTGCTGTATTTCTTGTGAATTGAGAATTTATTAAATTTAAAGCTACAAAAATGAAGCTTTGAAATTATTTTTCAAAAGGTTTTTTTAACAATCTGTTATTTGGTACAAAGGAAGGGAATTTGAAACGTGTTTTTTCAGCAGTCTTACATTTGTTTGTTACAAATTTATATTATTGGCAGGCAGCTAATATTGATCATTAGGCTTACAGTAATTACTGTGCTTTTGAGTGGTTTAGGTATTTTGTAGGAAACCTGTAATTCATAGCGTGTACTCCTCCATTAAAAAAGAACCAGAAAACCAAACAGAATAGCCAAGAGAATAAAAATACTTCTGTCTTTTAAATCTTAGAGGATCAAAAATGTGGTACTTGTAGGTGCTTTGCTCACTTTGCTAGGTCAGGTTTTATTTTAGAAACTAGTAGATCAATTACTGCTTTTCTCAGGAATAAAAGTGTTTTTGACTAAATATCAGTAAATTTTAGGGATGCACAAAAGAGTTAGGCTTGGTAACGGTATGCCGTAAATCATTTATTAAATATTTGGGAAGGGTCAATTATTGAAATCTCTTTCATTTTTATGTTTGTGCGTGAAGGAAAAAGGAAGAAAAATCTGAGAAGACAGATGCAGCTGCTTTCCTTTTTCATGTCTTAAACATAATTGTCTTTTTTTTTTCCTTCACCTTGTGTGTTTTTTGTTTTCATTTCTTCTTGTGTTTCATCATATTTGCCTTACATCAGTATTACTTACTTTATACTACTTGCATAAAGTCTTTGAAACTGCATCGAATGTGTAAGATTACCTGGGTGAAGCGGTTTAGTTATAGCTCTAGGAATTTGTCTAGCTAGACAGATACCTTGGTTTTGTGCTGCCAGTTTGCCCTATTAGCCCATGCTAATCAAGTTTGTGTATTTTTGTGTCACCATTTTCACACATACTTCTCCCTAGAGCAGATCTGACTAAGGAAAGTAGTGCCACATCTTTTCAAATACAGTGATACATTTAAAGTGTGAATAGGTTAATTCTAAGCTTTTGAAAGTTATTGATACAGTTGCATTTTTTTAACTCTGAAAAGTGTGACTCTCTTCACAAATGGATGTGTTCATAGAGTGAACTAGCAGATGTTAATGGAGTGATATAAACTTGGCTGCAATATAGTAAATGTTTTTAAAAATGTACTAATGTGTATTGACAGCTTTTAGTGAGCTAGACAGGTCTATGCTCTTAGGTTCTACTACTTGCATTGAAGTATCTACGACTTTGCATGTCCTCATTAGTGATAGCCGATGAATTTACTATTAAAAATGCATAGATTCAGAGGATGCTGGAAGCTGTCAATCGTCATAGATGTGAAGAGAGAATCACAGAATGGTAGGGGTTAAGCCAGTGAATGCAAAATACTGCAATTTGTGAGTGCAACATGTAAGGAGCTTTCACAGAAGTGGTATTCTATAATCCTGGCACACTTAAGTTGGAAGGACTTGCGGGGTTATTGGGGTTTGGGAGTCCACTTAAGTTTTCAGTGGCAGTTTCCCCCTGTACATTTCCCCTAGTGATGACTGGATAGGACTGATCGGAGGGCTTTTGCTGAATGTTGCATTCCAAATTGAGCCTTTTAGTAATGGGAAGAGAAGTCGTTTGGCAATGCAAGACCTGAATTCTATGGTCATTCATGCTGCACTCTAGACAAGAAGAATCTATGCAAATGTCTGTGTGATGCTTACTCGGAATGATAGGTAGCATCCATGCAATCCCATTAAAGTAGGTTTTATGTGTTTCTTTGTTGGAATTTCTTTGAGGGGGTACACTGATGTACTGTATGACAATGTTAAGAGAATTTTTTGCAATAAATCATCAACAGCTTATGAGTAAATATTGTTGGGAAAATTATTCTTTCAGCCTTTTTATAATCTTATTGGTTTTATAAGTTTCTGAAGGAGTAGTTTAGAGGAAATAATGCCTGGAAACCACATAGAAGCTCAGAAGCCTTAATTATAGAACAGCCTCCTATGTAACTCTTGTGTATAAGTTAGTCTCCTGCAACTTAATGAATGTATTATGAGAATACTGTCAGCTTGTTGTTTCATGATATGAGTTCTTCAATATTTAAAATGAAGCTTCCAGAATCCTAGATTTGGATATCTGAATTACTGCAGCAGACTGCAGATTTGAAGAGCATGGCTGTAGGATGCTTATTCAAGGGTCTCTTTTCTCATTTTTATCTTGGATCTCTAGAAGGGAATGGGGTACTACTTCTCTGCAACTGTTGGTTTCTGAACTTTTACAGTGCTATCCTGTTGATAAGTTTTTCTGTTCTTTAATATTTCTCAACATCAATTCTTGTTAATCTTTAGTCTAAAAATGTGTATAAAATAGAATTTTGTCCTTTATCTATTTCTCGCGACTCTCTTCTCTGCCCCCTCTCCAAGTTTATTTGTAATCAAGTCTGTACTGCCATTTATGAAGGGTTTTTGTCCGTTCCTGTCTACAGAGTGGTCTTAAGTCTGGAGTTTATCAGGATGTCTTGAATACTTTTAAAGCTATGGCTAAATAGCACAACATACTTGTCTCTTTATTTTGAAAGCATAATTTGCATTATTGTATCAAAAATAACTTCTAAAGGGCATAAATATGGAGGGTGTCATTGTTGGATTTGGTTTAGCTGACCATTTAAACAAAGATTTGGTCCTGAGCTTTGTATTCTAATAATGCTTTGTGTCACTGATTAATGCTTAACCTACCTAAGTTGTTTTAAAGAGGTATGTTTTCAGCTAAGTGAGGTGTCACAGCTTTATGTTAGTATCCAACTAAACCATTTTACATTATGATGCAGAATATCTATAGTTGTGCTCCTTGCCAATGTCTGCCTTTGTGAAAGAGGCCATCATCTTGAGATATTCTTAACTTTGTTCGTATCTTCTGCACCCCTGTGATCTGTTAAATAAGCTGTTACTGTGAGGAGCTTGTGAAAATTTAACTTTCATCTGTGTAAGGTGAAGGTCTTGCTCTTTGAAATTCAACACGTATAGAGAGGCTCACAAGAGCAGTTTAACTGGCAGATGGAGGAAATGTTAACTGGAAGTGAAATCAGTGACTTCTTCAGTGCAGCTGAATCTAGAAAAGGCTTTTGGTGTGCAGCTGGTGAGTGAAGTTTGAACTAATTCAAGTGATTTTGCCAACAGCAGATTGATGAGTGTTCTCACAGTCCTTTTTTGATGTTAGAGCTTTGGGCATAAAAACCTCCTACTGGTGGTGAGTAGCTTGGAGCAGTTGCATCATTGACCAGCATGCTGGATCCACAACAATATTTCCATCTGGTTTTGTGTTCTAAGTGAGATCAGAAGAATTTGGAATGTTCTTATGGAGATACAGTGAGAGTTAAGGAAAGCATTGGAAACTTGTTGATCCTTATAAATTAGGCTTTTATTAAATGTTAAGTTTTTGCACCAAAGTGGTATAGTAGCAAAATTAATAAATCACTTTATAGTGAATTTTTGTGATTTAGAGCATTTCAACAGAAGGTATGGTAAAAAGCCTCTTTTCTTTAGAGATTTGTAAATCCTTCTCTTTCAGATGAAGAGTTACATTTAATGTTCAAAGTACTATGTAGGTGTTTAAGGAGTAAAATGTACTGTCAGGATGAGATTACTTCTCTCTTTTTTTTTTTTTTTTTTTAATAATCTTGAATCTGTTCCATAATTTAAAGCTAGAACTGAACCCCTACCCATTTCCATCTTCCTTTAAAAGATTCCTGATTGGACAGCATAGCTGTGTAGAATATCAGTACCCTGACTCAAAATAAAAGCCAGATTGTTCTTTTCAGCTGATGCATGCTGTGCCTTCTTACACTTGGAAGCCAGAATCTTCAAAATAAGATTTTTTTTTTATAGTGGCTTTAAAAGGTAAACAGTCTAATTTTGTGTTACTGACTTTTGGTGGGAGAAACTGGTAAAATTGAGTATTGGATACTAATAGTTTCTGCTGATACTCATTAGTCTCCTTGTTTACGTGTCTTGGTTTCTTCTTTTATTTTAAGCACATCAAAGCAATCCTTAATGTATTATCATTGCAAATCATCTTTGAAAAATATTCTAGGCATGTGTTACATTGTACATTGTGTTATTGTAATGGACGAAGTACTTTTTCAAGGCTTTAAAGCTGTACCACAAGCCAGTAGCAGTATTGCTCTGTGGTGTTATTCTTGTGGTATGCATTGGGAGGAGAAAGAGGACATGTGAATCTGTTAAGTGACTTTATGGAGGCTTCCATAGGAATACTAATGCCTTCTGGTTAGTCTTGTGGTCTAGTAAATGGATGTGAATCTTTCACACAAACTACTATGTTAAGATTAACATTTAATGTTATGATTATCATCCTAATCCTTTGTGTGGTAATGCTACATGGGTCCTATTTTCTTGTTTTGAAATCATGGCTTCTAGATGGGAACACCTGTATTTATATGGATATTCTTGTTATTTAGGAGAAGCAACAGAGTCTCAACTGAGCACAGCTAGTGATGTTTTAATACAGAAGAGCCTTCACCCAGCATAATAAGTAATACCACATTTGACTAAAATTTCTGAGCTGTAAATGATACCTTTTGACCAACTTTTTAATATGAACAAAGATGTTACTGAGCTAACCCAACTGTCACAGTGTACAATCTTCCAACAGTTGGCTGTTCATCATTAGTGTGATGACATCGCATTAATTGCTACTTAATATTTCTTTCACTGTTTGTCATTTTAATTTAAAAAGCACAAAGAGCTGTAGTCCTTACAAAGACTTGTGTATCAAAATATTAGTGAAATCTGTCCCAGCTCAGAATAGTCAGGTTTTATCTGGCCTCTTATGCTGAAATATTGGACAATGTTATAATCTGAATTTGTGTCCATTGTCCTTGTGAAGTAGTGTGAAGGCTCAAAATTACAATGTTTCATAAAGATCAAGAAATTTAAATGTAGGTATTCTCTCAGTATCTTGAGTTTTGTGCTGCCTTCTGATATGCAGTAAAATACAGGCTAATCTTAAGCAGAAAACAGTTTAGCACGTTTTTTAATTTGTGGAATAATTGGGGGCAGGAGACCTTGAAGAGATTTTTTTTTTTTTTTTTGGTTCTGATCAGACAATGTGTGAATCCAAGTATGTTTTAAATCAGTGACAATTCTAAAGCTTTCTGCTTGGCTGAGATCAGGGGTGATCTGATGGTCTAATACCTTGTTTCACCATGATCCAGAAAGGTAGTGTAGTCTCCTGAAGATCACTGTCGTGTGTGCCCACGCTAGGTGTCTGTATTGCAGCTGCCTAGCTCTTGACATGACAAGCAAGAAAGTTCTCAAGCATGACTTTAACATGCATTCAGCTTTAATATTGCTCAGAACTCATTAGCCTCAAGATCCTTATGTATGTGGTATCAGTGCTTGTTTTCCGTATCCATATTTTATTTGTGTCTGTATGTACTGCAGTTACACGTTTACAGTGGCAGTGATTCTGTCACTTTTATATTTGCAGGAATGACTACTGTAAGTAGAATTGTCTTACATGTTTATAGACTCCCATAGAAAATATTGGAAGGCATAAAACTCATTTTAAACTATGCTTTTGGAATTTTCAGAAGTACAAGTAGAATTTCTCCTTCAAATGAAAGGAAATTTGAGAATGTCTTATTCCCCCTAAGAAGGCTTCTTACCAGGCCTATTGAAAGTTAATTTAGCTGAACAAAAGATTCGATCCCACTAAATCTCAGCCATCCAGGTTCTCTGGTATTAAATAGCAGTAATTATCATCAGTAAAATAATGGGCTGTTTGTAGAAGTGCAACTTAAGGCACTGTATGAATGTGCCTGAAGATTGAAAGGACAGAATTTGTGGGTCATTTACACAGAATCACAGAATTATTAAGGCTGTTCAAGACCTCTGAGATCATGAAGTTCAGCCTACACCTAACATCATCACAATCACCTAGACAACGGCACCAAGTGCCACCTCCAGTCTTTTCTTAAACGTCTCCAGGGATGGGAACTCCACCACCTCCCTGGGAGGTGCATTAATTCCAATATCTTGTCCTTTCTTGTTACAGGAAATAATCCTTTCATAACTGTGTTCAATTTAATTGTAATGTTAATTAAATTGCTAACTGTTTTTTTTTTCCTTCTGAATAGTTGTAATATCAAGTTCAGTGATGCCTCCTGGCCTCCAGCTTGGCTGACTGGCAAGCTTCTAAACACATGGATTGTGGCAATGTTTTCCTCTGATTTTAGTGGCTCTGTTGCCCAGCAGCTGCTACAGATGCATGTGCTACCTAGGAAAGACCTGTACTTTCAGTCTGTGTTTTAACTGTTAGATGATCTTTTTCACTCTTTTCAGGTACTTTGTTTTTAGAATGGAAGTATGGTTTTCGTACAAGGTTTTACCAGTGCAAATGCCATCATTCATATAAGGTGTCACCAGGGCTTTATTGGAGTATCATTTATGCTTCTATAGCATTTCTAACAATAATTATTAGTTCAGGCACATTATGAATACTTACTTTAGGATTGGTTTACTTATCTTCAATCTTGCTTCTATAGGGAGATTGCTTGTAAGAATATGTGTCATTGGTAACAGTACTGCTTTCAATATCCATAAAAGCAAGCTTTCTGCCTCTGGTGCTTCCCACATCTGTGATCCAAAATTCACAGATCTTTGAGTTATGAATTATTCCTCATGTAGAATGACTGCAATAAAACACTGCCACTAATCCCTTTGCCCATATTCTCCTTCCTATCTTATTCAGTTGTCTTCCTTTAATCTTTTCCTTATTGTAATGTCTTTTGTTAGTGAACCTTAGAATTACTAAAATATTTTTTTAATTATTGTCTCTCTAAATTTTCTTTATAATACCAGGTTATAATTCAAGTAGATTAAGCCTACTCCGTTTATTTTTCCTATGAAAACTACTTTTTTTAGATAGAGCTGTTTGGCACAATCTGTTAGACATGGTTTTCTGTCAACTCGTTTTCCATTGACTTTGGTGCCTTTGATTCATTCTTTCCTTTTAAATTTGTCCAATGTCAGACATACCATTATTTTACCTTATCTTTAATTCTGTGCTTGTCATTCTAACATCAAGTGATGCCATCAGTATTTTGTACTGCTGCAAAAACATTGCTGCTTTGAAACTTTTGAGTTTCTGTAGTGTGTGTGCTGTCTGCAGCATTCGCATTTTAAAACTTGTTTTTCCTTTACATGTATTCTTCCAAACACAATTTCAGATGTCCTATATTGGTTTTGTGTGTACTTGTTCTTTTTCTGTTGATATTGATTATGAGCACTTTGTTAACAAGCTCTGACTATGAGTGGTAGCTTGTTTTTTTTGCTTTTTCAAGGCTTGCCTTTTGGTTGGTCAGTCAGTTTGAGAGTGGGTTTTTTTGCAGTTTTTGAGTTCTTTTTGCCTCCTCAATTTATTAATTTAGTTGAATTCAAGTCAAAGGCTCTCATCACTTCCCAGCCTCAAGTACTCTGTAGTGAGGATAAGTTCCACAGGTATTTTTAGAGAAGATTCCTTATATAATTTGTACACAGAACATTTTTATAACACTACATAAAATTAATCAATATCTTTTAATATGTTGTAACTGTATAGTGTATGTCTGTAGAAGGAGATGATACGTTGAGGACAGTGTGGACTGGATGATTGGGTAGTGAGGTGGACTGTGAACTGGCTGCAGGATAGAAGCCAGAGAGTATTGGTTAGTGGGACAGAGTCCAGTTGGAGGTCTGTATGTAGTGGAGTCCTCCAAGGATCAGTACTGGGACCAGTCCTCTTCAATGTATTCGTTAGTGACTTGGATGAGGGATTAGGGTGCACTGTCAGCAAGTTTGCTGATGATACGAAGCTGGGTGGTGTCGCTGACACCCCAGCAGACTGTGCTGCCATTCAGTGAGACCTGGGCAGAGAGACATGTAATGAGGTACAACAAGGGTAAGTGTAGAGTCTTGCATCTAGGCAAGAGCAACCCAGATATATGGAACAGAGGAGGTTCCATATAAATATCAGAAGAAACTTCTTCCCAGGGAGGGTAATGGTGCATTGGAACAGACTGCCAGGGGGGGTTGTGGAGTCATCTTCTCTGGGGACATCCAAGACCTGCCTG
>VZRI01004941.1:37062-73197 GCA_013397515.1 Upupa epops
TCTGTTCCTGTGCAACTTGATCTAGGTGATCCTGATATGGCAGGGGGATTGGACTAGATGATCTTTTGAGGTCCCTTCCAATCTCTCATGATTTTATGAAATACTTCCAGAGATGGGGACACAACAACTGCCCTAAGCAGACTGTTCCAGGGCTTGACACTCCTTTCACTGAGGAAATTTTTCCTAGTATCCAACCTAAACCCTGCCCTGATGCAACCTAAGGCCTTTTCCTTTTGTCCTATTGCTTGTTAATAGTGACAACTCATGCCTTACTCCAACCTCCTTTCTGTTAGTTGTGTGAGCCTCCCATTTTTCAGTCTAAACATCCCCAGCTTCCTCGGTTGCTCTTCATAAAACTTGTGCTGTACACCCTATACTAACTTCATTGCCCTTTGGACACAAAGTAGCACCATACTGTGTAGTAAGTGGCTTCATGGAGAATTGAAGAGTATTTATCAAAATGCTATCAAACTACTAGACTTTTGACCTTTTACTGTGCCTTTGTAACACTTTTTGATAATGTCACCTTTTAAAACAGCATTGTAGTTGGTAGCTACAGACCTTAATGCACAGTCTTTTAGAAACTTGAATTTATATCTCAGTACTCTTAACAGAGACCTGAGACAAAAAGCCCCCAAAGGTATGGCAAATAGGGGTTTTTTTACATGTCTCATTACAGCTTCTCAGTGAACTTAATGGGAGGAACAGTCCAGTCCTAGAGTAAGTTAAAATAGTTATTTTCCTGTTGTATTGAGAAAAAGCAGAATGTCATAGCTGGCCTTGTCCAGACATTCAAATTGTTGGTGATCAGCTAGTCAGAGACTTTATTGGAAAGCCAAATTGAGGGTACTTGTGTTTGTTCTTTTAGCAGTGTATTGGCTTATCAGAGTTGAAAGTTTTAAATTAACAAAAATCTTGCAAAGTCTTGCTCTCCTTGGTTTTCGAGTGCAGTAATAGACTATCTCTAGACTGTACATAAGGCAGGAATTTTGCCATGTATAAAACACTATGGATCTGCATGATGGATAAATCATGCCCAGGTCTTCTCAGTTTAGTCTGGTCTTCCATAATGGCCAAGATTTGTTCCTGTCCTTGTGGAACTATTGGACAGAAGATTAGATTTAGCTTTGTTATAGAAAAAATATGCTTATAGTTTGTGTAATGGTATTTTATGCAGAATAACTTTGTTTCTCTACGCTAGAACCGTGTAGTTCAGACTAGTGAGCTTGCCTTGCATATCATGTTAAAGCAGTAAAGAGACTGCCTGTTTAGAATTCTAATAAATATTCTAGATAAGGTATATAGTGTTTCTATTTGAGATGATGGAATAAGGTTATTGCTTTTATAAACCTCACTATTCATATGAATGTATGAATAATTCAGCCCAGAATCTTAAGATCTTCGTATATTGCTCCCTCCCTTGTTATTCAGAAATTCTTGTTACAGTCTGCTGTTGCCCTAGCAACATTCTGAAAATTAGTGTTACATCTATGAAAAAGCTCTTGTTTATCTAGTAAAGCCCACAATCCAATCTGTATTATTGCAGGATGTGTCTCAAGGGGTGATTTCAGGTCCTGACCCTAGTTGTGTTCAAAAAAAAAAAAAAAGAGGCTCCTTTTATATGACATTAGTTGAAAATGTCTTGTGGTTTTGTTTTTTTTAAACTAATTGTAGGTATTTAATATGAAGTTTCTCATAAATTCAGCTCTTGCTGTTTTAGGTTTTAACGTATTTAGTTGACAAGATGCACCAAGACTGTTTACTTTTAAAACAAAATCAAGGAGTAAAACTGATAGTGTGTGTGTTTTTCAAGAAAGGAAAAATAAATTCAAAAACAAATTCAAAAACAATGTTGAAAATATCCAACTTCTCAAATCCTCTCCACTGTCATGAGCCAAGAGAAAAGCTCCAAACCTTTTCCTAGTCTCTCTTTTAAATGAGCTTCAGATCCTCCTTTCCTTTTGTATTGGCATTTAGTTTGACTTTTGTTTGGGTGGAAGGTACCTGCTCTGAGAAAGCTCATCATTCTTGTCTTAACTTGACCTGTTGATTTTTTCAGATTGTGAGTTCTGGAGAGTAATAATGACTTGTGCTGAATTTGCAAGCTGTAATAAAACTTCACTCTAAAAGAATATTTCTTTTGTTGAGACTCTCATATATCTCCTTCGGTTTAAACTAATGTGTCCTATAGTCTTTTGCCTCTGAAGTACTTGAGGATTTCTTAGGGGTTGTCTTTGAGTCTGCTTCATGGCAGCCATTGTTACCAATTTGCAATATTTTAAGAGTATATGGAATTGCAGAGAGAACAGAGAGCAAAAGGTTATCTAACAAATTACAGGCTTTCCAAAAGACTGGAGTAATACTGTTACTATAAGCAAAAAAACAGTTCTTGAAAGTGATTTTAAGAGTGTTTAATCTAGGCACCTGGAAACTGCTCATGTAGTAAATTATAAATTGTGGGTAAGGACGGCAACCAATTGAAGGGAGTGAGAAATGCAGGGTTACAGATGAATTACTCATCACTTTTCTAGCTGAAGCCTCCCCTTTTCCTGGCTTTTTATGCTTTTAGGCATTTGGCACTGAAGCCCTGTTCCCATGTTCATAGTTTAGAATTCTTTGGGATGGTAAGACCGTTTGTTTTACTATCTAAACATCAGAGAAAGTTTATTGTTTGAGGTTTTGCTATTTGTGGTATAGGTGCTATTATTTGGGAGTTTCTATCTCAGCTGTCCCTTTTGCAGAAAATGACTCTGGATTAGTGTAAATAGTTGCTTACAGTTCACTGTTTTCAGGTTTGTGTTCACAAAACTACTAGGCTTATAAGTTTTTTAGGCATAGACAAAAAATGAGCTTTACTGATTGCTTGATGGTGTCTTTACCCCCAAAAAGGTGATTTCACAGCCCCTCGACTTTCCCCTACCTTGTCTGGTGTGACACCTCGAGTTGCTCATGGGTTTTGGACATTGTTGCTTCATAATCTAAACAATGATGATTTGTATATTTACATACATTTTGTAGGCCAGACTTTATTATGAAAATAATTGGGAGGAAAAAGAAAATTAAAAAATATATCCAGTTAGGCAACACAATTTTGTTCTAGTGCCAGTGCTTAAAACAGGTACTGTGATTATAAAAATTCTTTTCAGCATCTGGGACCTTCAAATGCCTGGCCCATTGCATCAGCCCACTTACTGGGATGCCCAGATGAAATTTATCAGGCATGTTATTTTCTTATTCACTCTGTTGCTTTTTCAGTAACAAAACCAATACACACTGAGCCTTATGTGGCTGAGATGACATCTCAGTTTTTGCTTTCATGCAGTAAGAATGACCTTAAACTCCAAGCTGCAAGTGAGTAGCTTAATTTTCTGCTTAGCCTAATGCCTGATGTTTGGATGGGCCTGTGTATGAAAGCAGAATGTCTAGAAGCCTGAACTTAAACCACAGTTAGGAAGAAGTTAATATGCAGTTAGGAATACAAAACTAGACACACTAGGTTCATTAAGTTTGTATGAATTTATAATCTTGAAACTAAATTTACAATTTTGTGCATTTTTTTTCTTTTATTAACAAGCTGGTTGAATGTTGCTTGTGGAGAAAGTGTGAATGTCTTTAAAAGGTTATAGACTGTTTTTTGTGGGTTTTTTAAAGTAATTTAATGAGAATGTTCAGAATAGAAATAGCTGGGGGTGGTGGAAGGATGGAGATAACAGTAATAAAATGTGATATATCTGATAAAGTAACAGATCTTCAGCCTGGCTTTGTGATATATTCTCTTGCTTTGTTTAGCATGAGGCATTTTTTAGTTGTTAGCTTAAACTTCAGAAGCCATACTTTTAGTTTATTAACCTCCAGTGTTTTCTCTTGATCTCAGAAATCAGTCTGGTTGAGCGTAATTTGAGTGGTTGAAGAGGGGATTAATTGAACAGAGTATATAATCTCCCTTTTTGCTGGTCCCAGAGACATTGCTTCCACATTCTTAGTGATACCTTTTATTAACCTTGAAAGATACCGTGTTTGTTCGCTTTTTTTCTTTCAAAAACCTGGTCGTTATTTAGAATTTCTGTCCTAAACATAATACCAGAAGGTTACTTGTACCATAAGATAGTTTTGATATTTTTCTAGTAGATTACAAGTACTCAAGTAGTCATTATAACAAAGAGATTTTCAATTTGTTTTTATACTCTTACTTTAGACTTTTTAATTAACAGAAAGTTTGGTCTTTTATCATCAATCAGCCCTACAGATGGGCCCACCAGGCAGACACTAACTTATTTGGTGGTGTCTGTTGTCCAGAAGGCATTTGAAATGCTATTGCATTTAGTAGGTTGTTTTGTGTAGTCAGTGTTTCGGAATTGTTTATATTTAGGGCTTTAGCATAAAATTAACTGACCTGGACAACATTTTGTCATCTAGTAACCATAGCTAATTGGTGACCAGTTTCTAAACAACAGTTAAATTGTTTCGTTTATACTAGTAAGAACGAGGCTATATTTAACTTGTTGGAACAAAAATAAAACCACAGAGAAAGGTCTTTGTGCTTATGGTGCAAAGGAATGAAATCTGAGTGCTTGAGGGTTTGTGTTTTCTTGGAAGATGGGAATTTTACAGGGAGATAATATAGACTAAATACAGAATAGCCATTTGTGACCAGTCTGGAGTTCTGTGATTTCTCTAAAGAGAATGAAATGATTAAGACTGATTAGCAGTTCAGAACAGACAAACTTGGAAACTAAAGTCTGTGAAACTCTGGTGTGATGAGAAGATGACTTCATGTGGTAATTGTATTCATGTTGGTAGGCCAAACATGATTTAAGCTGTTAAATGTCTCCCTTTCTCATGCAACTGAGAAAAGCTGCTCTTATTTCCTTTATCTATAAACTGTATTTTGTAATTGTGATTAATAGTTTATGTAGAGTATCCAATTTTAGTGCTAAGCTTTTAGTTTCTGAAGCTTTTTAATTAAATATCTTGGTTGGTCCACAGGCTTGCTTTGTAGCTTGTTCTTTGAGTCTTCAAAGATCTAATTTTATTTCTCTTCCTCTGTTCTTTCTTCTGAAAGGAAAGGCTGTTGTTAGAATATTTCAGTTTGGTAGCTGTGTACTTCCTCCTTGCGAAGTTTGTGTCCTGTGTTTTTTGTCCTGAAAATGTACAGGACTGTAAATCTTGCTGTAAGTTGTTTTCAGATAATATGGGGCCCTTGTCCCTCAAGGTAAAGGCAGTAAATCCTGCTTCCAGAGTACATCCTATATAACACAACATGTTTGTTTGTTTTATTTTTTTTCTTAATTCAGTTTGGATTATTTAGTTCAGTCCATTCTCCAATATTCTGTGAGTCACATACCGGTTCAGGGGCGAGTAAGGATTCACTTTGGCTACTTACACATACGTGTTATTCTGATATAAGTTGGGGAAAAAAAGAAATGAAGATACTATTTGCGATCACTTGTTGGTGTTGAGGTTTTCAGTACAGCTATCATGGAGGGTACTGTGGAAGGTGGTTTTGAGGTGATTGTGGCTGTGTTGCCCATCTTTGTTTTTTTTTCTCAAACCTAAAGATTCCTTCCTCCTTTAGCAGGCATCCAATTTGCTTTCTCTTGCGTATCTGTCTTGTATTCTTGATACATGGTATTGCTATGAAATTTAAATGTAATGGGAACTTTGTGCCTCTGTTTCTGAGCTTATAATGCTGGTTCTGTTAGGTACTATGTCAGCAAAGGTAACTGTACGTTCTTGATAACAGAGATACAATTCAGTATGTTCCAAGTTGAATGTAAGTTGGGGTTGCTAATCCAATTGCACACCAATTCTGAGTGCTCAGACTTCAGTTTCCAGGAGTTTTTACCTATCTTGAGCATATTAATTCTGTGTCTTGTCTCATTTCAGAGAGATTCTAAAGCACTATTTTTATGAAATCAAATTATTTTCCTTTTTCACCTAAGTTAATGTGTTATTTCTGTGTTCATTTACACAGTTGCATTTGGTATAATTCTTTTCTAAACGAGTTCATAGATCTGAAGCCACATCATCAAATGAGCATTTATACAGCATGTTCCCTAGATAGAAATGTCTGCGTAACTACTGTTTCCTGTCAGAATTCTCGTTTCCATTTAATGTTAAATGCAAAACCCCCGAAGACCATTAATATAAAGTTAAAAATATTAATTAAAAATAATTTCTTCAAGAGGAAAATCTATTGTTCTACAAATTTGGTGGTGGTTTGTGGGGTTTTTTTTGTAGTTTCAGTGTAGGGGCTGTAAAGCCTCCCAGTGAAGGGATTGAAAGATTGAGTAAAAATGGTAATTGTAATAACTAGTTCTGCATTTAAAAAAAAAAGGCCTTAAATTGTCTCTATTTTATTCCTTCCACTCACTTCAGCAGTCTTCCTGCTTCGCACTTCAGAACTGAAATCTTTCACTAAACACCACATGTTCATGCACCAGTTTATATCGAACAGAAGAAACTGAAAGGAAGATAAGTAAAGTACAACAGATTGGGCAGACGAGTAGAAGGGACTCAGATCCACTCTTGCTATAACCATGGAGTAGAAAAGATCCTAAATATTTGTAGTTTACACTTCCTTAACACCCCCTTCCGCCCATCCTCTGGGGAGTTAACTAATGCACCCTAGGAGCTTGCATCTTGCTACAGGTGCTGGGCAGTTGGGTTATCTCCCCTTTTGTATTAGTTTGTAAAAGGATTTACCTTTTAGCACCGTGCAGCATACCTTTCTGTGCTTTTATTCCTAAGGGAATTTGATAGTGATAGTAGTTAGCAGACTTAACTGACTATGAGTACACAGTGCAAGAATTTGTGTGTTGGTTGTTTGACTTTATTTTTAAGAGTCTAACTGCCAATTATACTCAATAGGATTACCATTTATATATCCCAGTCACAGTGAAATGGAAACTGAAGTGTTAAGATGAAATTTATTCTTTATTCCATGGTTATGCTGCATATTCGAAATCATGAGATGAGCCTGTAATGCTAGTGTGTGTAGAGTATTGTAGCATATACCTGCCTGCTTAGTTCTGGGCTTAGAACATTTAACTTTGTCCAGGGTTTATTTATTTTATTTTTTTTTTTAATAGCATTCCTCTCTGTTCTCTGATTAGACGTGTGGTCTAACCTTTTCCAAGACATAAAGCTTTTAGGTATTCTCGTCTACTGGAAATAATGACTGAACTGAAAAAAGAAAGAAGAATGTTATCTAATAGAATCTGGACAGCTAGAAAGCAGGTATTATGGGAAAGTGCCTTATGGAATTCACTGGAGGTTTTTTTTAAGCCCCTGTGGAAGGATAAATTTCTAATTAGGAGGCAAAATTTTTAATTCACCAGTTAGAGCTGACTAATAGATTTTTCAGGGAGATGGGAAAAGGCTTGGCTTTGCTTAAGAGAAAGTAAACCCAGATGGGTATACTCCCTCCTTTAAGGTGACAGTTTCTAGGATAGGTGTTACAGAAGCTAATAAAAGCCCCAAAGGAGTAGTGTATGTGCTCATGATTCTTTATGTGTGGCTGTGTGAGGTTTTTGTAAAATGAACACATTTTTGAAGGGGCGGTACAGAGTATAGAATCATTAGGAATTGGAATGCAACTCTAAAGATCATCTAGTCCAATCCCCCTGACACAGCAGGATCACCTAGACCTGCTAGGTCGCACAGGAACAGATCCATGCAGGTCTTGAAAGTCTCCAGAGAAGGAGACTCCACAACCCTTCTGGGCAACCTGTTCCAATGTTCTGTTATCCTCGGTGTGATATGGAGCCTCCTGTGTTCCAGCTTGCACCTATTGCTCCTTGTCCTATCACCAGATGACCTTGAGAAGAGCCTGGCTCCATCCTCCTGACACCCACCCATCACATATTTATAGATATGAATGAGGTCACCCCTCAGCCTCCTCATCTCCAAGCTAAATAACAGTAGTTCATGGCACAGTTCTCTTTTTCCCTCAGGTAATGATTTGTTTCCGGTTTAGAGTTAGCTGTATCTTGTTGCTGATCTTACTAATACAAAATTTACTCCCTGGTTCTCTGCTATGATGTGTGTGAATGCCAAATCTGACTGCAACAGTAGTTAGATGTGGTGTCTTGCCTATCTGAAGATAGAGCCTGGCATAGAAGGACAGGAATAGCTGTCCTGTGTACTGATGTAGGTAGGCAACTGTTGATAGTTAGTCAGCAGTTACCTACCATGCACAAGTTGAAAAAACACCAGACATTCCTCTCTTGAGTTTAAAGGGAAAAGGTTTACTTTTTTTTTGTTTTAGTATGATCTTGCTGGCTGGGGATGAGAGCTGAGGTGCATTGGGAGTGTGCCACTGCCACTTGCAGTGGAAGCAAGTGGAAGCTTTGAAGATGGAACACAGGTATCAGAAGAGGATTTAGAAAGACTTAGATGTGGCACAGATTGTAGCAGACTCAATGTCAAAAGATGGTTTTATATTTTTGTTCTTGATTATCAAGGGTATCTAGATACTGAAACCACTGAGGTCTGACAGGTCTAAATCTTCCAGTGCTTGTTTTTTATTATTTTTTACTCTGCTTGCTAGAGCACACAAGTATGTGTTTATATATGTATATATCTGTTCTTTTTTAACTTTCTCACTTGTAAGCATAGTATTCCAGTCTCTTGTTGGTTGGAAATTACAGCCTTTTTAGATCTGATTTCCCCTTTTTTGGAGCCAAAAATAAAAAATACTGCTGCATTTGTCTTCCAGCCTCACTTGGTGTGCAGGATTCTTCAGAGAGGTTGCTAAAGAAGAACAGAAAGGGGATCATCATTGTGTAGTAGCACTGCTGAGCACTGTGGTTATGCTGCAGAGAGGCAGTGACAGTAGTTTCTCATGAGCAAGAAAATTATACACCACTGATCTTAATGCACATTTTGGAAGCATGAGAATCAGTATGTCCATAACTGGGTTTTTATTCCCTCTCTGTTCAGAAAATGTTTTTCTTCTTTATTTGGGTTCTGTTAGTAGTTATGTGCCAAATCTGAAAATTATCCTGACATTCATAGCTCTGATGCCAACTGCATTTATCTGCTGTGAAATTAAAAGGTATTTCATGTGTTTGTAATGCTCAACTTGAGAAATAAAAAATATTTTTGAAAATAAGTAAATATTTTCACAAACATTTTTGAGTCTTACTTCCCTGTCACATCAGAATTTCTTGTAGTGTGGTATAAACTTGCATTTTGAGAGTGGTGAAAGTAATTAAAATATGTACAGCCATTTTATAGCGCATTGACAGCTTCAGAAGGCCTTTGCATCAGTCGCTTGTGCATGGCTAACGAGCTCAAGACAAGCTCTGCGCTTTTGGCATTTTGGAGGCAGTGCCTGGTGACTGGCTGGGTGTCACTGACAGCACGGCACCCAGCTGTTGATTTCCTATTGTCTCAGATGCTTCAGCAAGTATATCCTCAGCAAACTGCTTCAGCACGGACCTAAGAGTGCTGAGCTCTGCGTGTGTGTGCAGAACAAGGTGCAGAACCTTGTCTGAGATACTGTGGAAAACACGTCCTCAGTAACAGTATAATGAAGCAAAATGCCAATATGATTCAGGTACGTGAATTCTAAAATAGGCTATTTAACACTATCTGAAAGGAGAAGATTAAAATGTCTGTAGATAAATGGCATTGTGGTTCTGGTTTTCCTTTTTTTTTCCCCACAAAAACCATTTTAGGCCTAATAAATTAACAGCCTGCCTAAATCTACCTTTTCTTTAAGTCTTGACTTTTAGAAGTTTCTTTCTTATATCATGTGATTTTAATAATGCTGGTTTTGCTAATTTTTATTTATCGGATAGTCTACTTGTGAAGTAATTGCAAAAGTATTATAAGTATTGGTGTTAAAACAATTTCCCTAGGTAGCAAAAAAGGGGGGGAGATATTCTGCCTTTTTTTTTTTTTAAGAGTTACTATTATCTCCATTCTAATGAGGAATTTATATTAAGATTACAGTTTTTCTATAAAGAAAAGTTTTGACTGAAATACAGATTTAAAATCAAAATAGCAACAGTGTTTACAGTAGGTTACATAAAAATGTTTCTCCTGTGCAGCATGTTGATGACTGTTTTATATCTTCTGTATCTTGTGTTGGGATCACAAGTAATTTGGTTGGCTATTAAAAGTCATGATACTTGATTCTGCAAAGACCAGTGCTTATTAAAATTTTTAAGTTCCTGCACTATCAAAAGAGACATCATGAATGCTAAGGCTTTGCTATAAACTGAGGGGGGAATAAAAAAAAAAGGCACTGCTAAAGAATTAGGTTTTGTTAAGTAAGAAATTTTAAAATTCTGATTTATTACATGATTCTTATAATCAGCAGATTTTTAAGCTACCAAGTGAGGTATGTGTTTTGTCAATGTCATGTCCTATTTTGTGAAGCAATGGAAACAATACATAAGTGAGAGAATTGACAGTGCTGCATGGAAAATGTTGGTGCATTACTTTTGGTGCTTGCTTTGGTGTATTGGTTTTTTTTTTTGTTTTACTTTTGGTTTTTTTAAAGTAGAGAGGTAATAGGTCTGGTAATTCACCAAGTTATTCTCATCGTGGAGGGTGGGGGGAAGTGCTTATTGTATTTGAACATTTTTGCCCATTTTATGATCTTGAGTATCCAGGACCATAAACAGAGTCTTTAATCCAGCCTGGTAACTCCAGAAATCTATTCCTACTATCCACTGTTGAAATGTAAGTATCTGTTTTAAGGACCTTTTTTTCCCTATTGTCATCAATGGAAATACCGAAGTAAGAATGTAAGCATACATAATCTCAGAATAAAACTTGAATTCGGTATAAAATTTTTTTTAGTAGTTATATGCACTTTGGGATTGCTGTTTTCTAAATGAGAAGAAGATTTTAGTATCTTTTAGGAAAGTTGCTGTTGGAAGGATATATGCTGAAACTAGTCACGGACAATGGTTTAGTTAGTTAAAATAACTGGGGGGAAAAATCAGTCTGAATATCTTGAGGTTTTAGTTTGCTCCTGTATCATCTGAGGACATGTGCATGGCATGTACTGTATTTGATGCTATGTGATTTCTGCTTGTACTGTATTTATTATGTGTTTTCTATTTAGTGTTGTATCAGGTTAGGTACTTACTGCATCTGAACTGAAAATGTTTATGTATTCTTCCTTCTGTCTTGTTCCTAATACACTAATACTGGTCAAAGCTGAGGTGAAGAGACTTGAGAATACCCTTTAGTTGGTTTACCGTTTGGTAATGTAAAAGGTTTGGGGTTGTTTGGGGTTTTTTTTTGTTGGTTGGGTTGTTGTGTTTTGGTTTTTTTTGTAAGGCAGTGCTTATCCTTTATTGTGCAATAAAAGTTCCAGAATATTTAACAGGCATTGATAAAAGCATAAATGGAAAACCAATTATTTTTTGAGAAACTAATAATTTTACTTTTCAGTGGACACGGGAAAAGCATATTGTGACTTTCTAGTCATTTGAAGGCCATAACACTAGAAATGAAGCTGTAGGAAATGATCAGATAACAGGTGACACTCCAGTTTTTTTAAGACTTATTTTTTAGTAAGAAAGCTGATTCTATTCAGTTATTCAAAACAGGTAAATGCTTCAGTTTTGGGTCCTTGATCTGAATGACTTTGTGACCTAAAGATTTGAATATATATACAGCAGTATGATACAGTGATGCAGTGTTTATGATGGGTGGTATTACACAGTGTGTTTTGTGGAATTGTTGCAGACTTATATATTTGAAAATGAGTGAAAATTCTATGCAAAAAAAATTAATGTAAGATGACAAAAGGGGCTGGTGAAGGATGGTAGGTGAGCATACAATATATGAAGTAAAGATAAAAAGGGTAGATTGGGGATTGCTTGAAACATACAAAAATGGCTTGAGGTTGGGTGAGGGTGCTGGTGTTGGTGAGTTCAGTCAGAATGACAGGTGAATCTGCCGTAATGTCCCAGTATGGAAATGGCTTAAGAGACAAGAGTGTTTCTGCTATCAGTTAAGTTTCTCTGAATGATGTGAGCTAAGCCAACAAAATCTTCTGTCAGCATAGTTGTTTGTACAGAGCATTTGCTGGTACAGCAATGTCAAATGAGAGGGCATTCATTTTTCAGCTCCCAAGCAACAGAACTGTGCTAGCAGAAACTAAAGATTTGTCATATTTCATGAACATTTCTAAATAGTCCTTTACTCATGCCTTTGGATGGATATGTTTGGTGAGGGGAGCAGGGGTTTATGCAATATATGTCCTTTTCAATAACCCTGTGTTTTGCTGATTCTGAGGTGGGTAATGTTTGAAAGGTTAATGCTATAATAGTGTTCAGACTAAAATGGCTTTTGTTTACCAACGTGTACCCTGTGTCCTTGCTTGCCAGTGAGACAGTATAAAAAGTAGTTCTTAGTCTTGGAGTCGGTTTCAGAAAGCCTGAGGATAACTTTCAGGTTTTGTTTCTGATATGTAGCATTATTTCTGTGCAAATAATGTAGTATTGGTAACCTGTACCTATTCAAAATGTGTGTAGATTTGAAGTAGATGCTTGATGGTACGGTTTGGTGAATCTTGCTTTAAGACTGTGTCTTTGTACCAAAGTGATGAGAGGGTAGTATGATAGTGCCTGAGTCATACAGATATGAAGTCCCATACCTTGGTGTGTGTAGTTAGTGAAGGTCACTGTGGTGAGCTTTAAACCAGGTTGTATTTGAGGTGTAATCAAGTATATCATATAGCAATTTCTGCTTTTCTGGTAGTATCTCTGATAGAGGGACAGGACAGATAAATAAGAGTACTTTGCATAACCAGTGTAGGAAGATGAACTAGAACATCCTGTTGAAGGCCTTTTATCAGGTTCACAAGTGTGGGATTTTCCTTCTGTCTTCTGAAATTACTTTGGAAGGACTTTTCTCAAGAAAGCCCGCAAATGTCTTCTGGTAGAATTGGTGCTATTTCTGTCCAGTTAAATTTTTTATGATGTCTACACTTGGGGGTAGTAGGGCATAACTTACATAGACAAGTGGGGTGCTTTCAGACCTTGATTTTGGAAGAGGTAGAGTAACTGCATGTTACTTTGCTTTATCATTGTACTGTTTCTTTGAAAATATGTGGATTCATTTATACAGCATTTTCTAGTATACACATGTAAACAAGGCTAGAGAGTATTTTTTTTCAAAAACAGACAGATTTATCACTTAAATACTGCATTACTATTAAGATCAGACATACCTGTTATAGCAGGGAGACCAGAATTCTGTGCTCCTTAGTCATTGAATAGATTTCAAACAAGAAAACACGCAGAAATCATGTGCATAGTTCTGTCTGTTGGATTCTATATTTTTTCTAGAAAAAATAACAGCTGCCTCTGTATACTTCCAGTTTTTGTTTTTCATAGTTGTACAGAAGTGCTTAAGATCTTAATCTTAAGATTGGTTGATATATCTTTATAAAACTTGCGAGCTAGGTTTTAAAAATCTTTGAATTCCCAGGCTATAGAGGTAAGTATAAGCAGCACTAACAGAGAGAGAGTGAGGGAAGCAGTGGTTGTAGACTGTGGCCTGTGGCTCTTGAAGCATCTTTGAGCTACCTTGCTCTGTGGCAGAATTATTGCTCCCTCTGGAATCTTCTCATGCTCTCCAGTTCAGGATTTTTAAGTTTGTGTGTGGTTTTGGGTGTTTAATTTTCCTATCCTTTATTGCCTAAGGCAGTTTCTTCCAGTCCTTTTTCCTGCCCCTCTCCTAGGGGAAGTTTCCCAGAAGGGACTGTTCCTGGTAAAAATGCCTTTACAATGAGATTGTCCATCTTTTATTCTCAAGATTCATCCACTGGCTTTCATTTAATAAGCGCTGTCTCTCCCACCTAAGCCAGTATTAACCTATAACTCCAGGTAACTTTACTATAACTAGACTGTTGCTATTGAAGTGTGGCCTTACTTGACTGCTGGGGCAGAGCTGGTGCAAAAGTCACTACTGCAAAAAGAGGGAGGTAGAACTGTTTTTCTGTCTCTTGGGTGCCACAGAAAATTCCTGTGCATTGCCAGAGCTCAATCACTTCTTGTTGAATTGCACCATGGAAAATCTCAGCAAGCACCAGAGCTAATGTGAAGGTGGAGGTAGTACCACACTTCAAGAGAATGTGACACAAGCTACAGTGAGAAGTAAAAGCCAGCCTTTCCCTTTCTGCTAGCACTGCGTATAGCTAGTGTACTTTATTCTAGCTATGCAATGTATAGGTAATGGCCCTTGGGAACCAAGTAGAAGCTGGATGCAGTAGTTCTCTTGGTTATAGTTACAGAATTTGTTGCTGTTAGAGTGAGGTGATTCGTGATTAACCTTCCACTTAAGGTAGAGAAGTTTTTCCTTTTATCCTATCAAGGAGATTCAGTTTTTGTGAGTGTGTTTATTCTAATTGCAGGTACCCTGAGGTTATGATGCTAATATAAATATGTTTATGTTTAAATGTTTCCTAAAATAATTGAAATGAAACGTAGCTGGGAAAGCTCTTGTAGCCAGTCTTTTATATACGTATCTTCAAGATCTTTTTTTCTGAGGGAGGTCCTGACCTTTTTCAAAAGAAAACTAAAAAAACACAACCTAGCACTTGCACATCCGAGGCAGACTTTTACTGCTAACAGGAAAAACTGCTCCTAGAGGCTTTGCTGCATTCAGCTCAACTTAAATTCTGCTTAACCTATGGAGGGAGTTGTTGCATGAAACTGCTGTGTAAGTTATGGTAAGGTGCCAATGTTTGTTTTTTGGGGTGTTTTGTTTGTTTAGTGCAGCTACTTCTGTGACAGCTTTTGAAATAACCTGGATCCTATTCAGAGCTGAAGTCTTCCAGGAGAGCAGATGAATTTGTAGATTTCCCTGAAGGTAGACAGCACAGCTTCTGATGAAGACAGTACTAGTCTAGTTTTCTTGTAGCAAAGATAATGGTTGTTTGGTTCAGGGCATCTTTTATGCATTTTTTTTCTCTTTCGTGGTAGTTCTATTTTAGGGAAGGTGTTCCTTGTAATCCTGGTTCAAACAGAATGGGAGTGAGTAAAACACAAGATTGATTATTCTGAGTTTAATGGAATACAGCATAAATAATACAGAAAAGAATGTATCACTGTGATTCTTTGGGTGGAGGGGGATGGGATAGTGCATGCATGAAGTCTGAAATAGAGTTATCTCAGCTCTGTGACTGCTAGCTAGGAGAATTAAGAAAGAAAACATTAAAAGTAAGCCAACAGCAAAATTGTCTATTTGTCTTTTTATAGTGTGTTCTCTATCCCTACTTTCTTAAGACATTCCTAGCTTCTCCACTTAATTTGAATATGGTTCCTATAGTTGTGAGTATTACATCTTATGTTTATCTTTCCCTAATATCACTGTTCTGAAAGGCATAAGACTGTACGAGTATTAAGTGGTTTAGAAATGCTTACAGGAAATCTAGAGGTACCAGGGAGAATCAGTATCTGCCTGTACCTCTTCTCACATATGGAAGCTGTAAAATGGTACAAATTTTTCACATGCATGTAAAAAGTGGGTGCAAATACCAGATTTTCTGACTGATAGTTTCTGTGCCCACACCCCAGCTGCTTCCTGATCCTGTATATCACCTGTCTTTCCTGTGCTTTCTGGCCTTCTAGTGGTGGGATTAGCAGCTCAGCTACTGGTTCCTGCTTTGAATTTTAATACATTGATTGGTTTTGCTTTCTTGAACACTAACACATATGTACAGTGCAGCAAGTATGGCTGTCTCCTTGCCGTTTCACATAATCTTGATCTAGTTTCAGGGAGAATGCAGACAGATAATTAAGTTCCAGTCCTTAGTGTGCGGATAATAAAGTTAAAGCAACCTCTGAAGAGAAGTACAGCTTTACGTGTAACTAGGACAACTGCTGAGTGCTGAGACAAGGCCTTGCATGCAGTCTGGAGTTTTCTGAATGACTTCCAACAAGCCTCACTGGGAATTTAGCACTGGCTGACTTTGGCTGTCAGGTTAGGGGGGTAAACCACTTACAAACATAGTAAAAATGGAAGTAGGTGAAAGAACAGTGAGGAATGTTCTTCAGACAGGTGCAAGAATTCTGTGGAAATATCTCGAGGAGAAGCCTGAATAAGAAGCAAATTTTTGTTTTACCTTTCCACTGACAGTTTGTTCATTTTGCATATTAAATGTAGATGTTTTACCCCATCCCTTCTAATCCAGTTTACTGCCCTGAATTTGTTTTATATCAGTTACTGGTATCAGTTTTTCTTGGGGTCTTTTTGACAGCAGTGATATCAATAATAGCTTTAACAGAGAGAAAAGTTACCTTTTACCTTAATTTTAAAAGAAAAATAATTGATTTCGTCTGTCACAGAAAGCAAAGCTTCCTATCTCCATGTACACTGCCAACAAGGAGATGGAAGTCTTGATGCCTATTAGAGAAATTGGATTAAGTTGAGTAGATCTTGTTCCCAGAAATATCCTCACTCATCACAAGTCAATTTAGCAGGTTTGCATATGATGATTTTCAAGTTCAGAATCTGAAACAAAGGACTTGGTGGTTTTCCATGAAGCACGATTCAGGAGGCTTCTGTCCCAAAGCTCAGCAATGGCTTTGATACATGTCATCTTCTTTTATCATTTGTTCTCTGTGTTTGTACAAAAGAAATAAATGGGAACACAGCATTGACAGGTTTGATCATCTTCGAACAGAAAAGCTTCTGCCTACATAGTCATAGACTTCCATCTTACAGCTCGTAATAACAATTTTCTTTGAAAAGAGGCTCATTCAGAATAGTTGCTTAGAGAAAGAAATTACCGCTTTTCAGAAAAAGGGTTAATATAATTTAGGATGAATGGTGGTGATACAGTGTTACCAATATGATGATGAAGGGGAAAAGCATACATCTCAACAGGTGTAGATGGGGACAGCAATCCTGGAGGCTAAAGAAGGTGAATATAACATTATCTTCTTTGATGCAAGACTTTGCTCTCTGTTAAAGTAGGTGCCTATTCTCACCTGTAAAAGATACTAAAATGGAAGGCTTTTTTCATGAGACCTTTTGCTACCTGTTTGAAATTTTAAGTGCAAAACCAGTAACATTCTACCCCTAATATTTACTCCATTTAACTGTTTCAATAATTTTAGGGCAGACGTATCATGTCAATCTTACTAAAATCTGCTAACCTGAATTGGTCTGTATTGCCAGTTCAGTCTATCGCCAGTGTTGGAAATCCTGTTAATCACTTTGCGTACTAGAACCTAGTTTCTAGCAAGAAGGTTTACCTTCTTGCTTTCTTCTTTTTTGTATCCTGCATGGGACATTAGAAACATCCAAATATACAGAGAGTTGAAAGAGATGAGGTACTTAAGGGTGGGTTCTGGTCTGTCTCCTCCTCAATCTGCAGCATGTAAAATTTCTGAAGTATTTTTTTTAATCTAATCTGTTGTAAGTTTAGAAACTATAACCAAATTATCTCAGATATGAAAATTGCATGAATTTGAGGAAATTTAAGGGTTGAATGTTACTCTGGTAATGGAAACTATTGCGGGTCAGAAGCAGAAGGTTGCATTACCAATGTCAGTGAATTCATGGCTGTTAATACTCCAAAAAAAAGGAAGACATTTTCTTGCACATTATTTTTTCTGGATTGGCATAATCAAAAAAATGTGTTTGCAGCATGAGTTTTGGTATGGGAGTATGCTGAGAGCTATTTTTTTTTAAATGGCTTTGCAAACAGGTAGAAGCACTTAGTAAATTTCATAGAAATAAAGGAAAAACTTAAAGATGTTGATTACAGTTGCTATTTTTGTGGCTTGTGTAAGGAGTAGCAATTAAATTATAGTTAATTTCCAATATTATACTTGCAACTGGACTTAAGTGAGTGGGTTTTCCCCTGTCTTCAGCCTGTAATCTTTTCTAAATACAATGGAAATCGTATGTCAGTCAACAAAACCAAACAGCATCTCTATTCTAGTCTTGTTTACATTAAATGGTGTTAATCTGAGCTTCTTTGTAAGTCTTAAATCACCATCTGATTTATTCAGAAAACCTAACTCAACCACCAGAGAGAAGGCATCTTTGTTGTATTAGGCACCTTTTTATTTCTAGTTGTTCTTTCATCTGTAATCCTTTTCCCTCCATTAGATTCAGTGAATAGGGCCTGAATCACAACCCATCTTTATTTTCCATACTTTGCAGCAACATGTATTACCTCAGAAAGTCTATAGGAAATCATCTTTTACCAAAGTATTCGTAGCCAGGCTGTAATCTCATGTAGAAGGAAACCTGGAAGTCTGTGGTCTGTTTTGCGACTATTTCCCAGAATCCTAGTCTCAACCAAGGAAGTAGTTGAGCATGATGAGTGTCCTTCTCAGAGCTGTAATTGTTTATGAATTAAGATTTGGTAGTAGTACCTAAGGAACAAGCATCAGATGCTAAACACTGTTCAAATTTAAAATTCTTACTCCAAATTTCTTTTGGAGGACTTAGTTGGGAGCAAGGGGCAAGTATATTAATATTCATTGTTTATGTGGACACAAAGTGTTGCTTTCTACTGCCTTGATGGTTGTTTTCCAGGAAGGCATCAAGTGATTTCAGTATCTTTGTGCATACGAAAC
Source organism: Upupa epops (assembly GCA_013397515.1). NCBI lineage: Eukaryota > Metazoa > Chordata > Aves > Bucerotiformes > Upupidae > Upupa > Upupa epops. Next base: position 55,632 of record VZRI01004941.1, read on the forward strand.
AATTTGAATAAAAGCTGGTGATAGTACTGTGGAATGTAGAGAATATAAAATATTTGCTCCCTTTTGTTTCATGTAAATGCTACTGCCCATTGACCGTTTTTAAGGTTTTTCTTCAAATGGGATATGGCTTTGCTCTTATTTGAAGTCAAATTGTATTTAATTAATTTTCTATTTTGTTTATTTTATATTAAACCTTTGTTTTGAATAAAAACCTGATGAAAGGCTGGGCAACTGTCACAGTGACTTTGTAACTTTAGTACTAATTACTCATGGCCTCATACTGCAAAATGCTTAACTGCTTTCACATTTTTTCAGGCAGGATGTTACTGGGATCCTATCTACTAATGTTGGAAGGCATTAAAACCTTGCACAGTTTCTCTTTCCATCCTTTTTTCCTGCATGTAATGCAACTCTTCATTTTGAAGAACAGTTTAGTGTGGGTTGTTCACCTTCACACAATTGAAATTGTGTATTCTGATTGTTTTTAGTTGTTTTCTGAAACAATTCTGATTCTTTTATTACTTGTTTGGAAATTAAGTAATTCAGTTATCGTCTGTCTCGGTTTTAATAAGCTCCTGACTAGTCAGAAGTATGTGGAGAGTGGGAAAAAAGAGATCATTTTCAGCTATTTTATTTCAGTGAATCTTTCACAGGTTTGAAAGATGGCTATTTGTGTTCTTTTCTTCAGGGTATTTTTGTTGTGTTCTTTCGTTATATTTTGTTTGCTGTAGGATGCCTGTAGCCTACCACTTCAAATGTGAGCGGCCTTGTGGGTGGTGATGTGATGTATGTTACCTCTCAGAAAAGCTAAAAAGAGGGAAGACAGAACACTTGTCGGTTTTGTAGAAATTTGCAAGCCCTTATTCAAGGGCAGTGACTTTGTTAAATGCAATAGCGTTCTGTAATGTAATATGCATTATGTATTGAGCTCATAGATACTAACTATGACAGTGAAATGTTAATGTTAGCAGGGGTTTGTGAGGTTTTGTGGCCTCTATTACTCCCCACACACCTGCTGAGCTGCTTATTTCAAACTGTCTTTTCAGACCCTTCTTGGAGGATAGCTGCTTGTTTATAGAAAGAGAGTTTAACTATGAATGCCAGCAAAATGTTTATTATGACTACTTGTTAAGTCTAACATAGAAATATCTTGGAAGCCTAATGAAAAATCCTGTTACTGCTTGATACGGCAAGTAGAGCGAGATGTGACAAATGCTGATTCTTTATATGCTTTTTCTTTTTCTCTATATGACTTATTTAAGAATTTGTGTGTCGTCATGTTCCGTGTCCCCTCCCATCCCAAATACATTTATTTCCTTTGCTTGATTTTTAGGCATTCAAAAGGGATGTTCTTACTGATTCAAGACAACATAGTTCTGTCCAGGACTCTACACTGGGGTTAAGGACATGGGACTCCTGCTGCCAGATTCCAGATGGTTCATTACAACTAACATCTTGGTTGACAACTGTGAAAAGGAACTTCGGATTATTTTATTTTATTTTTGTGGAAGACCACAATCCCCAAACTGTAGGACATATCAGGTACTAAACACATACTTAAAGGTTCCATCATGGTGCTTGTTACTTATTTTCTGTGATGTATGTTAAGCATTCAGATCTTTCTTATTTTAAGAAACTTCTGGTTTTACATCTTGCACTGTAGCTGAGTAATGACAAGAAATTGTATTTCTTTTTCCTTAAGGAAAGTTGCAGTGGTTCTGTTATATCTTTTATAATTAGTTATCTCTATGTAGTATTTAAAATTGTTATAAACTATAATTACTGATAATGGTTGTTATTATCCTAATTACAAAAGCTGTCTCTTTTTATTGCTTTTGAGAGTATGTTCTATTTTATTAAGTCTAGGTTAACTACATTTAATAAGTAAGTTCTCACTCTTAGAACTTGTCCAGTTGTTAACTGGCAACTGGGAAACCTGTAAGATTGATAAAATGTATGAAAGTTTGCATATTTGGTGTGTTGTGATTCATCTATTTATTTTCAACCGTTTTATAATAAACCTCTACATGGCTCCCTTTTCCTTTCAGGTGAGGAAGCCTGCCTTTGTTTCTTGTGAAAACTAATTTAATTTGGAGTATCTGAATGCTCAGATGTGTACTTAAAAATACAGAAAGTAAAATCTGCAAGTTTTATCCTATAATGTAGCTCTGTGTTATCTTTTATATAGATGTCTGTTATTTTAAGCCTCTTGATAAAAATAGAGGAAGAGAGATCTTCTTAACTAATACAAGGCAGGGTAAAATAACAGGAAAGGATATCACTTTTGCAGCAATATGTTTATTTTGGACAGCTGTTTAAGTATCTTATGTTTTTAATTTAAAATTATTTTTTCTTTGTCCGAAGGTTCCATATTTCTTGTAGAATTTTAAAATAACCTTTTCTAATGAGGATGTCTGATAATCTTACTGTGAAAGATGAAACTTTTGCAATGAAGGGCTCAGAAACTGAATTTAAAGATACAGATCCAGTTGAAAACCTTATCAAATCAGGAAGTCAGGAGCAGATTCAAATGGAAAAGGATGATAATTGTGCTGATAGCAAAAACAATATGCCGGTAAGAAGGTTCTCGCTTTATTTTTTACTAATATGTCATGTTAAACAAGTCTGTCTTTTTCTCCTGGTCCTCTTACATGTTTCTTTCGGTACAGGTCAGGAAAACTTGGCCAGTGTTAGGGAAGCAAGTAGGATGATTGTTTTGTCTGTCCTTTTTTGCCCCATTTCTCTGTTTATATTAATGTAAACACGAGTAATTTTTATGTTCATAAAATTCAAGTAATTATGGTAATTTTTAAATGTTTCAGGTAGACAAGCAGTTCTCATGGGAACCAGACAACTTGACCCTATTTGTGTTTTCTCGAGTGCACATGTCAAGTTGCATCTTTTCTTTGTAGCAGAAAACGGGAAAAACTCAGCACTCAAGCTGTCATATGGTGTTGCTGAAGTATGACTGAGTTGCAGAAACTGGACTGTGTGAGGAACATGCTCTATAGTAATAGCATGGTTTGATCAAAATACTGAACTGTACATTGAGTGGTGTTTGTATGAGCAAAGCAGCACGGTAGACCTCAGCCTGTTTTGCTTGGAACAGCAGTGACCAATCCAGGACACTGAGGTGTTGCAAACCTATGGGTATCTTAGGTGTAACTACTACAGCAGAGCTGCACAGCGTATGGTGACAGTAATCAGATATAGGTAATTCAAATTCCAGGGAGTCAGAAGAATCAAGTTAGCAGAGCTCCTGAGGCCAGAGGGTCTGGGGCCTGCCCTAGCCACCAGCAGAAGGTCCATCTTCTTTCTCTTCATCAGTGGTGGCGTGACCTGGTGAGCTACCATGTTGTCTTGGCTGATAGTACTCCCCTCACCATATCTCACTTTTTTCTCTGTTCTTTAGTGGTAACCTGGCAGTGCTGGGTCAATGGCTGGACTTGATCTCAAAGGTCTTTTCCAATCCAAATAATACTGTGATAAAATTATTTTTTTTAGATTCATTAAATGACCATTTTGGCCATGACTTATTAGGTAGGGAAGCTGAGGCAGTCCTGAAGAGCTAATGCACAGAATTAAATGGCTGTTGCAAGGTGGAGGATGTAACTATAAAGAAATTTTGGCATCATGTTTTAAGTGAGAAAGAGGTGGAGGAACTATTTGACACCTGGGTGAGACCACTCTGTCATTGAAGACTGTAAGTTGTCTGGCACAACCTAGAACGCAGGGTAAATTTCTCCGTGAAGTCCCAGAAGCTTGTGTTTTGACAAAAAAAAAAAATCCTATTTTATGTAGGATTTTTGTGCCTTTGGGTTAATAATAAACAGTTTTCTGATAAAAATCCCAATTGGGGATAGGATATGGCAGCATTCTCTTGTGAGCTGCAAAAACAGGACAGTAGCTTATTAGATTCTTGTTATTGAGCATTGAGTATAAGGTTCTTTTGGGCATACTTTTGTTCAAGACTTAACAATTCAATATTCCACAGAGTGAAGTAAGCTTCATTGCTTTGTTAAATTGCTTCCAAATAAATCTTGTAGGTCCCTGTGATAACCATAGAGTTTTACACTTTAATATCTTCTGGCTTTTATTAAGGCTGATGTCAGTGTAAATAGATAATTTTATGGAAAAAATAAATTCTTAAAATGAAATACTACTCCTGTAGTGTGAAAAATAACAGCTTCTGGAAAGCTGGTAGGTGTTATAGTTGAGCTTGTATTTTCTTTAATCAAAGGAATATCCCAGTAGTGAGCCTTAAAAACTAATTTAAAATTTATTTTCATACAGTTCAGAAACTTGGAAAATTCTCATTCACATATTCTTGTTCAAGGAATTTTAGCTTGGAAAGTTCTATGAGACTCGGGTGGAAAATGTGCCTTCCAGCAAACCAATATCTGCAGACTACTGTAAATGAATGAATCTGTCAGTGATGTCCATAGCTTTAGGGTTTCACAAGGGGATGTGTTGTTCGGTTTTGTTCTTGTGCAGGAGTAATAGCTGAAATAATTATCTAGCACATGCAAGATGAACTGAACTGCTGCATGGAAACAACTTAGCTGTCATTTTCATTTAGTGTTGATTGTGAGTGTTGTGTCCAGAAGTCTCCATCAGAATGGGAACATTGTTATTACCTGTGTAGTGCGATTAAACTCAAGGTTCATAAGTGGAGGTTGTCTTTCCAGATGTGTAGGAAGACAGTTACAAAGTAAATCTTGCTAATGTAAGCATTTTGCAGTGATTGAAGTCAGTTAATGAGACTCATATGATGGTACTGTGAGTGCAACTATGTCTCATGTGTTTGGAGCTTGTTCATTGAAAATACAAAACAAAGATTTTGACATGTCCATAGTAAACAAAACTTACGTGATCAGCAAAGCAGTCAGCAAATTTTTAACTAACAGAAGATTAAGTAGGTTGACTAGTGAGATTTCACTGGCTTAACTACATTTTATTAAGTGTGGGTTAAATGTTACTGTAGTGGTGGGAGAAAGCAAAGGATGTGGTAGGACATGTTAGACAAGTTTATCAGAACTGTATTGGAATTTGTTGTGTTCTTTTTGTTTCCTAATAGAGTATATCAGAAAATGGGTTAGGGGTGGGAGGAGTTTGGAGTTTAGTTTTGGCTATCAAAGCCTGTAGTTGATTGCTTAGGTTTCATACCTGTCAGCAAACTATAACAGCATTTCTGAGTACAATTATCACATAATTTCTAACTTCTTTACAGTGAAGTAAGAAGCAGGCTATATGAGAAAAGTATCTTAAACTACATGGCTAGGGCTTCTGGATTCTTTAAGCAATGCAAGACTAGTAATAAGTAGAAATAATAATATTAATAATTGATACTGAGATTATTAGGAAAGATGTTTTGAGTTTTTGTGTTTTGAAGTGTCCATCAAGAAACATTTAAATGGGTTTAGAAATAGCATGCATTTGTACGATATGCCCTGCTACATATGCAGTAGATTTTGTGATCTAAAAGGTTTTAGTTCACCAGTCACTGTTGTCTCCCACCTGCTAAACTCATCCAGGCAGGTAACAACATACAGGAATACAGGGTCTGAAATTTGTTGTCTTTCCCTGCTGAATGGTGGGAAAGACTACAGATACAAAGTTAGGGTGTCAAGAAATAGCCTGGGTTTAAATTACAGGATAGTGCCTGTAATTTAGTAAGAATTTTGTTGTTTTAAAGATAATAATCTCCATAACAATTTATCTTCTGTACAATCCAGAAAAGGACGCTTGTTCTTACTCCACTGTCTGTGCATTATGGGAATTAGAAGAAGAATGTTAGTCTCAAATGCTGTCATCACTGCATTAACAAATATTCATTAATGAGTAGACATAAGTTCCTTGATGGGATGATGATTGTCAAGGCAGTAAATGAAAGCAAGCTGCATGTCACTACAAAGTGGTAGAAGCACTTGCAAGCTGTGGAGGATAAAACCAAAGTACTACCAACAAAAAAGGGCTCACAGATGGAGGCTGGTTCATGAATGGAGAAGTTATGAATCCATCGCATCATATGGGCAAGGCAAATGTTGTATTAAGTGTAATTCTGTTTTGGATTTATGCTAAAGATGCAGATCTCCTCATCCTTTTGGAGAAGTGATAATTTTTTGACTTAGCAGCTAGACATCTTGCCTTCTACTACAGAGTTTGTTCCCTTCATACTAGTACAAATCTTTGGTTTCTGTGTTCCACAGCTTGAAATCTCTGAAGCCTTTTATTGCCTCTTCCCTTGCTGTTTTGAACTTGTCAGGATTTACCTATCCTTGTCTCCAAGATATGTAACTTAATACTTTCTAACAGATAATGACCAGGCAGCTTCTGTTTAGTTAGTTTTGAACAGTTGAAAATGTGTCTGTGTCCAGTGGTGAAACTATTTTTTTTCCATCAATTGTCCTCTGCTGTGTCATGGAAAATTGCTCTTGCTGCTCACTAATACAGGACAGCAAGTAAGCATAGACCATGCCATTCTTTCCTTCCGTACTGCCAAGCTATCTGTGGTTGTTAGGGCTGTAGCCCTGAGCTGGATTGAAAATTGAGTTGTAATTTAGGAGGAAGGTGAAAATCTGAATGTCCTTAGGACAGTTTTCAGGTCCATCATGTTGTGCTTGTCCTCTGAAATGTCCAAATCCTTCTTCAGAAATAAGGTTACCTTTCACATGTCTAGTTTTGCTGTCTTGTGCCTTGCCTGGTTTGTCCAACTTGTTCAGGTGGTGTAGTGATGATAGAGGAAGGCACATAACAGCACCACATTTTTATTTTGTGTTTGATATGTATGATCTGTAAAGGTAATTGGGGAAAAAGAAAATACTTCCATTGAAAACCTGGATATATATCATTACTTGTGTTTGATAAAATCTGTCTTAATAAACTTGTTATTTTGTAGTTGGAAACAAAGCATATTCAATTTTTAAGAGTAGTTTTGCCTTTATTAAAAAGATAAACCCCTTTATAGTTATTTTTATTATGCAGATATTTGGAATACTTACTTTTAAACATTTTCTTGAAATCATGCCCATAATGACTTTAAGTGGGGAATAAGTTTATTTTAATCTTGCTTTCATTAACATTGTTTTCTCAAGTCAGTAAAAACCTTTTGAGAGCTGCAAATATAAAGAAATTGCTAATTTGCACTCACTAAGTATGGCATATTTTAAAGTAGCTATAAAATGTTTTCACAAATGGGGAACATAAAGATGCCCTTTAAGAGCAAAACTTAGTAAATGCAGAGAAATTAGGGAAGAAATAAAATGTATGGACCTGGAAGGAAAGCGAAAATGTCCACTAACAACTACTTTACCTGTTGCTTGGAATTCCAGTGGAAATGTAGTCAGCAGGGTTTTACCCATGAAAGGAACTATGTGTCATCATATTCAAATGTTGTGAGTATAGGTACTGATGATATCACAGGACTTCAGGGTTTGTATTTAGCAGAATCATAAAATGGTGGGGGTTGGAAGGGATCTCTGGAGATCTTCTAAGCCAAACTCTTTGTTAGAGCAGCTTTTCTTAGAGCAGATCACACAGGAACACATCCAGGTGGGTTATAAATGTCTCTGAAGTCTGAGACTTCACAGCCCCTCTGGGCAGCGTGTTGCAGGCATTGACCTTGGGTCACATGTTTTTTCTCATGTTCATTGTCTCTGCAGTCCAGCCATACCAGACTGTGGTACTTATTCCTCACAGATACAGTTGGATGCAAGGGCTGGCTGGTATTTGAGGTTCTGGCATCCTTAAAGACTTGCTGGAAAGCAAGGAATTTCATGCAGGAATGTTTATGGAAGGATTACTTTACAAGGCAATTGTTTCTAGGTAACAAGTCTTAAATGATGAGTGGGCTGATACTTACCTCATGTAACTTTTGAGTTTTGACTCACTTCAGTAGAAAGAGAATCTCCCTCCTAGAGGTGGCCCCCTGTGCTTCCCATGGTATCAGCGTGCAGTTGATCCCTTAAATTTGCTCATGAAATTGAGCCACTATGATGTTCAAATACTTAGTTTATTAGCCTGAATATCCTATATTGCTTTAATTAGGTTACTGCCCGATTGGTGGCAAACACCTATCTTTAAAAAAAAAATTCTTGAATGCAACCTAATTGACAGGATTAATTGGGTTGGCTTTGCAGCCTGAAAACTGAAGTGTAATTCCAATTCTGCAAGCAAAATGGAGATGAGATGAAACAAACATAGAACACTTAAAGGAATGTAGGATCAAACTTGTCCTATTGTGAATGAAATCTGGAAACTACTTGAATTGTAAACATTCTTGCAAAGAACTTGGGTTTTATGATAACTTCAATAACTCAATTTTTGAGGCATTTACTTTGCTTAAGCTGTGTGTTCATACCAAACTGAGTTTTGGCTGCAATGGATTCCTGAGACTTTGCTGAAGAGATTGGAGCAGGCAGAGGAGAAGGTGGCATGTAGAGATCTCAAATAAATTTAGTAATGATATGGTTCCTGCCTCTGAGCAACAATCTTTCCTCAGGTTTTATTTTCTGAAATGGCTCTTAAACACATTTCATTTATTTTATCTGATCTGATTAGTGAGCAGTAAGTTACATGTGAGGGTTTGGCTAACAGAAATTCTGATTGTCTAATTTCAAATGTGGTTTATCCTGTATGCCTAATTCAATTATTTTCCCTTTTCCCCCTCTCCTTTCCTCACATGGTACATGTCTATGGTGTTTGCTTTCCTGTCCTCTTTTTAGTTACAATACTGGCTTCAAAGCTTCCAAAATTTTCTGTAAGGTAAACAATTGCCTATGTGTAGATTATTTTGCCTGTTCTTTTGATAGTAAACTGAAGGCTCCACTGCAGTGCTAATTTGATTGTAAGTTCACAATACTTGATTTGAACCCATCTAATGTAATTGATGCTGGAGTAACTTATATGAGGCTTGGAAATCACCCAGTTCTTGCAAGTTTAGTGGCTTGGTATCATAGAAACTTTGCCAGGGCCATGCAGAGTACCAGTTTTCAATAGACTTTTAGCACACCTGATTAAAAGAAAAATGCATTTTGCAAGTAACAGCAAAACTCAAAGTCTCTGTTCAGGTACAGAAATATTTGAACTCTCTGCTGCTCAAAATCTTAGCAAGCTTCCTTTAACAAATGGATGAGTTAGTTTTCAGTGCTGCTATTTAAAATCCTGTTACATAGTGAAATGAGCTTAAGCAAGCTCCCCTTCTGCTGCTCTTCAGCTAAGCTAGCACAACATCCAGAAAAGACATTTGGGACTCAAGGAAAATGATCGTAATAGCAGTTCTTTTGCCTTTATGTGGTAGAACCCTTTGCTGGGTGGGTGTTCTTTTTAGCAACATCTAAGTCCTGATAGTTTTAGCAACATATCCTGATAGTGAAATGAAGGCACTTGACAGACATCTGCTCCTGTGAGCCTGGGGCAAGGAGCCTTCATGATCTCAAAGTTTTTGTTTAGTTTCCATCTGAAAGGATACCCTTTTTATAAAGGAGGAAATGTTTCCCGTTAAGCAACACTGAATTACATTACCTACCTAATAAACCTTAGGCCTGTGCTCAGTATTAACAGTTCTGGTAAATGCTTGTCTGTTCATCAGTGTTCCTTCAACAGTGAAACCGGTACTGAAATTCTGTTAAACTTCTGCTGTGTAACTGCTGTCACAGAGGGTTGACTTTCTTTTAACTAACAATTTCTTAACTACATAGTTAAATCAAACACTTGTGTTGATTCAAAAATTCAAATGTACTTTTCAGTCATGCATAGTGTAGTAGAGTTCTTGTAATGATTTTTTTTAAAAAACACTACTAAGAGAAGAAGAGATCTGGGAAGAAAAAATGCAAATAAATGTCTTGTAAGGTACTAAATTAAAAAGCATTGACAAGCAGCTCATTTTTGAAGTCCACTTTTATGGATCCTAAGATGAAAGAAAAAAACCCCTGTGCTTTAACTTGCTTGTGATAGGTTATAGTCTCTTGCCATGGTTAGAAGTAATGCCTTTTTTAAGCACAATTTTTCCAGGTAGGTTCAGGAGTAGGAAGAGAATGTGTTAAAGTCATATCATGTTGCCAAAGGAAATTAGGACACGATAATTTAAAATGTAAGAGCTGGCTGAGAGAATAAACTGCATGGATCTTACTGAACAAGAATAACACTTGCTTCCTGGTAAATCCCTGTAATATCTATTCATGATAAATGAAGAAGAGAACTCAAGTACAATCACAATGAAACTGTGAGAGCATATAATCCTTCAGCAAAATGCACCTGCTGTTCCTTTCACAGATTTGACCATTGTGTCAGTAATAACTGTAAAAGCTTTCTCTTATACAGACTTGTGCATTCATAAAGTTATACTCTTAAGTTTAATATAAACCTTTTCTGTTGTGCCTATCATTCAGCGGCCAGTGCAGTCTTTTGGACAGACAGCAAAAAGGTCGAAGGTACAGTAGACATGTGTGCTGGCATGCTAAGGAAGCCCTTCATGCTTTGTGAAGCTTTGTTACTTTGTGGAAAGTGCCTTTAGTTTTATTTTTGGCATTGAAGCTTTGTTTTATTCTGTTGGATTTTTGTCTTGCCTAGTTGTCTGCTTTTGTGGTTTGCCTTTGTATTTTTGGTGGCTTTTTATTGTTACAGAGAGAAACACTTCCCCAGAGATTTTATTTACTTCCTGTTAGATGTGCTCTGTTATGCTGACAGTGCCTTCAAAAGCTGCCATTGCTTGGGTATTTTCATCCTAAAGGAAATAATTTACTGGCAATATTAAAAATGTGGTGTTCAGCCATTTTGTTTTACATTAAATGGATGGGAAAATCACAGCTTGTGATATATTTTTTTTTCTTTTTAAAAGCCATAGTTTTTAATTTTACATACTTTCCTTTAGTCAAACACAAAGTTAAAGTTAGTTCGGAGCCTTGCAGTATGTGAAGAATATCCACCACCTCCCACAGCTGAAATATCACAGGACCTCCAGGTAAAAATCACATTACTGAAGCTTCTGAAACATTGTGAAGTGTCTTACTGTTCAAAAGGAAATCTCTTGTGTATTTTTTTACATACACAGACACTATTATTTGAATTTATTTTAATACATCTTTAATAGAAGCTAAAATATCAGATTAAGAATTTGCTGCTTTGTTTTTCTGTATAATGGTTGATGTCTGGGGTACAGGAAGCAGGTGGGGTTAATAGTAGTTTTAACTTTTTAGAGTTGCAGTGCACTTGAGATGGTCTGAAAGTGTCTGCCATCAGTAAGAAAGAAAAGTGATTATTAATATGCAGCGTAATTTATCGGCTTTTTATATTTAGAAAACTTAAAACAGTTTTAATTTCTGGCATTTAAACTGAATTCCTGCATATTAGTTATAATTGCTGGTAGTTCTATTAACACATGCCTGAGCTGTGTCTGAAGACTAATTCATTAATATAACATAATGAACATGAAGTCCATAAATCCAGGACAAATTATTTAAATACTTTTAAGAATTGAAAACCAAATCTGGCTTTCCTGACTACCTTCACAGCAATCTGTATTGTTTTTCAGCTAAATACTGTTTCTGTATTTAGCTTTATGTATGAGTGAGGGATATCAAAGAACTTTTTTTTACTCCCAACAAATCCAAAATGATCCTTGCTGGCTCATTTGTAAAGCATGTGGATTTATTTTGTTGTTACCTGAAAAGCTTCCAAACTACCCTTTTTTAGTGAAAAGTCTCACTTTTCTTATCAAGCAGAAGGAACCAACAGAACAGCAAGGGGTGAAGGAGGGATTTGATGGGGAGTGGGAAGGGAGATTGGGAACTCATGTTAGGTATATATTAAGCTAATTAAAATTTTGTAAGATTGAACCCTCAAGTGTCTGAGGTGGGTTTGCTGTTTGGTTTTCTTCTTGGGACAAATGAGTTAACAGGTTTTTTTTGTAGTCCTTCACTATTGTACCAGTTGTTGAAGAGTTGACTGGAGAAATTTTGAAACTGGACCTGTTATTTCAATAAAAGACTAAGTCTTAGGTTGGTCTAAGCTGCTGTAGACTGAGATGAAAAGGCAACAGTCAGGTTAATACTCTCTGCAGTGAATTAAAACTCTGGTTTTGTGTGTGATGTTAACAAAATTGACTGAGAGATCCAGTTTGAGCTTAATTTTTTATGCTGAAGCAATAGAGTTTAACTTTTTTGGTCAGTATCTAATTACATGAAGAGAATCCTAAGTGGATGGCATGTTCATCCACAGTATATTTTGAACATACAAGTCATAAGGATTTTAAAAACTTGCAGCACTGTACAGCACCATGTGTTTAATGATAAAAAGTCAGACATTTATATTAAGTGTTCTCTGCATATGGCATTTGTTAGTGTCCTCTGGGAAACTATCCTTAGCTCTGCATGCAGTAAGGTTCTTGAAAGGAATTACTGGCGGTACTAGAAGAGAGGTAAATGCCAGTTCTATAGAATTAATTGAATTGTATGATAATCTAAAGAAATATGATCATCCAGATTCTATACTAGGAAACAAAATAACATTGAGCTGTGAGTTTTCTTTAGAGTAATTAGGAAAAAGGGATTATGAATCCCAGTGTAAAGGATTGAGAGAACACTACAGGGAAGAATCGAGTATGGAGTAATGCACATTGAAGAGAAGATTTAGAAGTAGGAATTTGTTGCGAGTTCTGCTAGAGTGCACATCCTATGGAGCACAGTCTTGTGATCCTCTGAAATAGCTCACACAAGCAATTTCTTCACTCTTTGCTCTTTCCTAAAGATTCTTTGGGAAACTTCATGGGGGAGGAGCTCTGAAAGCACCAATTGTCTGCTGGCTGCCTCAGGCCCCACACTTTAAAGCTATATGCCTTAGTCAGTCGTGCTTGGGATGTATGAGAGGTCCGGTAACTGGCTGAAGAGAGAGACTGCTTTCCACGGCCCTTTCTAACAGCATTATAATAACTGATTGCTTTCCCTTGCTGGGATTGCAACTGAAAAATGTCTTTCAGTCTCATGTTCATAATTCAAATGGTTTTTAAGTGTTAGGAATAAAATTCCAGGATAATGTTTCTGACAGTCCCAATTCTTGATGATTAGAAAGAGCCTTGATAGGATGAAAATGGTACTTGCTCAACTAGGAACTGGCATGAGTTTTGGTTTAACTCTGTAGTTTTACATGTGGCTGGCTGTTTATTGGTCACTCCTTCCACACTGGTTTGTAGCAGCTCTCAGGAAGGTGGAACTCCTGGGCACATGCAGGTGTAGAAACCAATCGGCATGTCACTGCTATCACTGCAAGCTGCATCTCTTTGGAAAGCTGCAATGAAAGATGCTGACAGACCAGAGAAATTGTCTCAAGCAGATTATTTTTACACACCTTTTATATTTTCTTGATTGAAAAAAATAATCTGTTCCTTACTGAAAAATCTAGGTAATCCTCCATAATTTTTTAAACCTTACTTGTTAAAAAGCACTAGCAGCCTTTTGCTAAAGACTACTGTGAAAGTAGAAGAGTATGCGTTTATTGCAGGAGGAAGAACATAACTGATTTTATTTGATCTTTTTAAAATACACTGACGCTATTCTCTTGCTGTACTGGGGTGGTTCTGAATCTGTATGCTGTAAGATGTATGCTACAAACAGTAGCAAAGGATGACCCATTTCAGCTCTTTTCTGGGAAGACCGTTTTCATATGAATGACAGGTGTTATTATGGGTAACAAGTAAATAAACCTTCAAAAGATTGAGCTTTGTTTTCTTCTGTAGCAAAATAAAAGAACCTGAATGATGGGGAATGGAAGGAGAAGACCGAAGTCTGTCATGTTAGTTTATACTGGTTTGTGCTAATTTGGGTTGTGATTGGTTTTAGAGATTGCTGGTAAACAGCCAAGGCATGAGGATGTAGGGCCTCTGAGTAGTATTCTGTAGTGTTTCCTGACTCCTACCTTTTCCTCGATTTGCTTAAACTAGAGGAATTTTTCAAGTTTTGATGGTCAGGGGAGTTTGTCTTGTTTAATGAGGATGTGGGAGTTTCTTCTGCTACAGTGAGCACTTCAGATAAGTGATCAGAGTTACAGTGTGTTAAATCAGTGTACCAACAGAGAACTGCTACAAACAGGATAGGATCAAAAGAATTTTAGGGAATAGCAGTGGAAAGATTTTTCCAGCAGCTTTCCAGTCAAGTAGGTCATATTTAATTAGATGCTACAGTTTTTATAGCATGAAATCACAAGAAAGTGCCCTTTGGTACACAGTTCTGTTGTATCACACTTTGAAGTAGAATTATTGGTAGTAGAACTGGCTGTTCAGATGGCTGATCCCTTTTTTAGCTCTTATTGGGAAAAGAAGTATAAAAATGATTGCATGCTGAAATCTTTTGACTGGACTATTGCTGTATGCTTGTACTTCAGATGAGTTTAGAATATGTAGTCAATCCATTTCCTGGTAAAGGAAAATCAGACTGAAAATTTCCTTAATTTACTGGTAGTTTTGTTTATGGTTTTGTAGTCATGTAAAATGGAGAATAAATAACATAAAGATACATACAAGTTGTAAGTAATCTACTAGTAAGGCATAATCTATGTTTCTTACTTTTCAAATAACTTGCTCAGCTACTGGGAGAACAGTAGTTGTAATACAGTTTGCAGCTACAAATAAATGGCTTGTGAACTTTACATTCAAGTTTTTGATGGGAATGCAAAGATTTCTTTGAGACTCTTAAATTTGTAGCTAAACAAATTCTTAGGAAGGATTTATACAAGAGTTCATTATCAGTGATTTGTAAAAGTTTTTATTAGACATGAGTATAGAGAATCTCAAAAGCTGAGAATTACTTCACACTTGGAATCCTGTTTTGCAGGGTGTGTATGAATTAATAAGTTTAATTAGGCCAGTTAATGTGGAGGGAAAAGACTTGGAGCATATAAAACCATCAATTCGTTTTTTCTCATTTGCAAATGTTGCCTCAAATGCATGTTGAAGCTATTTTTTTTTGACCATACCCTTGTTAGCACAGAGTCCCATCAGTCAGCTCTGAAGAGACCACAGGAAGGAGAGCAGTTTGGCATGCTAGGGCAGGGAGGAGCTTTATGTCAGGTTGTGCTGGGATATATTTGCACACAAAACAGGCATTAGCCTTGGTGAACCCTGAATATATTTAACTGTGGCTAGCTTACATGAGTGAGGTCAAGTCTGTGGAATGACAGATGAGGAGAAGCTTAGAGCTGATGCCCGGATATGGGTAAGAATGGGTTTGAAGAAAAAGTGAGGACTTGTGTGGGAAAGAATTAGGTGCAGGATAGAAAAGTGGTAGGCAGGAATGGGTGAGGTCTGAGTTCTTTGGGTTGGAGAGCATCAGGTGTTCCTGCGTTGGAGGGTGACAGCATCAACTCTGTTGGCATCTGGGGGAGCAAAACTGATATTTGAGAGATTTCAAGTTAAAAGGCAGTGGGGAAGTGTCTGTCATGCAGTGCTTTACCACTCATCCTCTTGGAGCTATTCAGACGTGTGCTCTGTTTCACCCTTCCTCTTCTGTGTTTGCTCTCTGAAGTATGTTAGTCCTGTGCTGACAGTCTTCTTAAAAAGAGGCATGAATAGCAAATTATGATCTTCCACTAGTCACTATAATTTTATAGGGAAGCTCTTTTTTGCTGTATGTGGGAAATGGGGTTTATAGTAGTTTACCTACATGTATACTGACACGGCTTTTGAGATTGTTATGCACAAAGGTACTCTGTCAAAATACACAGGAAGTTAAGAAACTAAGCCTTAAGTAAGGTTTGCAATTTTACTTCAATATGTAAATATTTCCCGTTTTTTTGTTGGTCTGCCCTAGATTGAAGCATCTGTTTTGGTCTGTTGATTTTCTTGTCATGTGAACAAGCTCTTACAGTTAAGAACTCTGAAGGATGTGGGGAAGGGGAAGCATCATGATTGATGTATTACTTAAAAAGATGCATTGCTTAAAAATTCAGAAACTGTGTAAAATAGGTTTTGAAAAAAAATAATTTCTTCATATTGAAATGGCATTCAGGGCCTGAAAATGTGTATCTTACTTCCGATACCTTCTCTGTACTTCTTGATTTACTGATAGATGGTTTTATTTTGTGATCACCTGAAGTACGTAGGGGATCAGAAATAATTATGAAGACAATTACTTTCCTTCTTTCTTCTTTATTTTGCAGGTAATAGAGTACAAAACAGTTCTCCTGTGGGTATTGTTTGAAATAATTTCTGTGATGACTGATTTTTACTCTTGACAGGAGAAAATTCAGATCCAGTTGTCACAATCTTTTGAAAAAGAAGAAAAACCTGCAAAAGATGAAACTGAAAAGGAAAAATCCAGTGATAAACTGTCCAGAAAAATGTTGTCAAGAGGTTTGCTATCTGTCATTGTGCTTTGAAATCTATTATGTAGAGAAAGAATATCTAGAGCAAATGCAGTTTGATTCGAGGCTGTCACTGCATAAATATGGCCTTTTTAATTAGCAAATGAAGCAAATGGAACAGGCATCTTTAAGCTGGCAAAGAAACTAGTCCCAGAGGATACAGTGCTTTCGAGGCTTCATTAAATGTGTACTCCAGCAAATGCCTTTCCTTTCTTGATCTTCTAGCAATGCAGATCAACATAGAAACCAGTTGTGTCTGTGAATTCTTTGGAAAACAAGCCTTTAGCAGTCAGAAGTTATTGCTAGATTTTAGACATTGTAGTTAGGGGGTTTGTGAAGCTTGGAGTGAGAATGACAACCACTTTTGTACTCTTTCTGCTCTTCATTCAGCAGAAATCAATGTTGTTCTTTGTTGGTTTATTTTACTTTTGATAATAACTAAATTGGGTTTTTTAATTAAGTTCTTACCTATGTAAGAATGACAAGTATTGTCTCTCCTTTAGTATTGCTGCATCTCAATTGAAGATCTATTTTATCTGTTGAAAATCTTTTTTTATTTTTAACCTGAAATAGAACTGAAAATTAATAATGCAAGCCTGGTTCTGTCCTTGTTGCCTAATGCCTCATAAATAATGGTATATCATTGTACAGCTCTTGAAAGGGTACAGAATGTTTAAGCATCTTAGATCAGCCAGTATGTAGGAAATAGCCTTAAAGCTGAAATTCTTTTTCAGACAAGTAGCACTTGTCTATCTTGTGCCTCTCAGCTCCATAAGACCTTCCTCATGTGACATTTCAGTGTGTCTTGTCATAGGTAGCTGCCAAGTATTTGTGAAATAAAGAGCAGTGGGATAGAGAACTTAAAACGACATTTAAAATGATGCCTTTAAAAATAGAGTATACCTTTTGGAGATAAATTACTCAATCATTTAAAATGCATGCTCACCTTTTAAACCAAAGCTCTTAAAACCAACCCAAACCCCACCCCCATCCTTCCCTAAAAAAAGTATCCAGCATGTTAGTAATGATGAGAAGTTGTGAAATTGCCTGAGGTAGCTGTTCTAAATTCACCTAGTATCTTCTCTGGAAGTTAATGACTTTTCTATTTTGGCACATCCTGAATTGGAAATGGTGGAATTTAAGCATCAGTCATCTAGTGATTACAACTAAATTATTGCTCACTTGCAAATTAAAAAAAAAAAAAATTATTCCATTT